>JAZKJV010000078.1:0-548326 GCA_037367405.1 Ottelia alismoides
TCGAATAGTCGATCGACTAGGACGATTAGTTGGGTTGACAGACTAGGCCTAGTTGAGTCGGCTACACCCTCCACCCAACTCGAGTAGTCGTTCGACTTTTACAACAGTGACAACTATAGCTAATGACTCCCTATTTGATAAATACTTTAGTGATAGTTATAGCCGATGATTTCCTTTTTGTTTGGGTAGAAATTTAGTAGAAAGGTTTATGGAACCGACATATCTTTTTCCATGTTCTTATCTTCATAATTTCATAATATATTGCAATGGTATAGATTTTATGTCTATCGGATTAGATTATTTCATCATTAAATATATTTATTACACTTTGTTTTATAATTTCCTTATACAAACTGAGGCTTATGCCTCGACCACCTCGAGGCTATGCCTTGCCTCGTATTTAGGGAAAACACCTCGTTCTGCCTTCCATTTTTTTAAACCTTGGGCGTTCTTACATCCAGCTAAAGGATAGGCCAATTCTTATTGGATGTAGCTGATGAAACAATACGAATAGGGTCTTATCCTTGCTACATGAGAGTAGGCCACAAAGTAGTTGATGTCATAGGTTTGAGTAAAACCTTTCTCTATAGGACTTGGTTACAATATGTCAATGGAGCCATCTGAAGAGTGTTTGCTCTTAAAGACCCATCTGTATGCAACATGGGTCACACCTGGTGGACATGGTACAAGTTCCATTGTAACTTGGAAGTAAGCATATCCATATTGTCATTCATGACATGTTTCCAATCATGATCCCAAAGAGTACTATGATTAGCACAAGGAACAATGATCATCTTGAGAGCATCTGTAAAATTCCTGTTACAGCTGAGTAGACTATCAATAGGAGTAAAGTGTGACAAGGAGTGTAGAGTACATTGCCTTTTGGATCTCTATAGTGCAAGGGGGAGTTCTGAAGGAGCAATCAGATTTGCAGTGGTGACGTAGTGGGGCCACTTGACGAAGGCTCATCATTCTGCAAGCAAGGAATATGTAAAGAAACTGAATCATGATGTATAATGTGTAAGAGGTAGAGGAAGCTCCAAGGGGATATCACTGACAGATTGACCGAAGTAAATAGTCTGTTTGAAAAAGTTGACAACATAAATGTAGTTGCAATGACTAAAATGGTCATAACACAATGTACCCTTTTTTGGGACCGAGAGTACCCAAGGAAGGCATACTTGATTGCTCGAGCGGGCAGTTTACTTGTAGCAGGGATGTAAAAAACGGCCTAAACGACCGTTTAAAAGGCCGTTTACACGCATGTGGTCCTGGACCACACCGACTAAGCCCAGGCGGACACATATGCGGCCAGGCCGCTTAATCAGCGTTAAACGGCCGTTTAAACGCCGTTTAAACGCCGCTTTTTACATCAACCTGTCAAGAATGTGAGAATGTGCTTGTTTTCTCCCTAACATGGGCCCGTCCTAGTCCCCCAGGCTCGCTGACCAGTTGCATCAAGAGACCCCTGTTCTGGTAGGATATGGTGTGACACGAGGGTGCATACAATGGATCTTCAACTTGGGGAGCTTCACCCTCTTTGGATTTGTGCAATGGAGATGAAACAACTCTATAGATATTAGATTCTAGATATCCGATTTAACTTGTTCGCTTCATTCCTTTTGTTGTTTATCTTCAAAAATCAAAATCGCGATTCCAAACCTTGACTATGGATTCTACTTAGGAAAAAATCATTGAATATGATAATATTTGATATATTGTGAATATATGATTATATTTTATAATTTAGTTATGTTTCTTATTAATTATATATATGTAAATATTTTTTTATTAATTAAAAATACAAAACCGCATAACCCGTTTAATTTCCGTTTAAACTCCCGCATACCGTTTAAACAGTAATCAGTGACCCTACCGATTGAATACCGCATACCGCTTTTTGCAACCTTGACTTGTAGTATGAAAGTTGTGTACAAAGGCAGTGCAATAAAAAATCCTCAAAAGCAATGGAGACGGTTGCTCATCTTTATATATGCGGAAAAAATGAGTGACCAAAGAGGGTACCCGATTAATAAGGTACATGGTAATAAGAATGACATCCCTCCAATAGATTTTCTGGACTTTCGTATGAGTAAGAAGGGTATTGAGTCTCGACAATGTTCATGTTGTGACAATGTTTCCTTTCCACCGCCCCCATTCTACTACGAGGTGTACGGGAAAGAAGTCTGGTGAAGGGTACTTTGGGTAGCAAAGAAAGTGGTTAAGTCTTATTATACAAACTCAAGAGCATTGCTTGTCTTGAAAGTCTTAATGAAAACAAAGAAATAGGTTTTTATGAACTGAAAGGACTTGTCAATTTTATTTATCTTCGATTGTTCTTTTATTAAATACACCCAAGAAGATCTAATATAATCATCAACAAAGACATGGAAATACTTGTGACCTCCCATATTTCAGATTGGACGGGGCCTCCAAATGTCACAATGGACTAAAAAAAATGGTGAGCAACGACGAGGTTCAGTCCTCTGAGGAAAAAAGCCTGATGGTGTTTGCTAAATTAGTAGGCTTCACACTTGAAAGTCTTAGTGAGGACAATTTAGGAAACATCTAAGAGAAAGAATGCTATGACAGAAAGATGACCAAGGCACAAAGGCCATAGGAATGGGTCAACAGAAACACATAGAACACCAACAAAAATGGAGTCACCCGGGATATCAAGATAGTACATACCGTTCTACTCGCGGCCTCCACCAAAGATCTGCATTGTGTAGACATCTTGCAAATAGCAATAGCACTCGTCAAAGATCACTCTACAGCACAATTCAACACATAATCTATGAACAAACAGTAAGCTCAAAGGAAGTTAGGAGCACAAAAAACTTCATAAAGCTCGAGTTTGGAGGAAAACTTCGTAGTCCAATAGTGTCAATGGGTAAATGGGCACCGTTTGCAAGATGAATCGAATTCACAGTAGGAGATGGTTTTGAAGAGGTCGACATGCTACTTTCTCTAATCAAGTAAGTAGATGTGCTACAATCAATAATCCATGCTAGCGCAAGGGAGAAGAGAGTTGGCTACATGACCTGAGATGGTAGCTAGATTCGCAATAGGAGAATTCTCACAGGAGGGAGAATTATGTGAAAATTGCGCAAGTCTGGAGTAGTATATAGCAAAAAGTTGGACCATATGTCCTGGCTCCTAATATGGAGCCGTCTTTGTCATACTCGCACAATATCAGACGGTGATGCCACATTGGGTTGTGGACGATGATGCACATTATCTCGTGGTGGTTTACAAACATGGCCAAACACCTCTAAGATGGGTGGTTGGATATGTGGTAATGAAGGAATGAAGTGTGACTCCGATCACAACCTGAATCATGACCTCAATTTGCCTCAAAAAAGATTCACGCTCTCAGCCTCCACGAGAGCTGTAACGACCACTTACTCTGGGACCGACAGGAAAGCAAAGTTCTTCGCAGTTTGCGAAGGATGTATAGAACTACGAGATGTCTCGAGCTGCTGTAGGAAGCTAAAGATGACCTTAATTGAAGGAATAGTGTCAGATGTGAGAAATTGGTCCTTTACAGTCTGATAACAGGGATGAATGCAGACAAGCAATATGTAAACTTGCCACTTAGATCTCTTTGTCACGTATTCAGACAACATGCTATCTGGAAGTCTAAAATATGGCAAGTCCCTCGCAGTGGTCTGTGAGTTGTCACTAGTACTCCAAACAAGAAGACTCTCCCCAAGATGTGAAGCAAATCTGCTTCATATCTGTTACTCGAGACCTGGTAGTCTACTGCGAATAGGTCTGTGTCAATTCATTCCACTTGTCTTTCGTTGTGTCCTTGTGTAGAAGATTGGCAGCAATGTGGGACTCGACGCTATTGGTCATCGATATCATGACCTAGTAGTTATCTCCAAGTTAGGGGTCGTAGTCTTTGTCTGTTTCCTACAAAGATTTCTTCGTTAGATAGATATTCTCCTTTGACTACCGATGAATACCTTGAAGGCCCGAGACCATAATACAATTGTCTGCGCCCTTGAGTTTGATAGAGGTACCCAGAACCATCATGGAAGATGTGGATATTAGGGGCTTGGTCTTGGCAAGAGTTATGGCCATCACAATAAGGGAGAGAGATCAACGAAGTACATAATCAATTTAATCACACATAAGGGAAAAGACCCTCTAGGCAACAACCCTCAACTCGAGGAGACTCGTTGATATGCGCGAGCAACACGTAACGGGACCCTGCAGTGTAAGAAGGGCACCGCGTAGGACCTACGTCGCAAGGAGTGGTTGTGCGGGGCCTGCTGCGGCAAGAGAGGTGTTGCATGAGGCTGCTTGGCAGTGGCGAGGAGGAGCCACACGAGACTTGGCAGTGGCAAGGAGAGGCGTACAAGGCATGAAGACTGCGAAGACATCCTCAACGACATCGAGGAGGGCCTACATGGGGCTTGGTCACAGCAAGAAGCATCGTACGAGGGCTCAAGCTATGTCTAATGAGGTCGTACGAGGTCGGGAGAGAGAAGGGCTTAGTGGTGGCTGTGGGGAAGTCGGGTATGAACTATGTCTAGGACAATAACTCTGAATACATGTGGAGAAAATGATGAGATCAATAGAATGAATTTCATCCAACTTGTAGGTTTTCTTATATAGGCTAGTGTGAAACCCTAGTGCCCAGTTGGTGGCAATTATGGAAGTCTCTGAAGGGTTACACCAAGAAATATAATACATGGAAATAAACTAGAATATAAATGAAAAATGTACTACTAACAATTCAAAACCTAAAAAGCTTATATGTGCATGCTAGTGCTATAGGTGGATCCGATAGAGGATGTGGTGTGTAGGCATCAAAGTTGGAGGCAACATGGGGTACAAGATGCATCATGTATGTAAATGCAACACTGGTTCTGGCAGTGCGAAACTTGTGGAATCATTAAGGCGTGTACCTTACCACCCCACGATGTATGTAAAGGCAACATTTGTGCTGGCAAGGCAAGCGATAGGTGGATCCGATGAAGGATGTGGTTTGTAGGAATCAAAGCTGGAGGCAGCAGGGGGCATGATGCATGTAAAGGCAACATTGGTGCTGACAATGACACTTGTGGAATCATTAAGAGGAGTGTGGGTAGAGAATAAGGGGTATCTGAGTATAGATGATCAAATGAAATACTTTGGTCCAACCACTAAGGCCCGTTAGGGAAAATTCAAGCCATATAGCCTATTTCGAATAGATTGCAGCAAGGTGTGCACCCCGTCGTCGCCTCAATGCCTTGGCACGTTTCGGTGTAGGCGAGGTTCATGCCTTAAAAAGGAAGGTCGAGGCATACCCCTCAAGGCACTTTTGGATCATCTTGTCTCGAGGCATACACCTCGGTGCATCAAGGTGCCACTTTTTAAAACCATCGCCTTCCGAGCAAACTAAACTCTGAGCATCCTTTGAGTAGGAGCCCATCGAGCATATTTTGAGCTCCCATCATATCTTCTCTGAGCAATTGATAATCAAGCATTCCTTATTCGCATACATAACCACTAAGGAGACATTCACCAATTCCTTGGGGTCGTCAGAGCATATATCCTGCCTCTGTTGGTCATCCTCTAAGCAAACTTTCGACAAGACCCTTATAATGCTCTAAGTCCTTCGAGCACTTGTTGAATTTCCCCTACGTTTGGTCGTTTGAACTCCCATTGAGTTTCCTTTGTCCATGACTGCCCTCCTCTTGCATAGACTCTGAATCTCCTTTGAGCAAACTCTAAGGGTGTGTTTGGATAGTGGGTTTAGGTGGGTTAAACTGGTTGCAGGTAACCCATTTTTGGGTTTTGGTGTTTGGATAGAGGGTTAAACTGGGGGTGGGTTAGAAGTGGGTTTGGGGTGATATGATTGTATTGGAGTTTGAAAAAGTGAGTAGTTATTGTGATGTGATTGTATTGGAGTTTGAAAAAGTGAGTAGAAGTGGAGTAGTTTATATTTTTTATATGATATGATGGTATAATATATTATTTTTTGATAGGATTGATGATGTAAAATTTATTTATTTAATTTTTTAAAAAAGGAATAAAGTGGGGCCCACGTGGAGGGAGAAAATATGGGGTAGGGGAGTTAAACCACCCCGAGGGTGGTTTAACCTGGTTGCCGAACGGCACCTAAGGGTGTGTTTGGATTAAGGGTTATCTTAAAGAGGATAACATCTCCAAAAAGGGTTATTAGGTGGATAACCCTTTTATGGATTTTGGTGTTTGGATGGAGGGTTTATTGTAGAGAAGGTTTGTTGTGATGTGGTTTTATTGAAATTTGAAAAGATAATTAAATGTTGAGTATTTTATAATTTTTAGATGACAATATGGTATATTATATGGTCTCAAAAAAGATGGCTTATTATAATATTTTTTGTTGAAATTGAAGAAAAGGAAAGGGATGATTTGATGTACTGAATGGGAGAGAGTGGTTGTTAGACGAGTCCTACAAAAGAGGGAATAAAATATGCCGGTGGGGCCCAACAAGACGAAAATGAGGGGTTTGATGGAAAACCTTCGGAGTGAGGAGACCGGAGGGCATCATGTGAAGGTTCTTCTGATCCTCTTGGAGAACAAGTGGTTTCTCTTTGGTAGACTAGAAGACAGTCACAGGCTCAAAGGATGATGGGATTCTTGGCGTTCGATGCCTCGAGGAGATGAATAAGGCTTTGCTCAGTAAGGGGACTGCACACATATGTGGTGATTGCGATAACATGGTTTACAATTTTATCCTTAAATCTATGCAGTTGGTACCTTGTTTTCCAATCCCGGGAATCTCGGGATGGCGTCTTTCTACTTCTAGTTGGGCATTTGTTGCGTGGCACATGAGACCCGTCCTTTCGTGAGACCTGTAGTATGGGACGACATGGATTTCAAGTTCTGGACCGATGATCGGTTTGAGGGTAGAGCTTTGCAGTTCCTATGACTGATGGCTTTGGCTACCAACCCGGAGGCCTTGGTAGTTGAGGTCTGGGACGGACACTCTCTCTCCTCATTTTAGATCTTAACTCTCAGATCAACGCTTGGGGGAACTATTGATGTTGTTGGAGGAGCTTGAAAATGTAGCAGGGCCCACTAAAGGTCGAGATTGTTGGTGCTGGAGGGATGGTGATTTTTTGGTTGGGAAGGCTTACAGAGCTTTGAGGGGACCTTTGATCTATAACCTTGGAGGATGCGAGACGGACTGCAGGAGACTTTGGAACTGGAAGGTTCCAACGCGTGCGGAGATCTTGTGGATATTTAGAAGGGGTAGACTGATGACTGGAGATCGATTTGCACGTTTCATTCCGAGTGTTGCTTCAACATGTTTATGTTGTCAGGAGGAAGTAGACGATGCAGACCACATATTCTTCAAATGCAAGGGCTCTGTCGAAGCCTGGACATTGTTCGGGAGTCAGGTGGTGCGGTGTGATGGTATGACGGGTTTCTAGGAGTTCACTGGGGAGAGTTGGAGAGGCATAGAGGAGTGGTATGGGTACTTAGCGCTTATGTGGGCAATTTGGACAGCCATAAATGATGTGGTGTTTCGTCAGGACTGAGCATATATGGGGGGAGAATGTAGTGGCGACTGGCGCATGCTAAGATGCTTGTGGAGAGTTGGTTATTGTAATTTATTTCTTCCTTTATGCCTATTTTGGGCATGTAGTTATCATTGAGGTGATAAATGGTGAAGTTTTTGGGCACACACCTATGTAGTGGAGGCCCCTTTTTCATTAAAAAAGTAGAGCGCATTGCCTCAGTGTCGACCCTGAAGTTGTCTGGGGGAGAGAAGGTCACCCTTATGGATTGGATGCCCACTCAAAGTTTGCATACACCCACTCATCTGAAGCTTGTGTAGCCTTGGTCAGTTTAATCAGATCTAAAATCCATTTAATACCTCCCCTCAGTGTTTCAAATTTCACAAAATTTTGTCAAAATTTCGGTTTCGACACTCCACCAAAATCGAAATCGAAATCTCGATATGGACCCTTCACAAATTTACACCGATTTTGGCTGAAATTGGTAAAATTACATCGAAATTTCGAAATTGTTTAGTTTTTTCGCCATCTCGAAAAGAAATTGAAATCGAGATTTAAAACCTTGCCTCCACTTGGCGGACTTATAACTGACATGGCGACATGGGTAGCATCCAAATCGGTCGCATTCTAAACGATTCCCTCTCCAATGACCTAATGTTTTTCTATCCCGATCCTAATATGGATCCTTTCTTCACAAATTTACACCGATTTTGGCTGAAATTGGCAAAATTACATCGAAATTTCGAAATTGTTTAGTTTTTTCGCCATCTCGAAAAGAAATTGAAATTGAGATTTAAAACCTTGCCTCCACTTGGCGGACTTATAACTGACATGGCCACATGGGTAGCATCCAAATCGGTCGCATTCTATACGATTCCCTCTCCAATGACCTGATGTTTTTCTATCCCGATCCTAATATGGATCCTTTCTTATTTAATTGAAAAGGGTCTTGGGGGTCTCAACCCTATCGTCACTCCTCGGAGAACCCTCCTCCCTCTCCCCTTCTCCATCCCCACTCTTTGACTTTCGTCCATCTTTGCATGGGTGGCTTTGACTGATGCCCCCTCACTCATGCATGGTCCATACAAACCCCTCTCATTGTAATGCTCACACAAGACCTTGTCCACCCAAAGATATTGTCATGTACCTACATCGTCGGCCGGATTGATTGGCGATGCATGACCCTCAAAGGGCCCGAGAGACCACATAATGCACCGCTTCGAAGGGTCGGATGGCACCGCCTCCCGAAAGGAGATCCACAACGACCGCTTCTGACCAGTCGACCACCATGGCCCTGTTGATCGCTTGGAGGTGCCTCTACTTCAGCTGACCTTTGCTGCATGATTGTTTGGCGAGTCACACTCCAACAGTTGTAATGGTGGAGATTCGAACATCTTCTGATAGGTGTTTCTTGGTATGAGACAAAATGGTTTAAGAAAAAAGTTCAGCTTGCAGGTAAATGTTTTAGGGTTTGTGTTTTGTTGAACCATATTGGATTATTCGTTAGGCACATATGGGCATTGAACTAAAAAGTTCTCTTGTCATACATTTTTCTGTTTTTTTGAAAAAAACAACTCAAGAGGTGGATTCAGGGTTGAAAGTAAAATAGTGTACTTGTATCTAAGACATTAACCATGTTCTCAATAAAACAATGTATTCACGGTTATGTCCAGAAAGATAGCCAACTGAAATGATTTCATATGTTCAATGGCATAATCTAAATTTTTTACTTGCATTGCACTTGATGAATCTCATACAGTAGCAGTTTTATGGTCAATAGAAGAAAGTATTGATGGGTTTGAGCACCATATGAAATCAGCAGGTTGTTTTCATTGAAGCAACTGATCGGCCGTGTATTCATTTCATTTCATTACAGGAGGTGATGCAGCATAAGCTGGTATTTATAGAAACCCAGGATGTGGTGGAAACTACTTTGGCTCTAGATAACTACCGTCGGGCTTGTGATTGCGGAAGAGGTGCTGTATTTTTTTCTGTTGCCAGGTATGTAATTGCTGATGATTCTCACTTGATTTTCTCATGATAAGTGTATAGATTTCTAATCAATAGAGTCAGGGAAGAAACATGTTATGTGCACTCTGACCTACTATCTTTGAAGGTCGAGGAGAAGACGGACGGGACTACTATTATCTGGATTACATTATGTTCTGTGTAGTTTCTATCTCAGAAGGATGCTCAGACATCAACTTCTGTGGAATTATTTATGTACACAAATGGGGATAGAGATGCATGATTAGTAGAGAGATTTTTCGCTCATACTTAATTTGACACATGGCTTAGGCTTGGCATTTTTCCGGGCTTTGCTTTAGATATTCGGTTAAGTTGATATTTAAGGGATTTGCATCACAATTTGGAACGAGGGTGCATACAAGAAACGGAGATCGATTCTTGAGATTCGGTGCGGTGGAACTCAACCTTTGGGTCCTACATCTCAGAATTCAAGACTTCTCATTCGATTGGCATTGCAGGCAGGATTATTGTCGCTTTGAATGGTGAACTATTTGATTTAATTGAAGAAGTGATTTTGGTGCATTTGGTGTCCGTGGTTCTGATGAGTAAGAGGGATCGATCGCGGCTACTTGACATTAGTCTATGGTGTCACGAATGGATCTTGTAATACAACCCTATGCAGGGGGGGGGTGAGAGGTGAGGGGTCCTTGGATTGCGGATGGTAATTTTAACATCGCACTTGGAGGATAAGCTAGGTGGGAGAGGCGTGTAGGATCCTGATTCTGAACTTTTCACCCAGATGTTGGAGAAGCTTGGATTGGAGGTTCTCGATGCACACTTGGAGAAACTCATCTTCTAGGTCACGGATTGAAATATTTCTTCTCTATGTGGAGGCTTTAGAGGTTTTTAGTTTGGCTTGTGTTGCCTCTCTTCCCTGGTCGAGGGCGAATCACACGCCATTGTGCTTGGGCACCTGCAATGGTAGAGGGCTCTCATCTTTTCAGGTTCGAGTGGAGCAGGATGCTCGAAGATGGCTTTCGTGAGATGGTGATGCCATATTAGACTAACTTGGATGTGGGTGGGTCAGCTACGGCGAGACTCTTTCAGAAGTCGAAGGTCTTAGGGCAAATGTTGGCTGGATTCAGGAAGGACTCCCGTGTTGCGCGGGAGAGGTGGAGGATTGAGGTGCATGAGGAGATGATGAGATTGGACTTGGTGGAGGATCTTAGGGAGTTGGAAGATGAGGAGCTCGAGAGTTGTAGGGTGATGGAACGGAGGCAACCGTCACGACAAAAGTGGTTGAATGAGGGTGATGCCAACACCTGATTTTTTCATGCGGTGGCTAGCAGACGGAAAAGGATGAATCACATATAAGTTAAGGGTAATGTATTCAATGGAGAGGAGATTGCAAGAACGGTGATGGGGCACTTCAAAGATATGAGCACGCGGGTTGCGTACTATGTATCTAGATGGCTAGGATTGGGAGTAAAGCACATTGCAGTGTCAGATGTAGAATCATTAAACCTTTTGAGTTATTGGAGGTTCGTGAGGCGGTCTTTGGTCTGAATCTGGATGGGTGTCTTGACCCTTGTGGTTTTACCGTGTTCTTTTTCCATGAATTCTGAGATATGGCCATTGGGGAAGTGGAGTTGGTTACTGAGTTTGCTGAGGGTAATTCAAGATTTGATGTCTCAACATTCTTTGATATTTCTATTGTCGAAGAAGGATGTGACCACCAGGGTGGAGGATTATTGACCTATTGCACTTTCCAATGCGATATATTTGATCGTGGCTAAGGTGCTGGCTAATCGGTTGAAGGAGTGCTCGATGATCTCATCTATTCGTCACAAAGCATCTTCCTACATGGTAGGCAGTTGATGGACAATGTTGTTCTTGCATATGAGATCATGGTTGATTGGAAGAGGAGGAGAGCGAAGGGTGTGGTCTGGAAGGTCGACTTTTCGAAAGCCTATGATAGTAGAGATTGACGCTTCTTGTGAGCATCTCTATATAGGAGTCTTTCCAAATCGATGGATAATGAGGATAAAGATGTGCGTGACGACTGCTTCCTGTGCAGTGTTGGTAAATGGGCAGCCTAAAGAGAGTTTCTTCCAGCTTCAACGAGGCGTGCATAAGGGGTTCTTGCTTGCATCCTTACTCTTTGTTATTACAGTGGACGACCTTTCTGTTGTGGTGGACCGTGCATTGTTGGGCTGTCTCTGCAGCGGTTAGAACAAGGAGGAGATTTCTGTCCCTATTCTCCAATATGTGGATGGCACAATCCTCTTTGCGGAGGGTGGATCGGAGAGTTGCAGGGGTATGTCCATGGTCTTTGACATCTTAGGCGACGTATCTGGGTTGAAGCTCAACATGAAAAAATAGGAATTTGTACCCATTGGTTTAGAGGGGGAAGAGATTAACAAATGTGTGTGCTGGTTGGGTCCCCCCCAGGGCCGGCATTGGGTGTTGGGAGGATGTGTGCGACGAAGTGACTGTCGGTGGTTGATGCGTGCGACGGGAGTGATTGTCGGTGGTTGCTGGGAGGATGTGTGCAACAAAGTGGCTGCCGGTGATTGAGAAGTTGGAGCAGAGGCTAGTGGGTTGGAGATCTATCTGCATGTCTCGAGGAGGTAGATTTGTGTAGTTGAAGTCGATGTTGTATGCGATTCCCATTTTCTTTCTATCAGCAAGGGTTCTCCCGGTTGGGACTCAGAGGAAGTTGGAGGCCACCATGAGTCGATTCTTCTGGTCGTCTTCTGAGTAGTCGAGCGGAATGCCCTTGGTAGACTAGGGGATGATGGCATGTTCAAAGGAGCACGGAGGGCAAGGAGTGCACAACTTGGAGGAGATGAACAAGGTTCTGCTCAACAAGTGGTTGCTCGTATCTGGGGGATTGTGGCAACATGGTGTGTACTTTGCTCAGAATAATATGTGATGTGGGATGCTCGCTTCCGACCATCGGGGATCTTGGCCAGATCCCTTCCTTTTTTGGAGAGGCATATGTGTTGTGGTCCAGGAAATCCAACCTTTCCTGAGATCGGTAATGGGTGATGGGAGATGTTTCAAGTTCTAGATCGATGATTGGAGCGAGGGTGGGGTGCTTGGCTCTTGATTTCCACGCCTAATGGCGCTTGCAATGACTCGAACTGCTCTGTGCCAGCCATTTGGGACGTCAATTCTTTTTTCTCCTCTTTTCAGATTTGAGTTATCGAATCAGAGAATGAATGAGTTATTGGCGTTGCTGCAATCTATTGAAGGCATTGAGGGGCCTACAGTACAATGGGGTCTTATCGTTGGGGAAAGCATATAGGGCTATAAAGGGCCCAATGGTGTTTGACCCGGGAGGATGTGTAGCTGACTGCAGAAAAATCTGGAAGTGAAAAATCCTGGTGTGCGTAAAGGTGTTTATGTGGCTTTTTTGAAGGCGAAGACTGTTGATGAGAGACAGATTTGCACAGTTTATTCAGACTGTTGACACAACCTGCTGTCGTTGGCGCGAGCAGACGGAGGGCACATATCACATGTTCTTTGGGTGCAGGAGCTTCGTGGAGTCTTGTGAGTTGTTTGGTGGCACCAAGATATCTGTGAATGGGGTTTCCAGATTCTAGGATTCCATCGGCGCTGGCTGGGGTGGCTCAGAGCTGGAACCGTGAGATGTGTGATGATGATATGGGCTATCTAGCTGGCCAGAAACGATGTGCTGTTCCGTTAGAATCGCTTTTATTGTGAGAATGTGGTATCTCATGCTAGGGTGTTAGCTGAAAATTGGTGTTCTTAGCGCATACTTTTCCTTTTCCTCATGTAATGTGGTTGTAATTATTTTATGATAATTAATGGTGAAGTTTTTTGGGCATACACCTATACGGTGGAGGCCCTTTTTCCTAAAAAAAATTGGAACGAGGGTGCATTACAGTATGATCCCTCTCATTTTAACAGGGCCCTCCTAGAACTACCGATGCTTGTGGCTAAAAATTTTGATCTAGCCATGACGAATGGGATCACCATTTGTGTTTAATGGACCTGCATGATGACACCATATTTTGATTTTTTTAACGGACAGAGGATTACCAGTTGAAAAGCGTTATCCATCCTTTATTGCACTGCGTCGACCTCTAAACTTATACAGGGAACCGACTAGCCAAGGGAAACAACCCATCCTCAGATCTTATCACCATACGCAAGTTACCAATTTCGCATGGAAAGTTAGAATCAACAAATATTTTAATGTTACTATGTCATGTTACCAGAATTATATTTTTTTTATAAAATGTTTTTTTGAGTTGTCCTTACTGTTCGCAATAACATTTTTTTTGAGGGAAAAACATGCGAGAATCCAGAATGACGCCCAAATATCATAATGAAATTTTATAAATCTCATTGGACTGTAGTTCACATGTTTTTAAAAAAATGTTTAGGCTCTAGACAGGAGAATGCAGAAGTCGATAGCATAATATGTTGCGAGGAATCAACATAATTAAGCTCAGCAGAAAGCACAATAAGATGCTAAAAGTGTATGAAGAAATAGGAGATGGGAGGTTAGTTTCTCTTGTACAGATGTGACCTGGAGTTTTCATCCCGTTGGAATCAATGCCCTGGTCTTTGGAGGAGATTAAAATGTGTATGTGGAAAAAAGATGCTTTAAGTACACTATTATTCATGGGGTTTACAATTCTGTGATAGAAATGAAGAAGGAAAATATTCATAATTTTGCAACTATAGGTTCTTTTATGGTCAACATTTTCTAATATAAAATAAGAGCATTTGATCAGTTGTACAAAAGAATTGTTCGGAAATTCAGGCACACTGATATTTTGCTTGAATGGAAGACACCCGTTATGATGTGTGGATTTGCTAGTAGGGGTGCTAATCGAATACGTTTGAATTCATCGGGATTCTGATTCAATTCATTATAAAAGTTTTGAATCCGAACTCGAATCGAATTTCAAACATTTTACTAATTTAAATTCAGATTCTATTCATTTTGAGTTTCGAATATTCAAATCCGATTCATTTTATTTTGAATTTGAAATGTTAATTGATGTTTTAGAGCTTACATATAATATTATATGAAGAATAATATAACATAAATATTTTATTGTATAATATTAATTTTGAAAGTATATTACTAAAATAAGTTGAAAAAACTATAAAATCAAGGAAAATATCAAATCAATACAATACAATGGATAAAAGTACCTAATTTTTACAATTAATATGTGTCTTTTACAATCTAAATATACTCTTTTTCTATGATGAAGAAATGCATAAATACAATATAATTATATGAGCCTATCAAAGAGATAGAATATCATTGACGAAAAAGATGAACACATTATAATTACCATTGCATGTTAAAGCAAGACAAGATCAAACTTATATATAAAGTTGATACACATTATTATTATTATTTAAAATAACGGGAATAGTAAAAAAGAATGTAACAAGATAAAACCTATTCATTACTTGTGGGATCTTCAATATTAAAAAATTAAGCCATGAAAATGAAATATACGAATATTTGATGTACAAGGGAACGGCTTACATTATGGTGAGAAGAACTTGTATATTACTCATGTAATGATAATTGTAGCCTTGACAATGATAATTAGCATGGCAAGGGAAATCAAAACAACAAAAAAACAAAGGTGATATATCTAAATAAATTTCGAATTACAACAAATGTTGAGGAACTCGAAGTAGCATAACCATCATTTTCACGTTCTAGAAGAAAGGCCACCATAACCCTCCATAGGTTTTTAGGATCATTGGTAGATATGAAGGGGGGAATGGAAAAGGCAGTGCGCGGAATGTGAGAACATGAAAATAAATGTGTGGGTGAGGATTTAGAATAACAATCTTAGACATTTGATCTTTCCTATTAGATTTTATGACTAATATTTTTTACTCTTTTTTATATTCAATATTTAGTCTTTAACTAATAGAATTATACATACATTTATATGCATATTAAATTGGGTATGGCTTAGAGTGCTTTGTATCCTTAATGTCTCAAAATTTCTGAGTAGCATGCTAAGATTGATTATTGTACTTATACAAAGTAATTCATACCTAAGCTACTGTCACTGGGTTAAAATAAGAATTAAAGACAAGGACTTAGATGTTTTATGTAACTGATGCATGATGGACCCATATCTCAAACTCATAACATATTTTGCAGTCAAACAACTTGAACTTGGTTATAAAAAGGAAAGGAAATAGATTGAGCCTCATTAGGGGGCTCTAATGTTGCATACACACGTGACGTATTGACAAGTCACATCGGTGTAGCGTGGGAGTATGGAAATCATAGCGGTGAATGCTGGACATAATATCAATGGAGCCTAGACATGATTATAAGTTTAAAATTAACCACTTAATAACTATAGTAAGTTGGTTTGAGAGTATCTTTAAGTGCTTGGACATGTTATGCTTAGTGATATAATGCAAATGCTAAATCTTTCAATGTAAATTAAACGTAGTAACTTTTTCAATACATATTTATATATTCTTTTCTGCATATATTTACTTTCAAATGAATTCGAATAAATGAATGCCAACCTGATGTAATTATGCTATAATTCCTTGCACAAGAATATTCAGAAAAGGTCAGAATTGACCCAGGATGGTTGTTACATGTATGTATGTAAATATGTATGTATTATATGCATATATATGTATGTACTATGTATATATATAAATACATGGATACATATATACACATGTATGTATATAAATATCAAATCGAATCAAATTATTATCGAACAAATTCATGTTAATTCAGTTTTGATTTATTTGATAATCGAATCCACAAGTTAAATTCAAATTCAGTTCATTTGGTTTCGAATCTAACTATTTTTTTTCGATTTTTTATCGAACGAATCCCAATCGAATTCGAATGATTCAGTTCAAATAGCATCTAGTGATGGTTAATTATCCATGTCATGTTTCATTGCTTAATTAGATCTTGTGCATAACTGACTCTTCATCATGACTCATCCATTACTATTAAGAGGATTCTCCACTTTCATATCTATTATAACTTCCCTTCTCACACCTATATTAATTTCATTTCATCACTTGATTTGCAAGCATAGAGGTTTTCTGGCTCTCGAATCTATGTCCTAACCTTCCCTCGTTGCGTGATGGAAATGAGGCTAGCTCATCTCTAGACCGAGGAAGCCATGCATGGACCTCCATACCAGTCTGAGTGCGAGGGTAGAAGGATTGCTTGCATTAGTGGTTTGAGCCAAGGTTTTAAAAATCACGTCTCGAGGTGGTGAGTCGCATACCTTCAAGGCATTTTTCATCCGAAACTGACTCGAGATTATAGCCTCGGTGGTTTCAATCAAAATGTGCGCCTTGACAGATCTGAGGCGTTGGTGCAACGGTGAGGCGTTTGTGAGGTGCCACCTCACTTGGCTCTTAATAAGAGCATGCTTTGCACGTGAGCCAACCCTGATACCTAAAAAAACCGTAACTCTGGTTCCCACAATCCATCTTCCTCTTCTTTCATCGCACAAAAAACCCAAAAGCGGATGTTGCTGTGCCTTCACTCATGCTTCCTCTTCTCTTCTCTGCCATGCCGCCAGCATCAAAGTTGACAACACCTTTGCTTTTTGATTGGTCACATCTCCTATATTTTGAGTCGCTAAAGGCCTCATCCTCCATTATGTCACCAATTTCCAGCTTCTATCCAATTTGAAATTGTGAGGCTTTTCATAATGCTGATGAAGAACAGGTTATCTGAACTAAATGAATTTGCTTCCTGGTAAGCATGCTCAATCTATCTTTCCAACTTCAAAAATCAGTAAAAAACATTCCAAGAAATTCAATTGAGGAAAAATTCGAAACTGCATCTAAAAAAATAATTCGTGACAGTTCGATTATTTAATATACTCAGAATTCTTAAACATGATGAGCTAGCTAAAACGATACTCCTATCCGTTCCAATATTGTAAATCATTTACCAGTCCACTGTATATATTTTTTGAAGACTGTTGAACCTTTGGGGTTCAGCTGCTGCGTTTTATATAATTCTATTTCCTAATGTCTATTTATGTGAGGTAGGTCTGTAATGTGATGATATATCATATATGTTCTCACCCTTGTGGTTGGGAATTGAGAATTGTGAGTGTTGATCTTATGTATTTACATACACTTAATATAGTAATTTAAAATTTGATCTGCATTTTATGAGAATGGTATGAATCTCTTCAAAATATATAGTCAGATGATTCGTATTACGAAGTGTTGTGTAAAATGAAGAGAAAAATAAGAAACATAACAATATTTTAGAGAAGAAAATTTATAAAACTAACCGAGAACTTGTAAAATAAGTGGTTCATTATGTAAAATGAAAACTTTAGCTTTTTTATAAAGGTATAGTTGGAGTATGATGGTATACAAAATCTTTTTGTCAAAGAAATTTCAATTATAGTTGTCAGGAAAAATGGGACTTATTATTCCAAGGAACCTTAGGCTCTCTTATATAGAGGAGAAACCTATGGGTAAATTACATAAGACTAACAGAGGAAAAGAAGAATAGAAAATAAACGTAAAGCATAAACATATCTTTACACTCCCCCTCAAGATGAAGCATAGATATCAATCATGCTCAGCTTGGATGAACACTTCTGGAATGGTCCTCTGACAATGCTTTGGTGAAAAGATCTATCATTTGATCTGCAGAGATGACATGAGAAGTAGAGATGAAGCCTTTCTAAACCATGTCTTGTATATAGTGGTAGTCAACTTCCATATGTTTGCATTCTTTCATGGAATGCAGGATTATTTGCTATAAATAGGGCAGCCTGATTATCACATTTCAGTGACATGGGAAGAGGCACGTCTATGTGTAGATCTGCAAGTATTGCTCAAACCCACATCATTTCTGTGCTTACTTGTGCCACCACAATCTGTTTCTTGCTTTTCCAAAAAAATATTTGAATCTCCAACAGATATAGCAAATCCTGACGTGAACTTTCCGTCCTTAGGGCATCCTGTATAGTCTGCATTTGCACAAGCTGAAATAGTAATATCTTTACCTTTTCTGAATAGCAACCCTGCACCTGGAGATGTTTTTAGATACCTTAATATCATATGTATAACATCCATATGTACCTGACGCGGTTGCTCCATGAACTGACTAACCCGACTGACTGTAAAGGAGATGTCGGGTCTAGTAATGATCACATAGAGAAGCTTCCCCACCAGCTCTCTATATGTCCTCTTGTCTACCTCATCTGTATCGTCATCATACAGTCTCATGCTTGGATCCATAGGTGTAGTAGCAGGTCGACATCCAAGCATGCCTGTCTCACTTAGCATGTCCGTGACATACTTTCTTTGGGTCATCACAAGACCCTGCTGATTCCTGGCAAAATCTAAACCTAGAAAGTATCTTAGGGTTCCAAGATCTTTGGTGACGAATTTTTTGCCAAAAAATTCTTTCACCCTTTTTATTACTTGAATATCATCTCCTGTAACCACTATATCTTCAACATATACCATAATAACCACTGAACCTCTGGAGATTTTCTGTACAAAAAGAGAATGATCTGCATTCGACCTTCTGAACCCCTGCTTCTCAAACAAATCTGAGAGCTTCTTAAACCTAGCTCTTGGGCTCTGCTTAAGGTCATATATTGCCTTATGGAGTCTTCATACCTGCTGACACTCTCCCTCGGCCGCAAACCTCGAATTTTGCTGTATGTAGACCTCTTCTTGAAGATCACCATACAAGAAAGCATTTTTAACATGAAGTTGGAATAAGGGCCAGTCACGTAACACTGCAACGGTTAGGAGAACCCGTAGGGTAGAATGTCGAGCAATAGGAGAGAATGTGTCTAGATAATCCACCCCATACACTGAAGTAAAACCTCGTGCAACTAGTCTAGCCTTGTACCTATCAAGGCTCCCATCTACATGGTACTTCACAGTAAATACCCACTTGCAACTCACAACAGATGACCCACTAGGGCCAGGTACTAAGGTCCAAGTACCTCAGGACTGTAAGGCAACCATCTCCTCCTCCATAGCTTTGCGCCACTGACTATCTTCTAATCCCTCTTGATAATTCTGTGGGATGTGCACAGTAGACAGGGCAAAAACAAATCGCCCGAATTCACTTGTAAGTCGATCGAACGGTACCTGAGAAGCAATAGGATATGATGCACAAGAACGCTTCTGCTTCTGAATAGCAATGGGTACATCAAGGTCACTAGTTGTGTCACCAATAGTCTCCTGTATTGCACCCTGCTGAGACACTTCTCCAAACTCATCGTTCGGAAAATTGAATTCATGACATACCTCGTGCATGGTGGATGACGTGCTATGAACATGAGCAGGAGGCGCCCGACGACTGTAGTGAAGTGGTAGCGGTGGAATTGGGATAATAGGTTGAGGAACTGGATGAGTGTGGTGGTGAGGATAGAGGTGGAGGTGGGATGTATATTTCAATATCAGAGTCTAAGGGAGTTAAGCGATCACCTGTTGGAGAGAAATACATTATGGACTCAAAAAATATGACATATGCAATGATATAGTATTTCCTGTGCATGCGATGTAGCTTATATATCCCTTTTGAGCCCTAGAATATCCCACAAACACATACTTGACAGCTCTAGGAGAAAGCTTGTAAACTCTAGGAGGAAAGCCGTGGACAAGGGCAACATATCCAAACACACGAGGACCAATAGTAAACAACTTCTTTGGGAATACAATTGAGAAGAGAATTTTTTCTCCCAAGACATAAGCCGGCATTTGATTAATAAGGTAACATGCTGTAAGAACGGCATCCCCCCAGAACGAGTGAGGAGTATGACTATGTATAAGAAGGGTACGTGCAACATCAAGGATATGCCAATGTTTTCTTTCAACGATCCTATTTTGTTGAGACATGTAAGCACATGTTCTTTGATGAATTATTCCATGAGAAGAGAAGTATTGAATAAGATCACGAGTACAAAATACTAGAGTGTTGGGAAAAATTGAAGAGATGTTTATTCTTGGAACTCTAGGCTCTCTTATATAACGAAGAGACCTATGGGTAAATTACATAAGATGGATATAAAGAAATAAAATAAAGGAGAGGTACACATAGAACATATAAATATCTTTACACTTCCCCTCAAGATGGAGCATAGATGTCAATCATGCTTAGCTTGTAAAAACACTTCTGAAATGGTCCTCTGAGCAATTCCTTGGTAAAGATATTGTCGTTTGCTCTCCTTAACTGACATGAGAGGTAGAAATCAAGCCCTTCTGAATCTTATCCCTAGTATAATGACAATCTACCTCAATATTTTTCGTTATTTCATGGAATGCATGGTTGTTTGCAATGAATAAGGTAAACTGATTATCACATTGTAACTACATGGGTAGAGGTACATTTATATGCAAATCTGTTAGCACTGCTCAAACCCACATCATTTCTGTACTTGCTTGCACCATATCCCTATACTTAGATTCGCCCTTGATCTAGCCACAACCCTTTGTTTCTTGCTTTTCCAAGAAACAAGAGAACCACCAATAAACACCGCAAATCCCGAAGTAGACTTCCCGTCCTTAGGACACCCTGCATAGTCTGCATCAGCACACATAGAAACAAAAAGAATTGCTCCTTTCCTGAATAGTAATCCTGCAGTTGGAGAAGATTTTAGATATCTTAATATCATATATATAGCATCCATATGTACCTGTCGGGGCTGCTCCAATAACTGACTCACCTGACTTACTGCAAAGGAGATATTTGGTCTAGTAATAGTAACATGGATGAGCTTTCCCACCATCTCTCTATATCTCCTCCTGTCAACCTCATATGTATTGAGCCTAAAAAAAAACCTCATATGTATCATCATCATATATCTTCATGCTATGATCCATAGGAGTAGTAGAGGGTCGACACCCAATCATGCTTGTCTCAACAAGCATGTCTGTAACATATGTCCTTTGGGTCATCACAAGATCCTGCGCATTCCTAGCAAACTCGAATCTTAAGAAATACCTTAGGGTGCCAAGATCCTTGGTAACAAACTGACGACCCAGAAATACCCGGACTTTGTTTAAGACCATATATTGCCTTATGGAGTCTACAAACCTGCTGACACACCCCTCAGCAGCAAACCCTGGAGGTTGCTGCATGTAAACTTCCTCCGGTAGATCTCCATACAAAAACACATTCTTGATGTCTAGCTGAAACAAGGGCCAATCACGTACTACAACAACTGAAAGGACATGTAGACTTGAGTGACGAGCAACTGAAGAGAATGTGCCCATATATAATCCACACTGTAGGTCTGAGTAAATCCTTGTGCCACCAATCTTGCATTGTATCGATCAAGGATCCCATTTGCATGATGTTTAACAGTAAACACCCATTTGCAACTGACAACAGATTCCCCAGGAGGAGTAGATACCGAACTCCAGGTACCACATGATTGCAGAGCAACCATCTCTTCCTTCATAGCTAAACGCCAACGACTATCCTTCAAGGCCTCCTGATAATTCTGTGGAATGTCCACGACAGATAGAGCAACTGCAAACCTCTGGAATTCCCCTGTCAGACGATGAAAGGAGATCTGGGAAGCAAGTGGATATGAATCACATGTACGCTTTTGCTTCCGAACTGCAATGTGTATATCCATGTCATTGGGAATCTCCTCCATCTGTGGGCTAGTCTCCTGCAATGATCCATGCGCAGATACATCTCCAGATTCATCGTTAGAAACAATATTATCAGAACAAACACGAGGCGTGCTGGATGATGGGTGATGACCATGAGCAGATGTAGGCCGACGGGTATAGAATTTTGGTAATGGTGGAACAATGGGTACATGCGACTGTGTAGGTGGAGGTGGCATGTAAACCTCATCATCAGAGTCTGATGAAGCCAACCTGTCACATGTAGGAGAGAAATACATAACAGATTCAAAAAAAGTTACATCATCGCTAATATAATATTTCCTACGCAATGGATTGTAGCATCGGTATCCCTTCTGAGTTCTGGAGTACCCAACAAACTCACATTTGACAGCTCCAGGAGAGAGCTTGTCAAGACCTGGGGCCAACTGGTGGACGAATGCAACAGAGCCAAAAACACGAGTAAGTGAAAACAACTCATTCTTAGGGAAAGCTATGGAGAAAGGAATTTTCTCACCCAGGACAGATGAGGGCATGCGATTCACCGGATAACATGCTGTAAGAACTGCATCATCCCAAAACAAATGTGGAGCACGACTATGAATGAGAAGAGTCCGAGTGACATCAAGTAAATGGCGATGGTTTCTCTTCTCAACACCATTTTGTTGAGAAATGTAAGCACATGTTGTTTGATGAATAATACTACGAGATGAAAATAAATGTGATAGAGCACGGATACGAAATTCCAAAGCATTATCAGTTCTCACAAATTTCATAGAGGAAGAGAAAACATTCTGCACTTCATTGATAAAGGTTATGATCACATCCCCTACTTCAGATTTATTCTTCAATAAAAAGACCCATGAGAAGCGAGAAAAATCATCAACAACAAGAAGGTAAATACTGCTCCGACTCTGATGACTAGGAAATGTAGACCGATGATGCTTTCCCAACTGACACGCCTTGCATTGGAAGGATGGACCCGGTGAAATCAGTGGCAAAATATGACACATCTTCTAGAGAGGGAGGTGGCTAAAACATAGGTGCCAAGTAAAAGGAGAGACTTGTCTTGTTGAATGAGAGGATACGCCTGCGTTGGGAGTTCGGACCAAGCGATAAAGACCACCCTGCTCACAGCCACAACTAATCACCCTGCCCGTAGGTATGTCCTGAAAAACAAGAGACGATGAATCAAAGATAGCCCGACAATGCAAATCCTTCGTAATCTGACTAATAGATAACAAATTCAGAGAGAAATCAGGAGCATGTAACACATTCTGCAGACGCATCGAAGGCTTCAAACTGATCTCCCCCTATTCAGTGATCGGGGAATGAGTCCCGTCAGCTATCATGACAGTTCTCCCTCGAGGAACCTGTCTATATACTGTAAGCTGATCTTTGCCCCCATTTAAATGATGTATCGCCCTGGAGTCCATAACCCATTTTGTAACCTCATATCCATGACAAGATGTAAAAGCATAAGTACTACATGCGGTGCTAGCTGTAGCAGAAGTATTGGCAGAGGCGGAAGTTGCTACATCTGAGTGGCCTCCTGGAGATGGTGAGGAAGAAGGGGGCATGATATCCCGCAGTCTGGCTACGAGATCATCAAATCTCTGATCTGAAGTAGGAGCTGCTGCAGACTCAACATGCTCCGCTATGCGGGCTGATGCTGGAAAACCACGCTTGGAGTAGCATTATCCTCTGTATGACCTGGACGATGACAGTACATGTATGGATAACGAATGCGACCTCCTCTACAACGAGGTCCGCGTGCATAAAAAGAAGAAGAGCCTCCTATGTCTCGGGAGGCTGTCATTGCCGAAGAAGTCTGGCTAGTAACAGTGGACGGAACAATAATCCTGTTAAACCTACTGAAAGGTTCATCCATGGGAGGAATAGTAGCATCCGCTAGAATCTGGGAGCGAGCAGCATCATATTCAGGATCGAGGGTTGTTAAGAATACACCAACCATGGTAGTATTCCTATATGTCTTCTGTTGCTCTGAGGTAGTCGTGAGAGGCATAAAGCTGTGGAGCTTCTCAAACATCCCATACAAGGATGTATACAACGAATGAAGTGGTCGTCCGTTCTGCTTGATAGTAAATATACCATGCTGGACTTGGAGGATCTTGGTCTCGTTCCTTTCCTGAGAATAAGTTGCTGCTAGGGCTGTCAAGAAAGCTCGAGCTCGATGAGCTCAACTCGGGCTCGGCTCGTTGAGGGCTCGCGAGCCGGACTCGAAACCTTAACGAGCCCGAGCCCAAGTTGGATTTTATGGCTCGTTAGCTTATCGAGTCGAGTTCGAGTTGGGCATTGTTCAACTCGGAAACTCGACTCGATAACTCGTTTTCCCTCTTAATAAAAAATTAAAAACATATATGTCGAAACTTCCACATTGAGTTTGATATAAAATAGAGGTTAACATTTTTCTTGCCCAAAAAGCTACAGAAAAGAGTATAAAAAATCAAAATTACAAATGTCATTTGCATAATTTAATGTATAAAATGGAACAATGACTCATTAAGAGGTTCATGAGCATGCTCATCTTGAGGTTCATGAGCCAGCTCAGAAACTCATGACTCGATAAGAGGTTCGTGAGCCAGCTCATTTTGAGGCTCGTGAGCCAGCTCAGAAACTCGTGGCTCGATAAAAGGCTCGTGAGTCAACTCGAACTCGACGAGTTCGAGTTCGAGTTGGTGATCCAGGGTTCGATCCTTATCGAGCTCGAGTTCGAGCCTTATGTTTCTTATCGAGTTCGAGTTTGAGTTGAGACCACCTCGGCTCGTTGAACTCGATAGACACCCCTAGTTGCTGCGAGGATGTTCCACATTGCCTCAACAGTAGGCTGATGTAACACATCATTGGCGATCTCTATCGTCAATGTACCTGAAAGACAATCTTTGGCGTATGCATCATCCGCCTCCCACGAGACATTAACCCCAGTTTTCTCCACCGGCTCCTCGGTAAGAATATGCTTCTTACCATTAGATTTCATAAGGCTCATGAACTGCATAGCCCAGAGCTCATAGTTTGTCTTGTACATCTCTTTGAGGCGGACACCTTCGAGTGTTACCCCCTCTTTTCGATTAAAAAAAGGATTTTGTAGACCAAAGAATGAATGATTACACATACATGTGTTGATTTGAATGCATATGTAGACCGACGACGAAGCAACCCAGACGACGGCTACATGGCACGACGACTACAGAGGTCGGCGACCAAGGGAGAGCAGCCGGCCGACAGCGGCGGTAATGCGTCTCGGCAGCAACGGAGATGGTAGCGGCTTGGCGAAAAAGTGCAGCAGCGGCGGGCTGAGAGACGAGCAGCGACGATAGCCTTGGAGAGTGAGAGGGACATCAGGTGTGGGTTAGGGTTAGGGTATGGAGCTCCGGTCTAGGATCGTGGCTCTGATTCCATGTTGGGAAAAACTGAAGAGATGTTTATTCTTGGGAACCCCAGGCTCTCTTATATAGCGGAGAGACCTATGGGTAAATTACATAAGATGGATGTAAAGAAATAAAATAAAGAAGAGGTTGTCTTCGCAGTTGTTAGATATTTGTCTCATTCTTTTCTTGTGAATAGGTTGCAGCAAGAATATCCCACATTGCCTTCGCAGTGGGTTGATGCAGAACATTATTGGCTATCTCTGGTGTCAATGTACCAGATAGCCAAACCTGTGCATAAGCATCGTCTGCTCCCATGAGGCCTTTTTTATGAGAAATTGGATGTACCCCCATCTCGGGGGCCATCGCCTGAATTATATTAATAAAAGCGGTTTAAAAGATTTGCAAGAGGCATGTGCTCCCAGGAGGCATGTGTCCCTGTCTTCTCCACCGGCTCTTCTTCGGAAGAATGTGCTTCTTATCCATAGACTTCATAAGGCTCATGAACTGCATGGTCCATAGCTCGTAATTTGACCCGTTCATTTTGACTATCGGCGCTGGACCACGAAAGGCGCATGTGGCAGGAATATCAGTTTTACTTTCTAACATGATGCTGGCTAGAGAAGACAGGGATATAGACTAGGAAAACTTTTGTTTACACATACATAATGGGATTTGGTTGCATGTGTAGACTTTAGCAACCAATCCCATCAATCACGAGTCGAATGCTGCAGTAGTAGAAAGAGAGGTGCGGCGAGGTACCCCACTGAGAGGGGTGCGACAACACCCTAAGAAGAGGGGCACGGCAGCAGCTCAGCGACACCCTAAAGGAGAGGGGTGCAACGACACCCCAAGTAGGGAGGTGCGGCGGTACACCTTAGAGAGAGAAGGGGTGGCGACACCCTAAAGGAGAGGGGTGCAACGGCACCTTAAGGATGGAGGTGTGGCGGCGCACCTTAAAGAGAGAAGGGGTGGCGACACCCTAAGGATGGAGGTGTGGCGGCGCACCTTAGAGAGAGAAGGGGTGGCGACACCCTAAAGGAGAGGGGTGCGGCGGCGCCCCAAGGAGGAAGGTGCAGCAACGCGCCATAGAGAGGGAAGGAGCGACGACGTGGTGTGCCGAGAATGGGAGAGAGAGAGGGTGGCGGCAGTGTGGCGGGGATAGGTTTGCGGGTATGAGAACTCTGGTCTAAAACTTGGCTCTGATACCATGTTGGGAAAAAGGAGAGACTTATTATTCCAAAAAATCCTAGGCTCTCTTATATAGAGGAGAGACCTATGGGTAAATTACATAAGACTGACAGAGGAAAAGAAGAATAGAAAATAAACATAAAACATAATATATCTCTACAATAGTCTCATACAATTCTAACACAATCGAATAAATCTTGTTTGAAGTTGTAGGTCTTTCATGATGTTGTCAAATTCAAGGATCACACAAAAAAATGAAGAGCAAGCATGGAAGGCCGTATCGGCGATATATCGCCGATATATCGGTTTCGACTGGGTATGGTTTTCGATATTACTCAATATCTCCTTTTACATGGATATCAACGATATATCACCATATCGGTTAAAAATGACTGGATTCAGTAGAAAAATACAGGATATCGATCGATATCATCGATATTTCGTTGATATCTCTATATATCAATGCTATTATTCATGCAAGATTGATTCAATTACTTATCTATCTACACCCAGTATTAAAACACATATATCTAGCTACACCTAGTATTAGAACACACAATAGTTTATATATTTTTTGTTTCGGGTATGGTGCGACAGGAGGGTGCATACAACGATTCTTCAACTTGGTGTATGTTTACAAGTTATTTCATGTTGTAAGGCTTGAATGAAATCGATTTCCAATATCTATAAGTCAATTCTTCAAAAACAAAATATCTATAAGTCAAGAATCAAACATTAATATCTATATGTTTAAAATGATCGGTATATGCGATATAAGCTTCATAGATTGATCGATATGTGTGATCTAAGAGTATATTTGTAAACTATTTAGTGATCTAAGAACTTGGATGAACTCCATTTTCAATATATATAGATCAACAACTAACAATACCATCGATATGTTCGATATGATCGATATGTGCAACATAAGGATCATAGTCTTCACAAATGATCTATATGTCATCTAAGTGTATATATGTAAGTTGTTTAATGTTATAAGAACTTGAATGGAATTCATTTCCAATATCTAAAGGTCAGGAATAAACATTAACAACGATATGTTCAATATGATGATCGATATGTGCGATATATGGTCTATAAATGACCGATATGTGTGATATAAGTGTTTATTTGTAGGTTATTTGTTGTTCTAATATTTTGGATGATCTTAATTTCTGAAAAAATACCAAAAATTGGCTTTTTTGAGCCATTTTCGACATTTCCACCGATATCGTCGATATATCGTCGATATATCCCGATATATCCATTTCCAGGCCGAGCGAAACGATATCGATATCGATACGACCTTCCATGAGAGCAAGATGGAGCTCACGATATATCTGATCCCTGATGGAATTATTATGTGGAGATAGAGGTGGAGCGTGAACAAAAGAAAAAAAAGGCTATAAGTATTTAAGTTGTAATCAAGTTGTACTTGATAAAGAAAAAAAAAGAGTACTTGAATAGATGGAGGTTCATTGAGTGGGAGTGCAGGGAGGATCTGGTTTTGATGAACACATACCCACGGGATCTAGTGGCCCCGAACAACTTAGAGATCCTGTGGATCTTTTTGTGGGAGGATGAAGAGCTGGAATGGCAAGTGGTTTTATCAAAATTATTCGAGAATCTGCATGGTTCATTTAAATTTTATTGTTGAATCTTGAAGAATTCTAACCTATTTAAAATGAAACATTAGTATTGAATCACTTTTTATTTTTTAATTTAAAAATAAAACAACACAAAATGGAAAATTCCCCACTTTCTCCTGCATACCATAGTCACACTATATAATGAACTGTTTGAATGAATCTATAAGCGTGACGTACTGCGAGGGAGGAGGGGATTAAAAAATGATGCTTCCTTAACTGTTTCGAACATGGATGAGCATTATGTCATTCCTACAAGTCAAAAGACTGGAAGAAGTGCCCTATGAGGATTTCGAGATCAAATATAGAATGTTTCTTTCTATTCCTCGTGAGCCACTGATTTTTCCGAAAGAAGATATCAAAGCGATTTTCCTCTTTTTTCGCAATAATTCGACGACCTTACACCATTGGGATATTTCGAAGAAAGTTCATTTAAATTTTATTGTTGAATCTTGAAGAATTCTAACCTATTTAAAATGAAACATTAGTATTGAATCACTGTTTATTTTTTAATTTAAAAATAAAACAACACAAAACATAAAATTCCCCACTTTCTCCTGCACACCATAGTCATTGTAGAAGTTTAGTTTATGTTTCTTTATCTTTTATTTATTGTTCTTTTCGTTTGTCTACCATATGTAATTTGCCCATAGACTTCTCCCTATATAAGAGAGTCTAGGGCTCAAGGAATAAACATAACTCTTATTCTTCCCAACATGGTATCAGAGCGGTGGTCCTAGACCGGAGCTCTCGTACCGAACCCTAAACCTAGCCCTCTACCTTCAAGCCTCCGTGCGCCGTCTCCTCCACGCGCGCCGCCCTCTCACGTGCGGTTGTGTTTCGCGTGCTGCCTGTGCCTTACGCGCCTCACGCGCGGTTGTGCACCTCACGTGCAGCTGTGCCTCATGCGCGGTTGTGCCCGTGTGGCTGTGCCCTTACACCGGCCGTGTCCCTGGGGTTTCACCACCCCTAAGGTTCGGTTGTCATCTTTATAAGGGGCTCTCCGCTCGCTTCCAGGTTGATGGGTTTGGTTGCATAGAGGTCTACATGTGCAACTGAACCTAATCATGTCAGTGTAGACCAAGACTCATCTTGTCTACAACCCTAGTTTTCTCCAGTCAAAATGTCAGAAAGCAAGATTGAAATGCCCACTACAGGCGCCTTTAAAGGTCATGTGCCTATTGTGAAGATGGATGGATCCAACTATGAGTTATGGGCCATGCAGTTCATGAGCCTAATGAAGTCAATGGGTAAGAAACATACTCTTACCGAGGATGAGCTAGAGGAGAAAACAGGGTTATATGCCTCATGGGAGGCTGATGACGCATATGCTCAGGTCTGGTTGTCTGGTACTCTGATTCAGACATTGCTAATGATGTCTTGCATCGACCCACTGCAAAAGTCATGTGGGACATTCTTGCTGCCACATATTCACAAGCCAAGAATGAGACAAAAATCCTACAACTCCAGCATGACATTTTCACGATAAAGCAGAATGGTCGACCCCTACATGCTCACTACACTGCATTGAGGGGAATGTTTGAGAGGCTTCACAGTTTCATGCCTCTCACGGCTACTCCAGAACAATTGAAGACATATCGGAATGCGACGATGGTGGGAGTCTTTCTAGCCTCTCTTGACTCACAGTATGCGGCGGCTTCCTTTCAGATTCTGGCAGATGCTACCATTCCTCCCATGGAGGAGGCCTTTCAGCGATTGAGCCGAATCAACATCTCAAGCCCTACTACTGTGTCAAATTCTTCTGCTATGGCAGCCTCTAGAGGAAGAGGCAATTCATCTCATTTTCGTGGATGAAGACCACGTGGTAGGGTTGGCCGTGGTCGTGGATTACAGTGCACTTATTGTCGTCGGATTGGTCATACAGAAGACACATGCTACTCTAAGCATGGTTTCCCAGCATCTGCCTGTGCAACAGAATAGATCCAGCATCATGGTGCTACGCTAGCGTCGGATCCACGATATGATGACCTAGTGTCTTGTCTACGTGGTATCATGCCACCAGCCAGTACTCCTCCACCTATTTCAAAGAGCAGCTTGGACGTTGTTGCTACTGCAGAAGTTAGTTCCTCAGGTAGTACTCATACTTCTGCTTTTTACCAGGGTTTACGTACCTTAGAATGGATTGTAGATTCAGGTGCCACACATCATTTGTGTGGAGTTAGACACCAACTCATATCCTACAGGCAAGTTTCCCCAAGAAGGACCGTCGTCATAGTAGATGGGACTCATTCTCCCATCACAGGATAGGGACAGATCGCCTTAACACCTTCCATGCAGTTACAGAATGTGCTCCATGCTCCTAATTTCTCAATGAATTTACTGTCAATTAGTCAGATTACTAAGGATCTACATTGTAGAGCGATATTTGACCCATCATCTCTTGTGTTGCAGGACATTCTCACAGACAACGTGATTAGACATGGCTGTGAGCAAGGCGGGCTGTATCGACTGGTCCATACACCTTACCCTGGAGCATCATCTCATTCCACCAGACCTGTCTTTCCTTACTTATGGCATCTGCGCTTTGGTCATCTCCCGTTTCAGAAACCGCGTCAAGTCCTTCCTCAGATCTCACCCCGTTCATCGTTCGATTGTGAAGCTTGTCAGTTAGGGAAGCATCATCGGTCTGTCTTTCCTAGTCGTCAGAGTCGGAGCAGTAGCTCTCCACTTGAGTTTTTTCATATTGATATTTGGGGTCCAAGTCTTGTTCCTGATCATCAGGGACACAGGTTCTATTTAGTTGTTGTGGATGATTTTAGTTGTTTGTCTTGGGTCTTTCTGTTAAAGAATAAATCTGAAGCAGGCATCACTGTTATGAATTTTATTAAAGAAGTGCAGAATGTGTTTTCTATTTCTATCAAGATTGTGAGAACTGATAATGCCCTTGAATTCTGTACTCGAACATTATCTCAGTTTCTTTCATCCCATGGCATTCTTCATCAAACGTCTTGTGCCTACACGTCCCAACAGAATGGTGTCGCGGAAAGAAAACACCGCCATCTTCTTGATGTCACTCGCACGCTTCTTATCCAGAGTTGTGTCCGCACTCGTTCTGGGATGATGCGGTTCTTACTGCATGTTATCTCATTAACCGCATGCCCTCGTCTATGTTGAGGGAAAAGATATCTTTCTCCCTCGTTTTTCCTAATAAAGAGTTGTTTTCTCTAACTCCACGTGTCTTTGGGTCCGTGGCATTCGTTCACCAGTTGTCTCCAGGGGTTGACAAGCTCTCTCCTAGGGCTGTCAAATGTGTTTTTGTCGGGTATTCCAGGACTCAAAAGATGTATCGTTGCTATGATCCGTTACGTCGAAGATATCATGTCAGTGCAGATGTCACGTTTTTTGAGTCCGTCCTGTTTTTCTCTCCTACAAGTGACAGGTTGGTGCCATCAGATATGAATAATGAAGTCTATATTCCTCCTCTACCCTTGTACGCCCCACAACAAGCTCCTACATCTCCGCCACCGTCATCCCCATCACCACCACCATCTCCACCACTGCCACCACCTTTACCACCTCTCATATCTTTGGTTCCTCCTCTACCACGCCACTACAGTCGACGGCCAGCCCCTGCTCATGATCATGGTCAATCATCAAACACGCCCCAGGTTTGTTCTGATAACATTATTTCTAATGATGGGACTGACAACATTTCTCAGCAGGAACATGCAGGGGATGGCACAGATGTTGGTACAGCTGATGCAGATCTTGATTTGCCGATTGCACTAAGGAAGCAGAAGAGGTCATGTGCTTCATATCCGATTGCTTCTTATGTTACCTTTGAACGTCTGGCAGGAGATTTCAGGAGTTTTGTAAGTGCTTTATCCGTTGTGAATATTCCAAGGACTCACCAGGAAGCATTAGCTGATAGTAGATGGCGTCTGGCTATGGAGGAAGAGATGTCCGCCCTTCAGTCGCGAGGTACTTGGAGTCTGGTTCCAGCTCCTACTGGGGCATCTATTGTGAGTTGCAAGTGGGTGTTTACTGTGAACCATAATGCCGATGGCAGTATTGATAGGTACAAGGCTCGATTGGTTGCTCGAGGCTTTACTCAGGCGTATGGGGTAGATTATCTTGACACGTTTTCTCCTGTTGCTCGTCACTCTACCTTACAGATTCTTTTCTCAGTTGCTGTGATTCAAGATTGCCCCTTGTTCCAATTAGATGTCGAAAATGCATTTTTATATGGTGATCTTCAGGAAGAAGTTTACATGCTGCAGCCACCTGGGTTTACTGCTGAGGGGGAGTGTGTACAGGTATGCAGGCTTCATAAGGCGATCTATGGCCTAAAGCAGAGCCCAAGAGCTTGGTTCCAGAAGCTCTCAGATTTGTTTGAGAAGCAAGGGTTCAAAAGGTCAAATACAGACCATTCTCTCTTTGTACAGAGGACATCCAGAGATATGACTGTCATTATGGTGTATATTGACGATATACTCATTACATGAGATGACATGCATGGAATAAAAATAGCGAAAGAATTCTTGGGCCGTGAATTCGTTACTAAGATCTAGGAGTACTCAGATATTTCCTTGGACTGGAGTTTGCAAGAAATGAACAAGGACTCGTGATGACTCAGAAGAAATATGTCATTGATTTGCTATTGACACAGGCATGCTTGGATGTCGACCTGCTTCTACACCCATGGATCCAAGAATGAAGATGCGTGATAACGACAATGAGGAGGTTGACAAAAGAAGGTACAGAGAACTGGTAGGGAGGCTTCTATATGTTAATATTACCAGACCAGATATTACATTTGCAATAAATAAAGTTAGCCAGTTTATGGAGCAACCTCGTCAGGTACACATGGACACCATACATATGATACTAAGGTATCTTAAGTCATCTCCATGTGCATGATTGATGTTTAGAAAGAAGGGCACTATTACTATCTCAACATGTGCAGATGCAGACTATGCAGGGTGCTCGAAGGATAGGAAGTCTACATCAGGCTTTGCTATATTCGTTGGGGAGTCACTTGTCTCATGGAAGAGCAAGAAGCAAACAGTAGTTCCGAGATCTAGTGCGGAATCGGAGTATAGAGCTATGGCCCAAGCATGTGCAGAAGTGATGTGGGTTCGCGCAGTTTTGACAGATCTACATATAGATGTTTCTCTTCCCATGTCACTAGAATGTGACAATCATGCTGCATTCTTCATTGCAAACAACCATGTATTTCACGAGAGGACGAAGCACATTGAGGTGGATTGTCATTATATCCGTGATATGATCCAGAAAGGTTTCATTTCTACAGCCCATGTCAGCTCAGGAGATCAAACGGCAGACATTCTTATCAAAGCTTTACTTCAGGGTTCCTTCCAGAAATGCTTATCCAAGATGAGCATGATAGATATCTATGCTCCATCTTGAGGTGGAGTGTAGAAGTTTAGTTTATGTTTTTGTATCTTTTATTTATTGTTCTTTTCGTTTGTCTACCATATGTAATTTGCCCATAGACCTCTCCCTATATAAGAGAGTCTAGGGCTCAAGGAATAAACATAACTCTTATTTTTCCCAACAGTCACTATATAATGAACTGTTTGAATGAATCTATAAGCGCGGCGTATTGTGAGGGAGGAGGGGATTAAAAAATAATGCTTCCTTAATTGTGTCGAACATGTATGAGCATTATGTCATTCCTACAAGTCAAAAGACTGGAAGAAGTGCCCTATGAGGATTTCGAGATCAAATATAGAATGTTTCTTTCCATTCCTCGTGAGCCACTGATTTTTCCAAAAGAAGATATCAAAGCGAATTTCCTCTTTTTTCCCAACAAGTCGACGGTCTTACACCGTTGGGATATTTCGAAGAAAGTTGAGGACATATATGAGACACCGATGCTAACATCTTTGATCGATACATCTTCCAATATCTCTTGTTAGAATTATTATTGTTAGAAATATTATATTACAATTATATTTGTAACCTTTCGGGTTCCGTAACCCTTAACCCTTTGGGTTCTGTAACTTTTAACCCTTCGGGTTCCGTAACCCCCAGGGGTATTTATGTATTTTTCCTCTTGTACTCTCTAGGGTTTTCTCTCTATATAAGAAACCCTAGCCCTATGGAATAGATATCCCATTCTGTCTCTCTTCTCCACATGGTATCAGAGCAACGGTCCTAGACCGGGGTTCTGACCTAAAATCCCCACCGCCACCTTCAAGCCTCGTAAAAGCCTGCGCGGGCCCTCTTCCCTGAATTAGGGCCCCACGCAAGGCCCTCCAATCGCCTCCAGTGCAGCAGCCCTCCCGCTAGCGCTACATTGCGCTTTCAGGACCTCCTACGAAGGTCGTCAGCCCCACAGCTACCCTTCACGGGTACCGTAGGACTCTTTGGAGATCCAAAACTCATCACGGTATGCTGTCCATTGAGGGTTTTCAGCCCTTCTTCAAGGGGAAACGTGAGTTTTAGGGTATTTTTTAGTTCTTATATGCATCCTTAGTTGATCACAGGATCGTCTTTCTATTTTAAGACCACTATGACGCCTTCTTCTACCGAGACAAAGTTCTTGGCCACGAATATTATGGCACAAGGCACTACTATCAAACTCAAGGGCACAGAAAATTACATGCTCTGGTCTCGATCTTTTATGGTGTTCATTGGTGGTCAGAGGAAACTCTACATTTTGACTAAAGATCCTTTAGATGAAAAGGACAAAGAGTACGACAACTGGCAGACTGACAACTATTTGGTTATCAACTGGATGACCAACAGTGTTGAGGCTCATATTGCCTCAAATCTTCTTTACAAAAATACGGCCAAGGAAATGTGGGAGGATCTCGAGCAAGCATACTCCCAGAAGAAGACGAAGTCACGCCTTGCAGATATTTACAGGCGAATCTGGTCGGCATCTCAGGGTGATTCCACCCTCATCGAGTACTACGGGCATCTATCCAGTCTGTATGAGGAGCTTGCAATATTCCAGCCCTCATGTTGCACCAAACATGTACAAGAGCGTTCTGACTGGCAGGTATACCGCTTCCTTGATGGCTTGCATTCTAGGTACCATGCAACGAAGGAACAATTTCTTATATCAAACACACTACCAACAATGAAGGCCATCTTTGGCCGACTTGATGAGCTCGAGACATCCGTTGCACGACCTCCTGTCTTACCTTCAACGGAGAACTTTGCACACATCGCCTCATCTGGGCGAGGAGGCAGATACGGCTTGCAAGGAGGACGCGGCCGCGATCCAAGTCGTGGTCGTGGACGAGAATCCGGAGGAGGCTGTGACTTTGGTCGTGGTCGTGGACGAGACTCTACTGCCCCATGCACTCACTGTGGTAGGTGGAACCATTCGACTGAACGATGCTGGCAGAAGTTTGGCGTACCTTCTTATCACGTCAATAATGCTTATGAGGATGCCTATGATGTGGAAGAAGCATCGCCTACCTCCAGTGGCAAGACTGTTCATTTTAATGATGCATATTACTCCCGCCTAATGCAGATCCTTCAGACTACAGGGCCTGCCACAACACTACAACTGCTGCTCTGGCCACTCTTTCAGGTACAATAGCCAACTCTGCTATCACTCCTACTCCAGCTTGGATTATTGATTCCGACGCCTCTACTCATCTCACTGGAGAAGGTAGTCTGCTCACCTCTTCCATACCATCTACCTCTGTGAAGTCAGTTCGAGTCGCTAATGGGACTCAATCACAGATTACTACTGTCGGAACTATGGAATTCTCTTCCAAGCTCCAACTTTCGGGTGTTCACTGTGCTCATGATTTTCCTCTTAGCTTGTTGTCAGTTCACAAGCTTTGTGTTGTTGTTGAGCTTCATTGTCGTGTGATATTTGATGAGTCTTGTTGTTATTTTCAGGACATTCGGACGAGACAGATTTTTGGTGGAGGTCATGAGAAAAACAACCTATATTAGCTTGACATACCCTCAGACTCCAATTTTGTTGGTGCTGCATCTATCTCCGAAGATCCGCTCATATGGCATATGCGCCTTGGACATCCCTCTGCCAAGGCCATCTCCATGATGTTTCCTGAACTCTCTGCTCTGAAGCCCTTTTAGTGCGAGGCATGTGAGTTCGGGAAACACCATCGAACTTCGTTTCCTGTTCGTATTGAGTCTCGTAGTACTGCTGCTTTTCATCTTGTTCACTGTGATGTTTGGGGACCTTGTCCGATCCGCACATTAAGTGGTCATCGCTACTTTATAATTTTGTTGATGATTATAGTCGATCTTCTTGGGTCTATCTAATAAAGGAGCATTCGGAGATTAATCAAATTGTCAGAAATTTCTTTCAATATGTTAAAACTTACTTTTCTAGCATTGTTAAGATCATCCGTACCGACAATGCTCTTGAGTTAACCCAACATGACTTGACCTCTTTCTTTGCATCCCAGGGAACTGTTCACCAAACATCATGTCTATATACCTCAGAACAGAATGGTATAGCTGAGAGGAAACTCTGACACTTGCTAAATGTTGCCAGATCTCTTCTTAATCAAATGAGTGTTCCTAAACAATACTGGGGAGATGTTATCCTTATTGCAGTGTATCTCATCAACCGTGTTCCTTTCAAAGGGGCAACTCCATTTTCCTTACTTTATATCCTACCGAGTCTCCTTTTCCTATACCTCTGCGAATTTTTGGTTGTATTGCCTTTGTTCATAACTTTCATGCAGCTGACAAATTATCCTCCCGTGCCATCAAATGTGTCTTTCTTGGGTACTCACGTACCCAGAAAGGCTATCGCTGCTATGATCCTGTTGGACGTCGATATTATGTATCTGTTGATGTCACCTTCTTTGAGCTAACAAGTTATTTCACACATACTGTATGTGACATTCCTCTGGACCTCCCTCCTCCACCAATCGTCTATACTCGCCAGCGTACATCTATACCTTCTATACCGGTATCTATACCTTTGCCTGTCCCTTTTAGGCAAGATGATATGACCACTTCGAGTGCTCCCATCATTGCTGTCCCGGATGTACTTGGCGAGCTTCCTATAGCTCTACGCAAGCAAAAAAGGAAATGTACGTATCACCCCATGTCACATTTTACTTCTACATATGGTTTATCTAGCTGTGACAAGAGATTTGCAGATGCTCTTAGTGCTATTACCATTCCAAAAGATCATTTCAGTGCAATACAAGATCAAGGTTGGCGACATGCTATGGATGAGGAGATGGATGCACTTACCTCCCGGGGTACGTGGGATCTTGTGCCGTGCTTCCCGGGGGTTCGCCATGTGGCTTGTCGATGGGTCTTCACGACCAAACAGTCGCCTGATGGTTCTATTGACAGGTTGAAAGCCGGACTTGTTGCCAAAGGTTTCACACAAACCTTTGGAGTTGTTTATTTTGAGACCTCGCTTGTTGCTAGAATGGGGTCGATACGTACCATTCTCTCTGTTGCTGCCAACAAGGCTTGGCCCATTTATCAACTTGATGTGAAGAACGCCTTTCTTTATGGTGATCTTGAGGAGGAGGTCTACATGATGCAACCGCCGGGGTATGTATTCGAGGGGGAGCATGTATGTCAACTACGCAAGGCCATTTATGGCCTGAAGCAGAGCCCAAGGGCATGGTTTGACATGCTCTCTACGGAGATCAACACACTTGGTTTTCATAGGACAACATCTGACTACTCTATCTTTGTTAGACGTCGGTCTACTGGCACGATCATCCTTGCTGTCTATGTTGATGATATGGTTATCACAGGAGATGATGTAGATGGTATTCATGAGACCAAGGCCTTCCTCCAAAAGATCTTTGTCACGAAAGATCTCGGCCAACTTCGTTATTTTCTTGGCATCGAAGTAATAGGCACTACGGAGGGGCTCCATCTTTCACAGAGAAAGTATTGCCTCGATATTCTGACTGAGGCAGGACTTCTTGGATGCAAGTCATCTGGCATCCCTGCAGAAGTGAGAAAATATTCAACATCTACTGATTCAGCATTTGAGGATGCAACACGATACAGAAGCTTAGTGGGAAAATTACTCTATCTCACTGTTACTAGGCCAGACATATCATATGCTGTGAGCAGAGCCAGTCAATATATGGAGAAGCCTCTTTACAGTCACTGGCAGGATGTTCTTTTGATCCTTCGATATCTGAAGGAATCTCCCGGACGTGGACTTTTCTATGGAGTGAATGGACACACTAATATCTCCGCCTATACAAATTCTGACTATACTAGCTCTCCTGAGGACCGCCGATCGACTACAGGATACACCATGTTTGTTGGGGATAACCTTGTCACTTGGCGAAGCAAGAAGCAGACAGTGGTATCCAGATCTAGTGCTGAAGCAGAATACAGGGCAATGGCTCAGGCCACATGTGAGATCACATGGCTTGTTTCTTTCCTAACAGAACTTGGCATGTCAGTCGCCACACCTGTACCCTTATACTGCAACAAGTCAGCCACGTACATCGCCACCAATCCAGTTTTTCATGAGCGGACAAAACACATTGAAGTTGATTGCCATTTTATTCGTGATTAAGTACGAGAAGGACGAATCAACACTCCACACATCTCCACTGAACTTCAACTTGCAGACATCCTCACAAAGGGTCTTCCAAGGAAGCTCCTAATATACTTAGGGCCCGTTCGGTAGGAGAATAAGCAGGAATAAGGATGGGGAATAAGGAGAATAAGGGTCTATTCTCCGTTCGGCTGGAAGATAAGAATAAGGAGAATAAGGTGAAATAAAGGTAGGTAAGGTGGGATAAAGATAGGAATAAGAGTGAAATAAGATGAAATAATGGGGAATAGTCGTACCACGGGGAAGCGTGTTGGGGGCTTATTCCCCTTATTCCATTCCACCTTATACCCCAAACGAACAGGGCCTTAGTATCCAAGTTGGGCATGATCGACAGATATGCTCCAACTTGAGGGGGAGTGTTAGAATTATTATTGTTAGAATTATTATATTACAATTATATTTGTAACCTTTCGGGTTCCGTAACCCTTAACCATTCGGGTTCCGTAACCCCTCAGGAGTATTTATGTATTTTTCCTCTTGTACTCTCTAGGGTTTTCTCTCTATATAAGAAACCTTAGTCCTATGGAATAGATATCCCATTCTGTCTCTCTTCTCCACATCTCTTTTCGGGTAAGGTTGTTGCTCCGGATCTTGTTCCCCCGCTCTGAAATCAGTTGGTTCCATAGTGTGACTGTGTGAGAACTACATTTCTAAACCCTCATTTTTTGTTCATAAAGTAATACATTTTTTCCAGTCAAAGGATGACCGTTAAAGGCTAAATAATGTGAGGCATATAATATAACCTCTAACTGATGGTTTTTAATTCTTTGCAGGGGAAAGGTAGCTGAAGGAATTGATTTTGATAGACATTATGGAAGACTGGTTATCATGTTTGGTGTGCCTTTCCAGTATACACTTAGCAGGTGCTTGCCATTGATTCCCTTTTTTATGGATTGATGATCAGTTGACTCTCTTTATCACAACTATGCCGTCTCTTTTTCTGGATTAGTTTTTATACTTGAACCTTTTAGTCATAGTAAATAATATTGCAGTACTTGGAGCATAGTTCTTTATTGGTACCTTATTAGAAAATTGGTTCATGAGTTGCTGAATTCACCATTCTAATTCGTTTTACTTGGTTCATGAGTATTCACTGACTTGTGGCAATCCTTCATTCTCTCCTCTTAGACTTTTACTTGCATTGTAAGATCACAACTCATCTATAAAACTTGAATGAGTTGACTGATTTCTCTTGGTCAAAGCCAGTCTATCTGTCAAACACCTGGGTTAGCTAGTGAATCAATCAATTTTGAGTTAAATCTTGTTCGGAGGTTGATGTGTCGACATTATTTTGAGAATGTTATACTTGATGTTGGACATCTTTCAGATTTTTGTTGTGGACATTTATACACTATTTTTTTCAAAAAAGAGTTGACTCTAATCCTGCATGTTGTGATTATATCGAATTGTGCTGAGTTATAAACTAACCCCTAGATTTGACATTGGCATTAAAGCAAAGTATCAGGTCTTATGATTTGACTAATGCCGTATAAGATAACGATCTTTATCCAAATTATCATGTTTGTGCAGAAAATTTATATTATCATAGTCCAAACTCGTTTTCTTGCTATTCCTCACTGTTTCTTAATTGTCTTTTTACTAGTTCATCTTTGAACTCAATGTTTCCCTTGCTCTTTCTGCAGGATCCTGTTAGCAAGGCTAGAGTACCTAAGAGAGACATTTCAGATAAAAGAGGGTGATTTTCTCACTTTCGATGCATTGGTAAAATCTGTTATATGTAGTTGATGAAATTTTACTTTGGTTAACTTATTGTAAGTGTTACTGACATTTGTGACTGCTAGAGCAGAGGCAGGCTGCACAATGTGTGGGTCGAGTCATCCGTTCCAAAGCAGATTATGGGATGATGATTTTTGCTGATAAAAGGTACAAATATTTACTTACCCAACTTATGCTATATTGTAATCAGAAATTTTGAGGACCTCATTGCGTGATCGATCTTGTCGTTATATCTGATAAAATGGAGGATAAGAGGAAATGATTGAATCTCAAAACATGGGGTTCTATTTTCTTTCTTGGCTCAATATTTGCCATTTAGTCACGCTAAGAGAAGATTGTACCCCTTACCCTTATTCTTTTGAACCTGATTGTCATCTGCTCATATCTGTAATTATTTCACTTGGGAGCTTTTTCTTTTTGCAGATATAGTCGCCATGACAAACGGTCCAAATTACCTGGATGGATACTGTCACATTTACATGACGCACACTTGAATTTGAGCACTGACATGGCCCTGCATATAGCAAAAGAGGTATTCACTTCAGTTCTTTCTGGAATTATTTGTAATGAAATATCAAATCACTGCCTTAACTCACAGGAAAAGCAAGTGTATATGTATAACGTAATCAATTCTTAAGACAGTCATATCAGTTGTGTCACCCATTTTGATATAGCAAGGATGCCTCAAATGGGATGGGAAAAACTGATTTGGATCACAAATTATTTTGAACTCTTCGACGATGTGTCTTTGGGAGGTCGAGAAAATGTATCAAGGATTAGAAAGAAATTATCCAACATGACTTTTTGTATATGTATCTGGATATAATCCAGGATAGATCTGCCCTTGCTGTGGGAAAAAGGCTCCTTGTTTAAATTTTTTTACAGGACAGTCGTAGAACCACAAGTCGAAAAACTTGATTGAACTTCATTTCTTTGCTCGAATATCTTTACGCTGTTATCTCCTAATGATTGTTTTTCATTCCTCAACTAGGAAACACATGGAAAAATATCGATAATATGATCACATTTATAAGGATCTTGTTTATTTGACTAAAACTTGCATGCCCATGTACGGATATAGTTCCTACGAAAGATGGCACAACCATACGACAAGACTGGTGGTGGGAGGAAAACTTTGCTTTCGCAAGAAGATCTGGAGAAAATGGGGGAGGATATACCCGACATGTTTTAGCGGCTTCAGCATGATCGAGGACAGCACCGAGTCCTGCCGCAGCGCCTGAGTTCAAGAAACGGCTTTCACATCCGGAGGCAGATGTTACCGTGGGAAAAGTGTTCCATCCATGGATGGAATAAATGCTCAACGTGTCTGATCTTCCTATTTAAGTCCTCTGGTTAGTTGCTAATGATCTCTGATGACTTCCATGGCATGTAGTCGCCAGTCATGTGATCCATCTATTGGTTTGTAGATGCCACGAATTAGGCTGCTGTTTATGTTCATGGCTTAAAATTTTCTGGTGATAGGATGAGTTTTGCTTCCTACTCTTGATCGTGGAAGGGTGTGATATTGATGTCATCTTATCTGCATGATATAGATCAGGTTTTCGAACATCTCGAAACACCAAGTATGGATGTTTGTCAATGTTCTTCTACTGCTGATATAGTTGGTTTTTCCTTTTAAATGGTTTACAACGACAACAACAAAGCTTTGTCCCACGTTAAGTAGGATTCTGCATTGATCCTTTGCCTTTGCCTCCATTCTTTTAGATGGTTTATCGAGAAATATTTGGGAGAGGTTCTCCTGATTGATGTAATGTATGATTGATCAAAATGATTTCAGATCAACTGTTATTCCCTAAAATGGAATCCACAAGGTTGGATTTCTAAAACATGTTTTTTTACAACAGCTTTTTAAATGACTGAAATAAAGAGATATCTTTGAACTTGGTACCTCTTCTATTCTTTGCATGGCCTCACGTATATTCTGCATATAACATGTACATTATAACATCTTAATATTTTATTTTTTTTAAATATAATCTTATGTATTAAATTGTTACTGACAGAAAAATATAGTAAAAAATTTTAAAAAGGAAAGTGGACGGCATATACAAACAAAATGATATCAAGCAAATGTCAATCTAGGTATAGATATCTACATAAGAATAGACCAAGCTAGATTGGTTTGTTTGATAGAGACCTTAAGATTGCAACGCCTTCAAACTTAAAGGGTCCGTTTGGCTCAGGAATAAAGTTGAGGAATAAACTGGAATAAAGCATTACTCATATTTGGCTAAAAGAAAAGCGATACAGTGGAATAAAGATAAGTAATATGGAATAGGAACAAGGTGGAATAAGGATAGAGAGAGATGGGTAGGAGAAAATACCCGTATGACAATGAGAGAAGAGGAGAATAACACTCTTATTCTTGAAACTATTCCCCAAATAAACATATCCCTTAAAAGTCCTATATTTAATATATCCATCACTATGTTCTTTTAAAATTGTTTGCAATACAATACAAGACGTATAACACTCTTTTGGGTACCTAGCCAATTGCCCAACAATCGTGAAAAAAAGTTGACCAGTTCCTCGTCCATGGTTGGTTTTTTTCCAAGCTGCAATCGACAAGATACGTATTCAGTGACCATTGGTAATTGACCAGTTTTAACCGATCTCAAGATGGCTTCGAGATAACTACTCTAAGGGATCGTTCGGTTCCAAAATAAATAAAGAATGAAGATAAGGAATAAGGAGAGTAACTGTATTCTTTGTTCGGCTAGAAAGATATAAACGTAGGTAAGATGGAATAAAGATCGAAATTAAGGTAGAATATTGTGAAATAATGAGATAATGAAGGTAGAATAATGTGAAATAATGAGATATATATGAAAACTAATTGTACTATTCAAAACTGCATACCCCTTATTCAGTGCTTAAAAAGAAGAGTAAACGTTGATAATCAACTAGTGGCTCGCCAAACGGCTGTTGATATTTGACTAGATACATTAGGTTTTGCTCAAAGGTAGAGAATAGGTAACTGATCAATCATCCGGGCAATCGTTGCTAGTCAACTCAAAGTTTAATAACTTGTAAATTTAAAGTTCTAGTAAGGTCCTCTCAATGCTCTAACGCCCACACCGGATATGGACCGAACTGTCTCAATACATTCTGAACCCAGCTCACGTACCGCTACTCCAATTAACGAGGTGAAACTGGCGAAGAAAGCCGCTCGACAAAAGAGAGAGAAGGGCCTGACTGCAGAGCAACTGGTGCGAGAGACTCAGATGGATTGTCGAGCCCTGCCCTTAACGCATTAGATATTCGTTGTGTGTTTTGACCAATTGCATCGTTTCTTTGTTATTTCCTACAGGAAGCTTTTGTTACTCATTACTTTGAGACTCAGAATGAGGATTCACACAAATCCGAGAAATCAGCCTAGAGGATTTGAACTCTATGAGCCTCTATTCCTTCTTAGACCCACTCTGGCTGGCACCATGAAAGCCTAGCTAGTCATCGAGTATGACTTAGTTGCAGCCTGGAACTGCAAACGCTGACTTCGCGGGATATCGAGAAGTGCGCTAGTCATTTTAATTAAGTATACAGAAAATTTTGTATTTATTTTTTATCCAAATCAAATTTAAAATTTGATTTGGATAATTGGATAAAAAGGGATACGAGTCTTCGCATCCTCCCCTTTCTGAGATTCCGAGCTAGAGACTTTTCCGTCCCTCATTCTTCTTGGTTATCCATATTTCTTGATTTTAGCCTCTTTCGTGTCACTTCGTATTGGCCACTGCTGCATCCAGCGGAGCGAAATAGCCTTCCATTCTTTTCGGCGGCATCCCTCCGCATTGGCGGCGAGTGGAGTGCCACAATCCCATTCATCATTTTTTATCCACATAAGCCAAAGCCCATAGCACTGGCTACCTCCCATGCTTTCCTATCAAACTCAAGCCCCGTCCAAGCCGCATTTAGTGGAGACTATCGACCTGGTCGTAATTCATCTTCTCTAAGCCTTAAAGAAATGGTGAACTTCGGGGAAGGATTTTTCACTGGGTCCCTTTGCGAGAGTAGTTCATCTCGGGGGAAGAAAGCTGTGGCTCCCAACTAGATATAAGCTTTGGCTACGGGAACTCGCTTTGGGAAAAAAATGTCTTAATAGCTTATATGCCTTAATAGCTTATATGTGGCTACAATTTGGAAGATGATGTACTTATTAGTGAGCGTTTTCAGAACCCTCAAGAAAATCAATCATTATAGAAATAGTAGTTGCGAATCGGGAAAGAGCGAACTTAGGTTAGGAGTCAAGCGACAGGGACAACTACTTAATTTGACTTGAAACTAGAACTCGATCGCGCAGAAGCTGTCGACTAATATATATCTGATTCTTGGGGTACTCGCTGAATCCGGCTTCTGACTCCTACTATATACCCGGGATGTACTAATTAAGTAGTGGCCCAAAACTTGCATCACATTTCCATAACTGATCCGATCCGACATACATCCCATCGTCGATTTGATGATGAACGAATTACCAGTGAAAACATAAAAGAAGTTGTCGTCACTCCTCTGGCCACCAGCAACCAGGCCCTCACCATGTCTTGTCACAATAAAGGTGAATGCACTGTTGTCATCACGGCTGTCTACGGAGCCAACTGCCCCACCCAACGCAGGGAGCTCTGGGACCATACCTCTCAATGCAGTCGGAACATCGGCGACCCTTTGGTACTAATTGACGATTTCAATGTCGTCTGTACTTCCTCGGAGAAAAGGGTTGGATGCATCCCCTACAGGAAACATATTAAAGATTTCAATGATTGCATAGATAGCTCCCAACTATTTGATTTGGAGGCATGTGGCAATTTGTGGTCTTGGATCAACTCTTCCATAGGTCCCTCCAGAATTGCGGTGAGGTTGGACCGCGCCCTTGTGAATGACATCTGGCAAACCCGTTTCCCCCAAGCAAAGCATATCTACTCCCCTCTTCCCTCTAGCGACCACTTGTTGCTTACTGTCTCGTTGGCTCCTTCCATTTCTCGCCCCAAGCCTTTCAAATATTTTGATTACTGGGCATGTCGGCCTGGATACTCGGAAGCGATTCGTAGGGGATGGGAATCTCCTATCCGTGGCAATCCTCTCTACTTTCTGGTGCAGAAAATGAAAAATGTTAAGTTCTCCCTTAAGGCTTGGGCTTTGGAGAATGCTAATGTTTTCTCTGAAGCAAATCATGCACAGAACTTCCTGCAGGCGACTAATAGGGCCCTCTCGAGAGACCCGTTGGACCCTGTTCTCTCCCAGTTGAAATCTGATGTGAAGCTTTATATGGAGGGGCTGGACTGGGATCCTGAATCGGCGTGGAAATAGAAGAGCCATGTTGATGGCTTAGACTTGGAGACCGGAATACCTTCTTTCACATCTCCGCCAAAAGGCGGGTTTAGAGGAATTTAATTGACACCCTTTTGGATGTGCATGGAAATGCCATTGACGCCCCGGCGGATGTCGCCAAAGCTACAACTAATCTCTTCCAGTCCCTTCTTGGCCCTGCGCTCCCACATTCCCAAATGGCTGCTCCACCACCCCCAAAGCATATCCTCTCCCCCTTGCTAGAGAGTGGCTGGTCAGGCCGTTCTCGGAAGAGGAAATTCTGAAGTCTCTCAACTCCATCTCCTCCTCTAAAGCGCCTGGCCTTGATGGGTTTAATGTTAGGTTCTACAAACGCCACTGATCTATGGTCAAAGAAGCCTTCTGTTCGACCATGGACTTCCTCTACAAGGGAGGGAACATGGTTAGGGAGGTAAACCACACCTTCCTAACCTTGGTCCCTAAGGACCTTCGCCATTGAGCTTGGGGGACTTTCGACCCATTGTGTGCTGCAACACTACCTATAAAGTCTTTGCTAAGTTACTGTCTGCTCGCCTCAGGGTGGTCCTCCCAGAATTGATATCCCCTTACCAGACTGCTTTTATCAAGGGACGATCAATTGGCGACAACATCAGGCTTGCTCAAGAACTCTTATAGGGCTTTGATCGTAGGCCGACCTGCAATAAGGCCTGCCTCAAAATTGACCTCTCCAAGTCCTTTGATTCCATGGAGCACTCATTCATCCTGAGGTTTCTGGAGAACATAGGCTTCGGTGGCATCAGGCTTGGTTGGATGGCCTCCTGTCTGTCGACGTCCTTCTCCGTCATGGTTAATGGCTCCCCTCACGGCTTCTTCCGGGGTACTTGTGGACTTAGGCAGGGCGACCTGTTTAACCCCCTATTTTTTGCTTTGGGGATGGAAACGCTTTCCTCCCTTGTGGAGTCCGCCCAGGGTGACAGTACTCTCAAGCCCATGGGAAATGGTTGTTCCTCTGCCCCATCCCACCTCATATACGATGATGACCTTCTTTTTTTCTGCAAAGGGGCTTCCAATTCGTTGTTGGCTATCAGGAACATCCTCGACTCTTTTCAGGATATCGTCGGCTTGCGCCTCAATGCTAGGAAAAGAAAACTCTTTCTCCTGGTGCATTTTCAACAAGACTTCTGGGTTACATTACATATTGGCATTCTCTGAAAAAATCTCCTGACCTCCTATCTGAGGCTCCCCTTGGCCTCCCGCCTTGGCAGAAGCCCGGATACAAGGCTCTTGGAGGACAGGGTCAGGGACCTTCTTGGTGGCTAGAAATAAAAATTCTCTCATTTGCAGGGCGCCTACAACTTCTCAATTATGTTATCCCAGGTGTCATCTTGTACTGGGCCTCTGGCAACCTCATTCAACCCTCCTCAGCCGGAAGAATCGATATGTTATGTGTGTATTTCCTCTGGGGTCGGGCTCGGCATGACATTGTGTGGTCCACTATCTGCCTCCCCAAGTCTGAAGGGGACCTTGGCCTCTACTCCTTGGACACTCATCGTCAGACCATGGTGGTTACTTGGGCCTGGAGGCTCATCTCCTCGGAGACATCCATATGGGCAACTTTATGCGACGTAAATACCTTTCGAATCGCTCCTTCTGGGAGGAAAAGCCGACTAGAATGGACTCAAAATACTGAAGGGCTTTTCTGATCATTAGGGATTTGATAAGGGACGCGATTAGTGGGGACGTCCCCCTCACCCCACCCCCCATACACTTGGGAGCGTTGTCCTAAGGGGTTCTCCTTCTCTGACGCAATGGACCTAATTCGCCCAAGGTGTGCTGCACCCCTCTGGGTCCCTGTTGTTTGGGCGAAGGGCACACCCACAAAATTCTCTTACACTCTGTACATGGCTGCTTTGGATCGTCTCCCCACAACAGACCGGCTTGCGAGATTCAATTTTCACCCTCATTATGCCTGCTACTTCTGTTTTGATGACCTGGAATCACATGCCCATCTATTCTTCAAGTCCATTTGGCTTCCAATGTTTGGCATACTGTTTGCAGGGAACTCAACCTGCCATTCTTTGCCCAGGCGTATGTCCTCGCCGATATTCTCTCCTGGTGCGCTTAGCTCCCCGCCCAACCTTTGTAGGTGAAATAATTAGATAAATATAAAGATATTAGGAGGGATAGATAATACAGGATTTGATGAGATGAACCTGCTTGCCGAGGCGAGCAAAATGCACTGTCCTTAAGAATAGATTCGTAGGCCCACGAAAATTCCACTGTGCCTTCGGTATTGGTACGACAACTCTCCAAGATACAACGACGAGATCTCGACGAGGGTACACTCGCCAACGTCAAGATCGATTGAACAACACATTATTCCTTCAAGTTGACTCGCTCAAAAAGAGTAGAGAGGATAGAATCATTGTGTGTTGTTCTAATAAACAAACACACCCATATATATAAGGATGTCACACGTCAGTTACTAGGATTACATGCAAATCGTAAATGCATATGAATGCATCAAATAGCCGTTTTAAAAAAGATTAAAGATGTCGAATAACATATGTTAATGGCTATGCTAAAATCCAAACTTCAAATGTAGTCAACATTTGGAGTAGCATCAATTAGATACTAGGAGAATGTAAAAATAACACGTCATTAAATAGACAATTAATGAAGATACAACGTATATATAACATTAGGGTCGAGACCCAACGGATATGCTAAAATCCAAACTTCAAATGTAGTCAACATTTGGAGTAACATCAATTAGATACTAGGAGAATGTAAAAATAACACGTCATTAAATAGACAATTAATGAAGATACAACGTATATATAACATTAGGGTCGAGACCCAGCGGATATGCTAAAATCCAAACTTCAAATGTAGTCAACATTTGGAGTAACATCAATTAGATACTAGGAGAATGTAAAAATAACACGTCATTAAATAGACAATTAATGAAGATACAACGTATATATAACATTAGGGTCGAGACCCAGCGGATATGCTAAAATCCAAACTTCAAATGTAGTCAACATTTGGAGTAACATCAATTAGATACTAGGAGAATGTAAAAATAACACGTCATTAAATAGACAATTAATGAAGATACAACGTATATATAACATTAGGGTCGAGACCCAGCGGATATGCTGAAATCCAAACTTCAAATGTAGTCAACATTTGGAGTAACATCAATTAGATACTAGGAGAATGTAAAAATAACACGTCATTAAATAGACAATTAATGAAGATACAACGTATATATAACATTAGGGTCGAGACCCAGCGGATATGCTAAAATCCAAACTTCAAATGTAGTCAACATTTGGAGTAACATCAATTAGATACTAGGAGAATGTAAAAATAACACGTCATTAAATAGACAATTAATGAAGATACAACGTATATATAACATTAGGGTCGAGACCCAGCAGATATGAAGAACTTTGCAATATGAAATACACGATTTAAGAAATCTCACCACCATAACGTGTGCACCCAAATTAAATTCACCACACCCATAAATATATATTTATGATTATACAATTATTCTCTAAATCAAGTATAATATTAAATCAAGTATAATATTATGTATTTGAAATAAAATATTAACAACCTTCTCGTGACAGATTAAATGACTCTGTTGCTCCTGGAGCCTAAATTCTGGTCCACCTTGGGGCTGTCGCTGATACTTCCTGTAACTGTTCATTTTTGGAATACAATCTATATACTTACTTACCAAAAAAACGTAAAAAAAGAAGACGAAGCATAACCTCAAAAGGTGATGGCATGATTACCAACCAAATTATTCATAATCACTGTGCAAAGATCTATCTAAGCATAGATGCCAAAGACATTAACACGACCAAGAACACACCCAAGTCCAAAACCAACACAAACAACATTCAGATCAACAAGACGAGCACGGTTCCCAGGAGCAAAGCCATCAACTGATAGCCAACGGAGAGCTCCAAGACCCGACCACCACCCGCCGTCGTCGCGAAGTTACCGGTGGGCGTGTTCGTCGTCAACACCACGACAATCCAGTCCCCTTCATCCGCAATCCCAGCACCTGCATACTGGGTCTTGTTCAGGTTCCCCGAGTACGGCGTCTTGGTATAATTGGCGAGCACAAGGCGTGGATCCAGCCCCGGCACGCAGGCCGGCATTATCGCGCCATCACGCGTGACCGATGCGTTGAGACGGCAGTGGTCGAGGAAGTCCGGGTAGTTGGGGAACTGCTGCTCGGTTCCCTGGACAGTGTACGCGCCGCTTGTGTTGGTGCACGGCTGCCCCTTGAAATTCTCCGCGAGCTGGTTCGCCAAGCAGTCGGCATTGTCGTTGCCGGTGAAGATCGGCAGCCTCATCGAGGTCCGGTACTTGTTGAGATTCTGGAAGAGTTCTTGACTGGCATCTGCAGGCGATCCATCCACAAGAAGTTACCACCAAATCTAAACAGAGGGGGTACCCCACAAATCTATCGAGCAGGAAAGACACCAAGAAGATCTTTAGAACAAAGATATTGATAGTTATTACCATACGATCTGCATGTAAGGAAGGAGGCGGTGAGGAGGAGGAAAAGGAGAAGGAAGGTGGAGGAAGCCATCACCATGATCTGAGGGAGGGGAGATCTCTCGCGTGCACTGCACTAAAAGGTGTTGGGATTATATGAGGAAGGATTGCAGGTGAGATGTCATCGTCACGATCAAAGGTGCGGTTGGATCTGCCGCGTGGTGTGCCCAAGCGAGGGCGGTTGCTTCCAACGTTCATCACCCTTTTTTTTGAAAAAAAAAATTATCAGAAAAAAAATGTTTCGGTGCTAACCGTCCAAAGTCTAATTTTGCCAACAAGGGGATTTGTCTTTGAACATGGAAGTTCATCTTGTACAAGTGTTGTGACAGATGAGGACGGGTCTGGCTCGTTGGTTTGGATTGGATCCATCTATGTACGTTATCTACGGTACAAGCTCCTGTTGCACCCCATTACAGATCTCCCCTTCCATTCCTCGTGTTGTTTCTGATGCCACGTGCTCATCTTCTCTGCTTTCTCTCGTGCTTCGCTGGCACAGATCAGCCCCCTTACCGATCCCCATCGAGCAGCTTCCTTGCGTTACAGCAGGTGCTGGATCTGCTCTCTTCTTGCTGGCAATGCATGAGTCATGGGTGTAGTCGAACCGAACGTAGATGAATTGGATTCAGTGTCAGTCAGCCAGTGTTCTGTTAGATTTGAATTTAATCAAAGTTCACGAAGGTTTAATACGTCTTGTCCAAGAGTTGGAGTGAGGTTCATTTAATAGATTTGATCCATCAGAATATTGACTAAAGTTTACCTATAACTATAAATAAAGATATGTATTAATGAATTATTAATCAGTAAAATTAAACTCTCAAGTTAAACTCTCTCTCTCTCTATCTATATATATCCCTGCTTTCTTTTTCATTATTTTTGAGTTTTTTAAGGAAATCTTAGGATGATTTGAATAATATATTAAGGGGATATGTGTTTCAAGTTTCATGCAAAACAATCATTCCTAACACGTTCATCTAGAAGGGGTCAATTCCAGCAATTATGAGACCGTTAAGGTTTTGGAGTCTTGATGGAGATGATAGAAGTCCCGAATTAAGTTGAATTTGAAATGACAACATGGTGATATATTGTGATCTAATTCCCCAAAGTTTCATTTCAAAAAAATCAAAAAATATTGAAAAAGATAGCCGGGTGTAGGTAGTTACCTACACCCTCGGGTGTAGGTTCCCTTTTCTCATATATATATAGGGCTTATCTAGAGGGCCCTGTGCCCATTTAGGTTATAATGAGCACCCAATCGGTGCCGTTGGATTACAATCGTGCGTTTAAAATTAAGGGATATTTACACCCATAACCCTGAGTAATCTCGTAATTACCCCAGGAACCCTGCGCAAGCACGAATTACATCCAGAACCCCGAATAATGTTTAACCCTTACATTACATAACCCTGAGTCAACTTCCGTCTTAATTCTCCGTTAACTTTGACGGAAAAAGTTATATGTTGACAATTTTACCCTTCAAGACACATTATATTTATAATGTTATGCCATAAAAGAGAGGAGGGACGTAGAGGAAGTTTCTCCTGCAAGAACCCTGACCCCGTCAAATTCCTACAGCCCCACCCCACCTGCAAGAGCCCCCCGCCTCCAACATCGCCATGGAAGTCCCCACTACCTGCCTGCCCCGTCCCCCCTGCCAGCGCACCAGCAAGCCCGCCTCCTCCCCTGCGCCGCCGCACCTGCGGGCTCGCTCCCTCCTCCGCGCCCGACACCTGCGGGCTCGCCCCCCTCCCCCGCGCCCTGCACCTGCGGGCTCGTCCCCTCCCCCGCGCCCCGGCACCTGCGGGCTCGCCCCTCTCCCCCGCGCCCGGCACCTGCGGGCTCGCCCCCCTCCCCCACGCCCGGCACCTGCCGGCTCGGCACCGTCCCCCGCACCTCGCACATGCGGGATGGCCCCCTCCCCCCGCGCCCCGGCACCTGCGGGATCGCCCCTCCCCCACGCCCCTGCACCTGCGGGCTCGTGACCCTCCCCCGCGCCCCGCACCTGCGAGCTCTCCCCCCTCCCTCGCGCCCGGCACCTGCGGGCTCGCCTCTCCCCGCGCCACCGCACTTGCGAGCTCACCCCCTCCCCCGCGCACCCCACCTGCGAGCTCGCCCACCTCCCCGAGCCCCGGCACCTGCGGGCTCGCCCCTCTCCACGCCGCCCCGCGAGCTCTCCCCCCTCCCCCGCGCCCCGGCACCTGCGGGCTCGCCTCTCCCCGCGCCGCCGCAATTGCGAGCTCCCCCCCCCCCCCCCCCCCGCCCCCACCTGCGAGCTCGCCCACCTCCCCGAGCCCCGGCACGTGCGGTCTCGCCCCTCTCCGCGCCGCCGCACCTGCGAGCTCGCCCCCTCCTTTCGCTCCTTCCCCCACTCCGCCGCAACTGCGAGCCACACCCCTTTACCTGTCGTCAGCCTCTCCCTGCAAGAGTCCCTCTCTCCAATTCGTACTGGAACCTGCAAGTTTTTCTTTTTTCCTTTTTTTTACTTTTCATTAATCTTAGCCGTTGGATAGTGTATTGGTTAGATTAACTCACTCATATGGTTGAGTTAATGAAGAAAACTAACGGAAGGTTATGAATGTAAAACGGAGTGGTTATTCAGGGTTCTGGGTGTAATTCGTGATTATAGAGGGTATCCGGGGTAATTACGATGTTACTTAGGGTTATGGGTGTAAATATCCCTAAAATTTAAATATAGAATTTAATGTTAAATATGGCACGTTCTGGTTTCCATAACCGCTCGTGCTAAATTAAAGGAAGTTAATTTCCTTTCTTTGAGCATGGTTACTATTCGAATAATTACCGCAAAAAAAAATTAGGGTTTTAGACTTCTGGATACGGCGATCAAACAAAAACAAATCGTACTCTCTTCTTTTTTGAAGATCAATTGGAGGTGGTTGTGGATCGAGAATCGGTAAGTTTTTATTATTATTAGCAATATATCAACAAGTTCTAGTATATGAAATTTGTTATTACATTTAAATTATGTGTAAAACAGAAATAACATGTTATGATTGCTAAGAAACTTAAAATTTTAATCTCTAACATTCGTTTAGTATGTGTTTGCGATAAATGTGATAAATTAGTAATATAATTTCTTACATATATTCAAGAAAATTTTACTCAATTAGTGTATGTTACTATAATGTTTCCTGTTTCTTACGTATTAGAAAAGCATATTTATAATTTTTTAGAATGTTACTTAATTGAAAATTGTTATTTTGGTTATTAATGATCTTACTGATTTCGAAATTTGATACTTGTAATTATTAAAAAGATAATGAACTAATTTTAAAATTGTAATTAAAATTTATATTTAAAACGAATCAAATACTTCTGATGTTTCAAAAGAATTGAATTTGATTCCAATGTGTTGCATGTAGTTACGAATCCTTTAATACTTATTACTTGTCACACTATAAAAACTGATATTATCTTGCATTTTTGTTACAACTATATAACTCAAGATTTATTGATACATCACAAGAAAGTTACTTATGACAAAAGAAATATTACATGTTACCTCTGGTAGCTATCGGATTTACGAATTATTCTGTAGCCAACAAACTTACTTATGATATCCATCGAAGTTACTGATAACATAATAAATATTACTTTTGATAGCAAAAGAAGTTACGAATCGTTATTAAAACTTCGAGCTTTCATTTTGTTACAACTATATTTCTTGAGACTTACTGATTACTACAAAGAAAGTTACTGATAACATGAAAAATATTACTTGTTACTTCTAATAGCTATGGAAATTACGAATTGTTCTGATAGCCATCGAAATTACTTCTGATATCTATCGAAATTACTGATAACATAATAAAAATTACATTTGAAGCATCAGAAGTTAAGAATTGTTAGAATTTTACTGTAACACATATAAATCTTTTACATACTTTTGGAAATTAGTAAATTACGAAGCTTTTAAATACATATGTAATAATTAAAGTTACTGACAATTAATTGAAATTTACTTGTCTTATTAACAGCGTTACTGATTCATTAATTTGATGATATGATACATGTGAAGAGTAAGAAGTTATTGATCCATACTTTAAAGTTACTGATGATAAGTAAACAATTACTAGTATCATTTTGAACACATCGAATTATTTTTGAGAGAATTTGTATTTACGAATTATTTTATTTAGTGATACTATAGAAACATATTTCTTACATACACAATATTAAATTTATATATCAATAATTTTTATTGAAAATTTAAAAATAATTCAATTAAAGCTTCTGAAGGATGAATTAGAATTATAAATTCACTAATACAATGCTTTTGATAATACTTACTTATAGAACATATAAAAAGTTACTTTTCCTAATAATAATATTACCATCGTGTAATTTAAAGATATATTTACCAAAAGGTTACTTCTTACCGCCTTATCAAAAAGTTACAAGTTAGGGTAACATTCAAAAAAATCTTAATTCCGTGAAAGAGTTCGGTTCACGGGCGAAGCAGAGAAGAATTTCTTTTGGATTGCATCGAGGGCGGAGCGGACAAGACACGGTTAGACACGGTTAGAAATCTTGTAGCAAAAAATTATCTTCCATTTGAATGCTAACTCAATTTCTATAAGGGTTTTTAAGGAAGTGGACGTATTAGGATTTCGTTAACAAATTCGTTTTTAAATTGAACACTTGCGGACGATTGCAATACCTACATGTATAATGAAAACTTGCGGATGATTACAATAGCTGCATGCATAAACCTTCTTGTTCGTTGTTTATTATACTGCTGCATAATTTACCTGATGCTTAAAGATGCTATCGAAGATCTTACTGATGATTTTGCAAATGTTACTTATGTTTATTTATAAGTTACTGATGATTTTACAAATGTTACTAATGTTTAGTATACTTGCATATTTCTAGTTTATAAGATATATTATATTGCCTAATTCCATTGCAGCAATTGTTCCCGAAGACTGTGAAAGAAACAACTGAAGAGGATTATGAGCCTCTAAACAATTTATTTTCTTGCACAAGAACAATGTTTGATAGTGTAAAGAAGGATTTTTGTGTAATCCACACATCCAATCATTGGCATCTTCTCGTGGCTGATTTTGATGCCAAAAAATTCATTTCCTACAATTCACTTACTGGAATGAAGAAATACTGGTTGGATGTTAGAAAATGGGTAAATATTCAGTTAAAATATATACATTACATTGATTTTTGATTTTATATGTTTCTAACAAACTTCTTTCTTAATTTTGCTAGGTTGATTGGATGGCAGAATACTTCATGCTATTCACTGGAGAACACCTTGAGAAGTGACCAATAGACATAGCAAAAGGCATCCCAAAGCAGCGAAGTGATTCCATTGTGTAACGTCCCGGGCTTAGGTCCTCGGTCCGTTATCGAGGAAAACTGACCTAAGCCCGGGACGTTACACATTGATTGTGGAGTTTATGTCATGAAATATATGGAATTCATTTGTAAGGGAAAAGAGCCGGTCTTCCGCATCGAAGATATCCCCAAGTTTTGCACTGAGATAGCTTTTATTCTACTTACAAGTGGGGAGAAGAAAGATTGAAGAAAATAACTTATTTTAGACATGTAATTAGAGAAAATCTTCTAAATATATATGTTACATGTTGTATTCAAAAGTGTAAAATAGCAACATTATTTTGAGTACATGTATATTTTTTTGAATGAGAAATTTTGCTTGATGTTAATTGTTAGTTAATTATTATTTATTATTTATTTGAGATTATTTGAGAGATTGTCATACTTGAATCTATAACTTAATTACTAAAGATACCACATGTTGTTACCAATAGAAACCATGTGGGGTTTTATTACTTGTGATTTTAAAGAAGGTACTGGTACATAGATGAACATTATAGGAGAAATGTGTATTAACAACTAGTAATTTTGAACTCCTCGAAATACCTTCGAATGCTTCAAAATTTTCAAACTATATTACATGTTACAACTATATTAACTGAGACTTAATGATCATCATAAGAAAGTTATGGATAACATAAGAAATATTACATGTTACTTCTGATAGCTATCGAATTAACGAATTGTTCTGATAGTTATAGAAGTTACTTCTGATATCTATCGAAGTTACTGATAACATAATAAATATTACCTTTGAGAGAATTAGAAGTTACGAGTCGTTAGCAAAGTTATATTATCTTGCAAATTGTTACCACTATATTGCTTGAACTTACTGATACAGTAAATAATGTTATTGATAACATAAGAAATATTACATGTAACTTCTGATAGCTATCGAAATTACGAATTCTATGTAGTTAAGTTAGCTGCCCCAATGGTGGCAGCCCCATTTTATATGCAAGATAATATAGCTCCCCCGCTATATAAGAAAGTTACGAATATTTATGGTTTATGCGTTGATTTTCCAATGTGTTGCATGTAGTTAAGAATCCTTTAATATATATTACTTGTCACACTCTCATAACTACTATTATCTTGCATTTTGTTACAACTATATTGACTGAGACTTACTAATCATGGTAATAAAGTTACTGATAACATAAGAAATATTACATGTTACTTCTGATAGCTATCAAATTTACGAATTGTTTTGATAGCTATAGAAGTTACATCTGATATCTATCGAAGATACTGATAACATAATAAATATTACCTTTGAGAGAATTAGAAGTTACGAATCGTTAGCAAAACATATTATCTTTCATATTGTTACAACTATATTGCTTGGAACTTACTAATACAGAAAAGAATGTTACGGATAACATAAGAAATATTACATGTTACTTCTGATAGCTATCGAAATTACGAATTGTTCTGATAGTTATAGAAATTACTTCTGATATCTATTGAAGTTACTGATAACATAATAAATATTACCTTTGAGAGAATTAAAAATTACGAATCGTTAGCAAAACTTCTATTATCTTGCATATTGTTACAACTATATTGCTTGAGCTTTACTGATACAGTAAAAGCATGTTACTGATAACATAAGAAATATTACATGTTACTTTTGATAGCTATCGATTTATGAATTGTTCTGATATCTATAAAGGTTACTAATGATATCTATCGAAGTTACTGATAACATAATAAAAATTACCTTTGAAAGCATCAGAAGTTAAGAATAGTTACATTTGAATAGAACTTTCAATATACATAACATAATACATATCATTAACATTCTAATGGCATACAAAATGATAAAAAAAATACAATTCTTCAACATGGATACATAGTTCACAAATTACAGAATATTCAAAGAAAGTAAACAATATGAAAAAGAAGAAAATATTCTATAAATTGAATTGGGGTATGCCAGATTATGCTTCAGTCTTCTCATTCCTTTGAAATATCAACCGACTTTAAGCCATCTGAATATCAACTGCATTTAATATATATCCAACTATGTAAAGAAGAGAAAAACCATAGATAATGTTAAAATAGGGTTAATATAATGGAAATACAATATGAATCATATCAATTAATGAATTTCTCTTACCTTCAAGGATTATTTACAGATTTTGAAGGGCAATTCCTTGAATCATGTCCAGCATTAACTTTATGACATAATTTGCATTGTCTCCGCTTTGACGAATTCTCTTCACTAATTGATTTCAATCTATTAGTGCTTCCCTTTGGTCTTCCACTTTTTCCAGAACCTTTTGGTTTTGCTACATTAGGATCTTTTACAACAATAACTGTCTTATCATATTTTTCATTGGCCTCGTGCACATCCTCAACATTAACAATCTTCCTTTTACTCTTAATAGCTTTGACTGCTTCAGATGCATCTATAAGAACCTTCTTAATATAATCGTATATTTCTTTGTTGCCACCAGCTTCACTGATAAGTTCATTTGCCAATACCCTTAATTGACTATTGTCGTCTTTTACCGTTCTCTTCCTATAAAGTGGATAATAGCTGTTTCTCTTGATATCTTTCTTCCATCTATTCAATAAAAGAGAGGAATGAACCTCTAACGCATCTGTATGTTTTAAAACGCTAATGATGTGTCTACAAAGAATACCCATTGATTCCATTTTCATACAATCACAAAGGAATTTGTTGTAACAAGCATGAAAAGTAACTCTGTTAAAATCTTCAATCTTCCCAATAGGGTATACTCTAAATTGTATAACGTCATCAACTCTTGGAAATGGAATCACATTCAGTTCAATACCTTCCAAAAGCTCTACCTTAAACATGTAAAATAAAGTCTTTGTGAAATGCTCAGAAAATTGTTTTCCAATGCTCCATTGCGTAGCCAACTTCGGAACTTTATTTTCGTTATCATTGTCCATCTTATTAGCATGCTCTCTCATTCTTTCAACTGCAGTTTGAAATCTCGTCATTAACTCATATAAACTATTCAAGTGATTGACATTGTTAGTCAAGAAAGAATTCATGCTCTCGCTCCTCTGTGTTGTATTCATCTCAGCAAAAAAATATCTTCTCATGTAAATATGCACCCACTTTCTCCTAATCCGATACATAGCATTGATCCATTTATTTTTTTCTAAATTACATTCTGATACTATTCTGTGCCACTCAGCTTCAAATTCTTCTTCACTTTTTATACTACAAATAATCTTATTCAGTAAAGGAATTGCTATATCAGCTTTTTTGGTTAAACCAATCCTCTTCTTCATGTTAGTTGTAACGTGCCAACCACAGTATCTATGTTTCGTAGCGGGAATACTTCTCTTATAGCCGCATTAATGGATGGGTACTGATCAGTAATCATTGACTTGGGAGCAACCTTAACAACCATCAAAATTTTTTGGAAAAGCCATACAAAAGAATCCTTTGTTTCATTCATTAAGAATGCATTGCAGAAAAATACCGTCTTGTTATGATTGTTAACCCCACAAAAAGAAGCAAAAATTAGCTTATACTTGTTCGTATCGTATGTTGTATCAAATGTAACTGCATCACCAAACAATTTATAATCTTCCATATAATAAGAATCTATCCACATGCAATGAGTTAAACACGAATCCTCGTCTTGCTTGTACACGTAAAAAAATTCAGGTATTATGCTTTTGCAGTATTCAAGATGTTCCAATAGCATAACCGCATCGTGACCATCGATTTTTTTCTTCCGATCTCGCTTCAGATTGTAGATATCTCTAGCTATAGATCCAATACGTTCATCAGGACCACTTTGTTTGTCCAAAAACGCAATTTGTTTTGCCGTAGGTATGTTAACCTCTGACATAGAAGATAGTAAATTCTTTGTGGCCTTAGTTATTCTCATGTTCGGTCTTAAGTACTTCTTACTTGGAGAAACAAGTTTATGGTTATGTTCCTAAACAAATGAGACTACATCCCACTGTTTTGATATCTGATTTAATTTCACACACAACTTTGCTTTGCAACCACAACAGCTTATTTCACATCTTCTACCCTCGATGTCTATTCCCTCTAGATTAGCTTCCACATCAACCAAAGCCAGGCTCAATGATATTTTCCTTTTTTTGTATTTTGAACATATTGTCCTTCCTTCCAACAGACAAATTTTTTGAAAGAAAGATTCCTAACTTTGTTTTTCCGATCAAAATAATATTTTATGCTGCTCCTAATATTAAAGCCAAGTTCAGTGACATATTTCTCATAGAACAATTCACATTCCTTTAGGTTTGAGAATGAAAGACCCTCACGAGGAATAATAGCAGGATCTACAACTGATATAGGGGAACCTTCATCAATTAATTCTTTAAAGCTTTCATATTCATCAATGTCTAAAGAAATAAATAATAAAAAATAGCAAATTGAAGACATATCATTAACTTAATCAAACTTACTTAACTTGTAAAAAGTAATTCCTAATACAGATCTCCAAATTTCCTTAGAGACTTCTATATTATTTATTATTGAATTGGATTTTAAATTTGATTTTTATGATACACTATTATATTGTATTTTATCACTATTGTATTAAACTTTGTTACTTGTCTTAACTAGTGCTTACTAATACTTTGAAGAAAGTTACCAATATTAAAATGAGTACACCTTATATTAACAAAATTTACTAAAGCCTATTAACGAAGTTACAAATCCTCTAATACTTATTGCTTGTAACACTATCAAGACTACTATTATCTTGTGTTTTGTTACAACTATATTGCTTCAGACTTACTGATACATCAAAAGAAGTTATTGATAACTGAAGTAATATTACTCATTACTTCTGATAGCTATCGAAGTTACAATTTGTTCTTTTAGCTATCGAAATACTTCTGATAACTATCGAAGATACTGATAACATACAAAATATTACCTTTGAAAGTATTACAATTTAAGATTCGTTTCATTACTTAATAACTTAAATTACTAAAGCAGGTAATAAATGTTACTAATAATTGTAAAAATAGCTGCATAATTTACTGATGCCTATAATAGCTACATATAATGTGTTTTGTTACAACTATATTGCTTCAGACTTACTGATACATCAAAAGAAGTTACTGATAACTGAAGTAATATTACTCGTTATTTCTGATAGCTATCAAAGTTACAATTTGCTCTTTTAGCTATCGAAATACTTCTGATAGCTATCGAAGATACTGATATCATACAAAATATTACCTTTGAAAGCATTACACAAGTTACGATTCTTTTCATTACTTAATAACTTAAATTACTAAAGTAGGTAATAAATGTTACTAATAATTGTAAAAATATTACTTGTCACATTCCTTTTATTACTTATTAATATAACTTTTATATAACCAACTTACTTATATAATGCATAATAATACTAATACTATTGTATTGCATTTTATTACTTGTGCAGCATATATAATTACTAATATAATATAAAAATTTACTAAATGCATTACAAAAATTACTTATTATATTATTAGTAAACTTAATTAATAAAGCGAATACATAGACTTAATACTATTTCACAATCTTATTATTTTATTTTGCAAATAACGTGAAAAAAATCATATGATTACATAAATATATAAAAGCTACCTGATCTTTCAGAGTTCTTGTTGTCATCGATCAGATCGAGAAGACTGCCTTCAATGTCGAATTCACAGCAATAATCTTCACTTTCTAAACCTTCGAGTAAGTCGTCTTTCATACTTGATTCTGAAATATTTCGATCATAATCTACTCGCGAATTATCCATGTACGAACCTATATAAAATATATTAGCAACGAAATAACATGTAAAAATAAAAAAACCAAATCAAAATACCTTTGGTTACGAATTCCGTATAAACGAACGATCGATGCCCTCTCAATTGTGACAAAAAGCTTTTTTCTCGATACAACATCGGGCGAGAACAAAGGATTCTATTGATATTTACGGAAACTCATTAATATTCAAAATTAAGAAACTTGTGGTTACCATTGCGGTTCCTAAAATCATGGGAGTGCATGATTTCATCTAACGGTGGATAATACGGGCTCATTTTATCGTAAATGGGCACAGTGCCCTCTGCGGGGGGATATAATGGGACCTTGTTTCCCCATGTTTATTTTTTATTTTTATGGTATTTTTTAATAGCACTTAGAGGTATTTCGATCATTTTATGACAACATATTCTCATTCAAAGTTCGACTCACTTCCATCCCGTCCACAAGTCTAACAAACTTTAAATATCTTAGAATTGATGAAGTTGACTTCTTTTAAATGGATGAGTTAGGAATGCTTGTTTTACATGAAATTTGAATGAGAACATATTATATTCTAGTGATTTGAATTACTTCTTGTGTTTTTGAGATATGCCTTAAAAATTTAAAAATAAAGGTGAGGATAGCTTATTGCTATAATCGATCAAAGTATTAGTTAGCAATCAAATTCAAAAGAAACTACCTAATGAATTGTTTGTATTGGTGCATGTGATGTTATTACTAACCATGATTGATGTTATATTGATAAAGACAACTTAAATCCTTGTTTTGGTTTATGTACATTATGAATGGGCGTGAACCATAGAATGTGATCCTTTTGATGTGGATAGGCTTGTTAATTGCTACTTCATATTTATGTTGGCTTTGTTTATGTATTCTCGAGATTACATTGAGTACTTGCAGAGATGGTGTATAAAAATGCCCCTCGGTCCGAACTGTAACAAATAGGTGTGCTAGTTGAATTGAATATTTTGATTTCAATTAGAATATCTTTGACTAAAATTCGAAAAAAATTTGATTTGAAATAGAATTAATTGATTTTCAAATTGAGTTGTGGATTCGCTTCTTAATGAATTGAATTTGAATTAACACGAACTCATTCGATAATAAACTGTTCGATATATACACACAAAACACACATATGAATACATATATTTACATTTATATATGGGATTTTTACCCGGCAGATCCTATAATCCTTTTCAATTACCTCTACGACCTTTGAAACATCGTAATTCCTCCCTCGACCCCGTAAACCTGCTCCGTCTTACCCCACAGACCCTGCCGTCATTTTTAACTTTATTTGAGTCAATTGCTTGAGTTAGCCTTGGGTTAATCTAACCAATGGAAATCGAACGGTGGATATCTACTTCCCCTTCTTCTCCAGACACATGATGAGGGATGTTGGGGATGAAGGATGAGGATCTCAACGGTGGAGCACGAGGAGGGGCCGATCTCCAGGGACAGGAAGGCATCGGCATACGCGTGTTTGATCTGGTCCAAGCTGAGCACGGCGTCATCCCACTCCCCAGCCTCACGTGTTGCGGCTCTTCCACCGCAAACCCCAACACGGTGAGGGTCGCGAGCCCCGTATACGGTGGAATGTGGTGAGCTTCCACCACCGTGTTCCTCCATCTCACGCTTCAAAGCGCGCACCTTGAACATGGCAGCAACCTCAAAGGCGATGGAACAGAGGAGTAGTCCGAGGACGAGGAGGAGATTAAAGGAAGCCGTGAGAGGGCCCTTCCCATGGGTATTCTCCTACGGGTCGCCGCCAGAGGCGGAACCGGACAAGCAAGACGAGAGGTACGGGCCGCAGAGGTTTGGATTCCCCAAGAACGATGTGGAGTTGAAATAGCTGAACTGTCCCGTCGTCGGAACCACGCCCGAGAGGTTGTTGTATGAGAAATCCACAGATGTGAGGCTTTTCATGGTGGAGATCTCCGGCGGGATCCCGCCGGAGAGGTGGTTGCGCGACAGGTTGAGATAATTCAATATCCGCATGACAGTGATCTCCGCGAGGATCTCGCTAGAGAGCTCAATGCGGCTGAGATCCACGAACGTGAGTAGCTTGCACCTGCTGAGTTCCTACGGGAGGGAACCCACAAAGCCATTTGAGCTCAGGTCCATCTTGGAGAGCTGCTTGAGCTTCCCGAGCTTCGGTGGGAGCTCTCCAGTGAAGAGTTTTCCGTCGAGGAGGAGCTTCTAGACGCCCGAAAAGCTCCCGATAGATGGTGGGAGTGACCCACTGAGCTTATTGTTGGAGAGGCTGATCTGTCCAAACGCATTGGTGGAAGCTTCGGTGACCACTGGGACACCGTTGAGGAGGTTGTCCTGGAGTTGTACCTGCACGAGGTTGGATAGACCAAAGAGATCACTCGGTATTGACCCATTTAGATAGTTCCCGCCCATTCTGACGTGGCTGAGCGACGAGCACTCCCCAATGGACTCCGATATGGATCCAAATAAGAAGTTTTTTTAGAGCTATCAAGGTCTGGAGCTTGTTTCCCTGGCAGAGATCCAACGGGAGAGGCCCTGTGAGCTTGTTCGAGGAGATATCGAGTAGCTGGAGCCTTCCATTGCTCCTGAGCTTTGTAGGTACTTTGCCGGTGAAGTTGTTCTCCCATAGTTGCATCACCTCGAGCTCCAGGAGCTCCCCAACGAACCCTGGGAAGTTACCATGGAGCTTATTACGGAAGAGGACAGGCGGAGGCGGCGGGGAGGTCGAGCGGAGGCAGTAGGGAGGTCAGGGGAGGGGAGGTCGGGCGGAGGGGAGGTCGGGGGAGGAGAGGAGGGGATGTCGTGGAGGAGGCTTGGAGGAGAAGGGGAGAAGGGATGGCATTTTTGTAATTTTGAGAAACAAAATGGGCATTATGGAAATAGAATTCACGGAATCCGGTTAGTTTTAACAGTCAAATGGATGGGAGTTAACCGTGTGGTTTATACGGTAAGAGTTAGCAAGTTTACGGGGTCGAGGGAGGAATTACGATGTTTCAAAGGCCGTAGAGGTAATTGACAAAGATTATAGGGTCTGCCGGGTAAAAATCCCTTTATATATACTACATAAATATATAGCATGCAATACATCCATCTTTACATACATACATACATGTAACAACCCCGCTCTAGACTGATACAGATTGTATATGAATGTTCCCCTGTAGACTTCTATAATATAATAGCTCAAAGTGTAACATGTCAAAGTATGACAATAGAAATATGCAATATTCAATTTTATTTTGATTTCTTCATTCACAAAGTTATTAATTATGCTTTAACCTTTAAGTACAAGAGAAAAAAATAACACCATATTCTAGTTGCATCAAGCACCTAAAGGTACTCCTAAACCCCCTTATTAAACGTGAATAAGTGGCTACTTTTAAACTTATTATCATATCAACTTTTCACATGTATAACTATCACATCCAGACTTCACCGACATGATTTCCGTAGTCATGTGCATCAATGGCGTGAGTTGTCACTACGTGACAAGTATATGCGACATTAGGCTATTGTATTGGGGATCAATCTCTTTCCTTTCCACTTTACAAATTCAAGTTCAGATACCACTCATTCTATCCAAAGCCCCTCAGGTTTCCGATTCTCATTGGTTATTATTTTCATGTTAATACAATTACTCTTAGTAACCAGACCCTATTTAGTTATTAGTTTATGGCAATATCAACAATAGAAGATTAGCCAATATCTTAAATTAATTAAAGTGGTTCGTCTTCGAAACAAGTCGTGAGTCGTGTACGGGGGTGTTCCATGCATCCGTTTATAAACATGTATGTTCCCCTCTCTCTTTCTTATTTAGCCTAGTGATATTAGCTTGTGTATGAGTTATGTATTATAAGTAAAATGATCAATCTTAGGATGCTATCTAGAAATTTTGAGGCATTAAGAAAAATCCACAAACACCCCAAGTCATTCCTAATTTGTATGTATTATAATTCTATCAATTAAAGACTAAGTATTCGATATAAAAAATAAGTAGAAAATATTAGCAATAATGTCTAGTAAGAAAGAACCAAATTTTAAGATTTTTATTCCAATTCTACATTCGACTTTATTTCGATGGTCATGCATCCCTTACCTTATATTTTCTCTTCACATTTTCATTATTAACTAAAGATCCCACAAACCCGGGGTAGACAATGATGTTCCTTCTCCTTGCACGTCAAAACAATGATCATGCTACTTCAATTTTCTCCTTAATATTTATTGTGGTTCGTGGCTTACCTGGATATCTCTCCTCCACCTCTTTTTTTGTTTTGATTTTCCTTCCATGTTAGTCTATAATGATGTCTATCAAGATCAATATGGCATTTATCATCACATGAGTAACTTACAACTTAATGTAACTTGGTCCTTTGTATAATGAAAATCCTGGTATTCATGGCTTTACTTTTTTATATCAATGATCCTTAGGATGAATGAATTAGTTTTATCTTGATAAGTTATATTTTTCTATTTCCATTATTTCAAAAAAAACTAATTTGTATTATTTTTTTATATAAGCTTGATCTTGTCATGATTTAACGTGCCATGCTATTAATAATAAGTTCAACGTTAACATTCTATCTCTTCAAATATTCTTATATAGTAATATTGTGTTTATATATTTCTTTCAATCACAAAAGAAGAGAATATTAATATTTTAAAGACATATGATAACTCTAAAAATTAGGTATTTTTATCAGCTATATATTATGTGTTTGATATTTTCCTTGATTATACAGCTATTTTCAACTTATCTTAGCAATCTATATTCAAAATTAAAATTACACAATACAATTTAAAATTACAATATTCTCCATATATAATTATATATATGAACTCTAAAATATAAAATAATATTTCGATTTCGAAAAAAAATGAATTGAATTTTAGTATTCGAAACTCAAAATTAATCGAATTTGAATTTAAGTTAGCAAATTCGTTTAAAATTGATTTGAGTTCGGATTTGAAACATTTAAAATGAATTGAATTGGAATTTCGATGTATTTGAAGGTATTCGATTCGATTAGCACCCCTAAAAACTGATAGTACGAGCCGCATAGTTTTCTTTGTATCAATACATTGGTTACCATCTACGAGCAATAAGTTCCAACTATGTCACTAGATTTACTTCATTTGGTAAAGAATGATGGAACATATGAAAATGTGAGTATGTAAGCCCACGAATGACTATGCACATGCATTGGTAAGTGGTAATGAATGCATGTTGGACTGATTGAAGATAATAAATCTAAAAATGTCATGAACTTAGGGAGCCTAGATAGAATGAATGGATAGTTGTGATGATTGGATCAAAAGAGAAAACCACATTAAGGTGGACTATGATAAAAATTTATATGCAAATATTACTGCTATGTAAGATAACTAAGTATTGATCTAGAATATCTTGTTTTTTTACCTTAGCTGTATATGTTGCTTATCATTGCTTATTTGCACGGGTATATATTCTTTATTTTCTTGCTTATATTATTTAAATGCAACTAAGTGAAATTTTAATAACATATTCAGATCTTGTCACGCTGCTAATTTCTTAATTACTACGATATTTTTGTTATATCAATTTTTACTAGGCATACTTTTTGCTCACTTTACATTTGTGGCCAAGGTGCAATATTAGATCATGAGGAAACTTTACCATATTATTTGGCAACTTAATCACCAGTTTCAGATGTAGCCATTCCTCAGTTATCCTTGCTTCTAGCTAATTTACTTCCATTTTGCAGCGCAATTGTTAGCACTTTTATTACATATTGTTAATAAATATATTGGATATTTCTCATGTAATAGATGGTACTTCATTATGGGGAATGAAGATGTAATTTATATAGTAGATCGAATTTGATTACATGCTACTTATTGGATGAGTAGATCTTGCTAGGTTGGAATGGACACCTAAGACTAAGACTCCAGAACCTTTTTAAGAAAAAATGCAAACCCTGCCTCCCATTTTTAAAGAAGTTGCTTCTGCAACTAAAGACTCTGGAACCTTTTAACACATAATACCAACTTGCTGATATTTGCAGAAACTTATCTTCTAACGATCTAATATTATGTTCGAAACTAATACTCGGCGGTAAAAGAATACATTTGCTTCTCCAGAAAGTCCAGTACAACTGTTGGCTTTAACAAGCGACAGCGAGGAATCGAATTCTTCTGAACTGTATATGGTATACATAAGCAGGGTGAAACTTCTTTCGGGAAATAAACAAAACAAATGAGATTGGAGAGTTGTCCAGAAAAGGGAACAAGTCAGCTGAACATATCTGCGCATTTGCGTAAGTCCGGTGAAGCGACTGACAGACTCCTTTTGAATATCTTGTCATGCAGCCATGTGTTACATTTTTGAGAGATGTTTCTACGAAAGGAAACTGTGACCTTTTAGTCATGCTGTAGCATCCTTTACCCTCATCCTATCATGCCAAGGATCCCTTCGCTAATCACAAGCGTCGAGTTCTTTAAATATCAGAACCTATGATACTTCCCTCGATGAGATCGATGCATGAGCCTATTGACTTGCCAGCAGCCATGGCCTCAGCCAGTGATGTTCTGACTTCTCCATGGCGACGGAGAATCAATGTTGTATTCAGTACTGCCCACCTCACTTGAGAATCAGCTTTCTTTTGGGTGAATCCTAAGCTTTTAAGTAACTCGTCCAACTGCCATATCATGATAGAATCAGGAATAGTAAGAGCACCCGGGCAAATAATGGAAAATTGAGTTGTATGCAGACAAAGTTGCGGACCTTGCTGATATCGTCAAGACCTCCTTCCGAATACCCGAATAAGAGATATTCAGTTATAACACCAGCCAAAGCTATGCAAGAGAATCTGTTCAACATCTGATAAAAGTCGAAACTCGATAAGATGACACAGGTGTTGTAACTATTTTCTAGTAAATGAATATAAATTACAACAAGCTGTTTCAGTTAAATGCTACAAGAGGAAAAAATACCCTACAATGTCAATGACGCATGAATATATGGTAAAATCTGTTCAATTAGAGGTATTGTAGTCTTGTAGATCTTTATCTTTTAGTTTCCCCTCGTCACAAGGCCATTGCTTCTCTGTAAATTTTGATTGATTAACAAAAAAGTGCAGAACAGATGTTTAAGAAGCCACAGTAAACTGAAGCTGGCATCTTCTTCCCCCGAGTTATCCTCCATTTATCTACTCCCCTCCTTTTTAAAATAATTTGGCCACACCTCTTAAATTGCTTCTCAAGAAGGAGTCTCTCTTTCTTCTCCAAGCACTCATTAAGAACAAAAGCATGCTTGATTTGCACTTTTATTGTGCTCCTTGATTCTCCATTCTCACTCTCAATTTCTCCTTCCGCTACTAATCAGATCTACATAACATGATAGTTTCACAAGAAGACGGGGCCAAAAATGTCAAATGTCTCATGGAAAGAAACAAGGGAGGAAAGAAAATATCGGTGTTTAGAGCAAAATGAGATAGTAATTGCTGCCAGAAGCCATGATCAAAATAAAAAAATAAAATATAACATAACTATAATGTCTCGGGCATAAACACGAGTCATTATTGAGGAAGACTGACTCTGATAACTTGTTGAGTTCGAGCCGGACTGGAGCCGTTTACGACCACCCCAAAATACTTGAGACTAAGTAGTCAAGTAGTAATTGCTATCACTTATAACCCACTCTCACACTTTATGAAACTTGGGGTATTACAACCTTCCCCACTAATATTTGCAATGTCTTCTTTGCATCCTCATTGTGATATGGCTCATCACTTATTCCCAGTAATAGTGACGATTGCACGCTTCGGAGAGTCTTTTCATCCTATCTATTTGTAGGTGGTCAATGGCTCCACCTCTCTGGTAGAAATTTCTACGCTTAGAGGAAACCCGCTCCGATACTATTTGTAGCGTCCTCGACACAGATCCAAGCTGTTATTGAGGAAAACTACTCCAGACAAGTTGTTGGGTTCTGCTCCAACTAGGCTCGTTGACAACCATCCAAAATGTTTAAGCCTCAGTTACCAAGTAGTAATCCCCGCCACTTATAACCCACTATCACTTGTGGGGATATGTATAGGACATGACATGACTAGTAACCATTAAGAAATGCATTGTGAAGATGCGATCTCATTAGGTCCTCTTGTGGAGTAGAACAATCATCTTAACTATCTTAAACCACATAAATATTTTGTGCTCTTCTTTCTCCTTATGCCGGTATTATCTTCTTTTTCCTTTTATGCCACTATTTTTCCCAAAAAAAATTAGTGGTACAAAAGGAGAAAGAAATATTTGGGAAAAAATAAGATGGTTGAGTTGAGAGCATCACTATAGATTGCTTTATATAGTAGTCAGTCATATGCACTCCATGTATTCCCAAAACCCTCCGCATCGAGTGCTTTCTATTAGATTGTTGTGTGTACCGGAAGTAGAACACAAATCAAACAAGCACATAAGAAAGCACAAAACCGTGACACAAGATTTACAAGGTTCACCCTTAATTGGGTAGATTCTCGATGGTGATGGAGGATCTATCTTTAGTATGGTATAAAATTGGCAATACATAGGATGATGTGGGTTAGATTTGTTCTGGCTGACCTAGCTCTAGATGTTGAAGCACCTCTTCCTATGCAGCTACTATGTAACAACTAGGTTTCACTATTCATTCCAACAATCCAACATTCCGTGAGAGAACCAAACACATCGAGGCAGATTTTCACTACACTAAAAACATGATACATAAGGACTTCATCTCTACAGCCATGTCAGCTCAGGGGAATAGATTGTAGATATATTCACCATGACTCTAGCCTGGGGATTCCAGAAGTGTTCTTCCAAGCTGAGCACGATAGATATCTACATTCCATCAAATTGGGGAGTGCTACAAGAAATATTATATCTTTCCTATTTGTTATATTTCCTTTTGTTCTTTCTTAATTCCGCTTTTATGTATCACTCTATGGAGCAACTCTTTTTCAGCCCTAAGGTTTCTCCTCTACATAAAGGACCCCTAGGCATACGCAATAGTTATGCTAGATACCAAGAGAAAATGACTTTTTGAATATGCTACCCTAAAGTCTCCTTATAAAGGTAGAGTCCTTCAATTAGATAACATATGAGAGTCGACATACAAGGACAAAACTAGTTTACCCCTGAGTAGGTGGAGCACAAAGTATCTCTCAACAAAGATGAGTCTTTAAGACAGTAGTAACAGTTTCTTCTAAAGCTAGTAAGATTTTTCACAGTAATAATGAATACACCCACAGTGAGAAAAATTCACCATAATGCTTAATGACTCAGGCATCTCTTGATCTTTTTCTCGAAACCCTTGCTGGTTCCTTGTCGAAAGCATGCCCATGAGAGTGTTGTAAGGAAATATTCCGATCTTGATGGTTCAAACCAACAATCAAGTGTGTGATTCCTACAAGGATTTTTAGGTGTATATTACATCATAACTCAACCATGATGCAAAGAATCTTAATGCTAACGAATTAAAATGGATCTTCGTAGCCCACTTTCCACTAAAAGGGATATATATATATATATATCTTGTGATTAAAAAAAATATATGTTGTTAAAGATGTCACCTTCATTGAGCACAAGTCATATTTTCCTAAGAAGTCCCTTCAAAAGTGTGACTAGTGATGAAGGAAACTCATGAAATATTGCTTTTGGATTCCATTGACACTCTTGAACAAGTTTGTGATTCCACAAGGATCAATGATAGGGTAGAAGAGTAGATGCCTTAACTCTCATTGACATGGAACACTTTTAAGCAAAAAAACTATGAAAAAAATTCAAGGTCAGAAAGAAACCAATCTCAATCCTGATTAATTCATGGATGATCTAAGTCCTCACACTAGCTTTGATATAAGTTCCTCTTCCTGGGAAACGACGTTGAGGATGAACAAAACGGCATAAATTTGTTGACTGGGGTAAGCATATCATCAATTGGAGAAGAAGATTGTATTGTGCAAAGATTAAGGCAAAGAGAGATCATACAGCCTAGATATGATGATTGCACCATATATCCTAATAATGTGTGCTAATTAATCCAAACTTGGTGCTAACTGTAACAGTTTATTCTTCTTCTATGCTTTTTTTGTTGTCAGGAGTGTCGTTATGGCTGAAAATGATTCCAAATGGGTTTTGTTATGCATAAGTGGAGGCTCGTGATAAAAACCACACCTAGGACATCATGAATGTTTTGTACAGATCTCATCTTGTCGGTAAGAAGTGGCATTTACACTTAAACTAGATGCCAGATGGTCAGGATGGATTTAGTAAATAGTGAAATTGGATATTTTAGATATTTACTCATGTGACAAAGATGAACATTATGCATGTTATGTTTTCTTCCATCGTGCTTTAGGACTAGAGGCTTCATAAAATGAATTTTTGAAATATCTACTTGAAAGGTGTCATACAAAAAGAAATCCATATGCATAAGCTATCTAGTCATGAAAAGATGAAAAAGTGTCCAAGCTGAAGAAGGCATTATATGGCTAAAGCATTCGTCTTGGGAATGGTTCGAGAAGATTAGAGTGGTGATGAGATTAGGATAGAGCAATAGATATGGGATCATACACGGTTTTTCAAAAGAAGTGGAGCCAAAGTTAGTCTTCTACTGGTCTATGTTGACATTTTGATCATCGATGAAGATGAGATTGATTGGTTAAAAAGTAAGTTTGTCGTAGAGTTTGACTTGAGTGGCCTTGAACATCTAAAATATATCATGGCAGTGAGATTTCAAGGTTAAGGGAAGGACTAGTTCTCTGTCAGATAAAATACACTCTTGATTTGTTGAAAAACTAGAAAATTGGGGTGTAGATATACCATATTCCTATTAAAGGGTGTCACCAGTTGAGCAGTAAGGGTAGAAAACTAGGCGAAGATTTTAAAGGCTGCTACTAAAGACATATGGGGAAGTTGATCTATCTCACCATAACTAGATCAAACCTTACCGACAATTCAATGTAGTGAGTCAATTCATGCATGCTCTCATCGATGTTCATATGAAGACAGTAGAGCATCTTCTCCACTACAATAAAAGGAACTCAAGAAAATAACTCGTCTTCACCAAAGGACATAAAGTTTGAGATTAAGGGCTATATAATGCAGAATCGCAGATTATGTAGGATGCACCGATACCAAAAGCTCCACCATTAAATATTGCATATATCGGGTAGTAATCTTGTGACTTGGAGGAGCAATCAATTTGGATCTAGTGTTGGAACTAAATACTTGTATGTTACAACGGGAGTTGTGAAGATATTATGGCTATTGATTGATAATGAATAGATCTTGAAATGACTATAAGAGCATTATGTAACAACAATGTTGCAATAAATATACCAAACAATCCCGTCATGCATGATACAATGAAACATGTTCAATTACCACTTCATCAAAGATTGGATTGATTTAAAAGGAGATTTGTACCCTCATACCCATGTAAACTCTTGTAACTACATTCCAACCCCTCTATAATTTTAAATTACATTATAATCCTTGGCTAGTTACTTTCGTTTACACCTGACCTCGCAAGCTTCATTAACTTAACCACCCTTTGAGTTGATATAACCAAACCAAATCCAAAGCTTGATTTTTTTTAATTTATGTTTTATTCCCTCGTACCCCTCCATCCTCCTCGTCCCCTCACACCTCCTTCGATCCCAACCATCGTACGTTTCCCCTGACCTCCCTCCTACCCCTTACTCCACCTCCCCCAAACCCCCATGTCGTCACACCCAACCTCCCCCTCCCCCTTCCCCGACCCCCACCACCTATGGAAGAGTCGGAGAGAGAGTGCAACTCATGGGTCTAGAAAGCAATTTGGAGTGGTGGCAATCTTAGGATGTGACGCATGTCGCCCAACCCAACTGGTGTCGATGACCACATGGTTGATTTTCCATTTCCACATGGGACAGAACACCGTGAATAGAGCGGTGCGGTCCACTACTCTCAAGGCACCATTTATGCAGTGTCCCTTGCTACCACTCAAATTCTAGGACGTGTGGTATGCAGTTGCAAGCCTCAGCACAGCTCGAGGGTGGTGCGGGAAGAGGGCATGACCACGAGGTAAGGTTTTCAGCACAAAGGAAGTGCAAGGGCAATCGACGAAAGCCATATTATTTCAGCATCGAGCTCGAGGGTAGAAGTCCCGAGGTGATATGATGTGACATCAATCACGAGGTGGTTGTTGATGTGAGTACCAAGTATTGTTGAAGGCAATGAAGGACCTATTATAAGGGAGCCGGTGGAGTTGTCAACGTCAACAAGGAATCTCTGCATCGGCTCAAAGGTGTCGAAGAGAATGGTAAAGATGGAGCCCTAGATTTGTCTTCCATATGAAGCCAATATTTGGCCGGTGGATCTCTTCATTGTCATGTCGCAGAGAAAACTGGGGTTTGTTCACCCATTTCTCTTCTCCTCCACGTTTATGGTTCAATTCCTCCGTTTGTAGCTGACAGTTGGTTGCGCATAGAGAAATCGAGGAGCTCCTCATGGTGGTGTGAAGCTTCTTAGAAGGATGAGGGCAACTGGATATCATAAAGAAAGAGGGTCAATGAAGGTGTTTTGCTATCGCAACAACATGCAACTGGCATCTTTAATGGAGAAGAGGACCTAAATCACAAATAAGATGTACATAAGGGGGAAAACTTGTCAAATTTTAACAAATATCACGAAAAAAAGAAGGGGAAATGGATGTTAACACATGGTCATGTCATGTAATTGTTAGTCACTTTGTGTAAAATTCCTATTTAAAAGTAGTTTGCAGTACCTAACATAAAAGCCAAAGATCATGTTGTTGATGTCTTCACCAAAGGGCTTTCCAAGACCAATGTTGAGACAAATGTCCGCAAGTTGGCCATCTTCGCTCTATGTGCCCAACGTGAGGGTGAGTATTGAGTTATATTTTGTTATTAATGGGTCATGGGTAACTTCCATTTAGCTTTGTATGCTAATATTTGTGTGTTATCTCCTATTTTTTGCATTATGAAAGTGGAAACAACCCTCGCGGCCTATGAGGGATAAGGCATCCATGCATTTTCCTCTTTCTTTGATAAATATATTCTATGTATAATCCTTAAATTTTGAGGTATCTTTGTTGTACAGTTTTAACAAATTCAGAGATTACCAAACAATAGAAACAAAGTTATGTGTGGAAGCCCATTAAGAATATAAATTTGCAAACAAAACAAATGAAATAATTGTAAGTAAACATTATTATTATCTTGGATTTTTTCCCCAAGATAATAATAAATAAATGGAGAAGATGACAAGGAAGCAATAATGTTTGACGTCTTCACGGATTATTTGGGATACAAAGTGTAGTTTAAAGAAAGGAATCTAACCAATGAAGACAATCGCCCTGCATTCACCTGCATGCACATGTGAAAGTGGATTACTAAAAGTGAAACATTACACTAAAAACTGATTGAAAACTAGTGTGGATTCATTTTTAAATTTATGCATTTTTTTAATTTTGTGAATTTTTTTGTTCATCATAAGAGTGTACGATTGCTTTTGTGTAATTTGTAAGTTTTCTTGAGCATCATAAGCATATACTATGTAATTTGTGAGATTTTTCGAAGCATTATAAGAATATACTTTGTGTGCCAAAAAATCAACTATGTGAAAAAGGACATTTAATTGCGCAACAATTTTTTTTACGATATTATCATACTCTACACAATTATATAGAGGTATAATTTAACAAGTAAAGGCTAAAGATAAGCATATATAACGAGTGTGTGTATGTGCATTTGTGTGTTTGGGTGGGTGCATGTGTGGGTAGGAGCGTGCCGCTAGTGCACATGCTTATGTGGGTGTCAAGGTGTGCATGTGGGTACGTGTATGTGTGTGAAGGTGCATCCATGCATGTGCATGTACATGTGTGGGTATGCGTGGACATGCGTGGGTGCCCACATGAGGTTGCGTGGGTTGCTGAGTGGGCGGGTGTGCGCTTGCACGAGTGTGTCTGTATGTGAATGGGTGCATGCATGTGTATGCATGCGTGTGGATGCATGTGCGAGGGTGCATGTGTGCATGTGCATGTGTGAAAAATAAGTACACTTTGCAAAATATCAACTACATAAAGGACATGTTTGTGCAATGGATGTTTGTGTATAATAACATAGACATACAATCTTAATGACTAAATAAATCCATTCTGAACCCCAAAATCAAGTGCATGTATCAGTCATGCTTAGCACGGAGGTTGTACATGCTTGGTGAGTTCATAAAAAATCAATTATTAAAAATAAATGAGGCACATCTATTACTACGAAAATAAGTTAAAAAAACTAATTTTAATTTGTATCTCAGTTGGAACTGTTAGAGCAATCATGATATTGGTTTAAGGAAGTGATACAATAAATATACGGATCCAACTACAATGTAATATCATTTATAAATTCCTTACAATTTGCACATTTATTGCTATGGTATTGTCAGATGTACAAACTAATTTTACCTCCAAAAATGGTTATTTCCCCCATATGTGGGATGGAAGACAAACAAAATTAAAGATATAGTAGATATAACAAGTGGCCGTATTGGACTGGATAATAAGAAACTGACTTTTCCCGAATCGGATTCACAACACTTCTAGAACATCTCGCAGAACCATTCTTAGACTGGGACTAATATCAATTTCTTTTTGAGGATGATACCAAATGCCAAAGGAATGCTTTTTAGGTTAATTATAGCATTCTTAGTGAAGGATTTCTACTAATTTCTTGCTACTGATGTCAAAATTTAAATGCTCTAGTCTGAAATGGATATTTGACTCTTACTAGGGCTATATACATACATACTGAAGATTAGATGCTTGCTGGAAGGTATCTTGACTATTCTTGGTGTGGAAAAACAATGAAAGAATGAATTTGTCTACTTTATTCTGGAGGTTTAGGGATACTTATATAGGATAAAACCCAAGAGAGCTCAAGACTTGGGAAAATACAAAACTATCCCTGAAGGGATTTACATTAAATAATAAGAGCCATAAGAATATAACTAAAACTCCCCCTCAAGTTGGAGCATATATATCAGTCATGCCCAACTTGGAGACAATCCATGAAAGACGCTTCTTGGGTAAGGCTTTTGTGAATACATCTGCAAGCTGAAGATCTGTGGTGATCCGAGGAGTATTAATTTTCCCAATCCGGATGGCGGCACGAAACAAAGTGGCAGTCAATACTCTATAAGTTTGGTTCGCTCATGGAACACGGAATTTGTGGCAATGTAGGTAGCAGTTTTGTTGTCGCAATACAATGGTACAAGAGTGGTGACAACACAACCGAGTTCATGTAGAAAGGTTAATAGTCACGTGATCTCATATGTAGCTTGGATCCATTGCCTTGTACTCTACTTCTGCACGAGATCTAGAAACAATTGTATGTTTCATGCTTCTCCAAGTAACCGGGTTCCCTCCAACCATCATAGCATATCCTGTGGTGGAGCAACGATCCTTTGTTGAGCTTGCATAATATGCATCAGCATAAGCGATAACATCGGTGTAGTTGTTTGCCCCAAGTGTCCTGGTGATTCCTTTAAGTATCCTAGAATCTGGAGGGCATCCTGCCAGTGACTGTAACATGGTTTGTCTATGTGTTGGCTAGCTCTACTCACTGCATAAGAAATATGGTCTAGTGACAGTGAGGTAAAGAAGTTTACCAACCATGCTTCTATTTCGAGTAATATCTTCTGTTATAAAATATGAAGAATGCGGAAGCGATAGATAAACAGAGCGTAAACAAGAAAGATAAACATGGAATACCATGATTTAACGTGGAACCCTACTCCAAGAGGAGCGGGATGAAACCACGGGAGAAGCCCCTTAAATGGGCAGATATTCTATTGGAATTTCTCAATGAGTACAGGGGGTGTGGGGCTCCTTATATAGCCCCACGGACAGACCCAACAGTGACCGCTCCCCCATATGGTACTAAACACATGGGTGGGCTCTTTTCTTTTCCAACACTCCCCCTCAAGTTGGTAGCTGGGACAGCTGCAACTTGCAACAATAAAGAAAAATATACACCATTACATCTTCACTTGAAATCACCACAATAAACGTATGTATCCGCAACTGGTAGACAAACCCGCTTGCTGACGGGTATATCAGGTCACCGGAACGTATCTCTGTCGTGCCTGGAAGGTCACCGGACTGTCTCTGTCGTGCCTGCATGGTCACCGGATCTCTGTCTCAGTTGTGCCTGCGGGTCACCGGACTTTGTCTCCGTCGTGCCTTGAAGAAAACAAATCCAGTGCGGAGTCGATGTCGAGGATAGAGACACCACGACGAAGATCGATGCACAGTGAAGATGGCTTGATATTCTGTGAAATCCGGAGTGTTTAGTCTGTCAGTCAATGATGTAGGATGCATATGGCTTTTACTCCCCCTTTCTCCCATACTTGATAGAATAAAGATCATGAAACATCAAGTTGGGAGAAATCAAAACATGCATTTTTTTTGCTTCATTTTTTTGTTGCATAATTTTCTTTTCCTTTTTCTTTTCTTTTTTTTTGCTTAGCCGTTCCCTCTTTTTTTTGTACGGCTTTTCTTTTTTTTCAAAATTTGTGTACGGCTTTTTCTTGTACGCGCCTCTTTTTCTTTCTCTTTTTTTTCTTCCTCGGCTTTTCATCTCTCTTTTTTTTTAACATACGGTCCCCTTGGGCCCTTCTCTCTTTCTCTTTCTTTTCTTCTTTTTTTTTCTGAAACAACCTCCTTTTTTTAAAAAAACTTGACCCAAAAAGGGTCCAAACCAATGCCACCTCCTTTTTTTGTTTTTCCTTCCTAACACACGGCAGTCCATTTTGCCCAAAGGGGCTCCCCCTTTTAATTTTTTAAGCTGCAGGCTTAGGGGTTACTGGGACTCCCCTTATTTCTTTTTTCTTTAAATAAAATCCTAAACTGTAGTGGGGACACCCTAAACCGTAGTGGGGACACCCCCGTTTCATGTGGCATCAATGACCGCCGCCCCCCATGGGGGTTCTTCATTCAGGAGGAGAGGCGAGGATCGCCTGGGCAATTGTCTCCCACGCCGAGAGAAGGCTGCTCGAAGAGGAAGTCTGCCACCTCCAGGAAGCCTGAAACTTGCCGCCTACTGAAATCGAGATGGGGAAGAGACCTGCTCCGATCCGTGGTTTCCTGAGGTACGATCTGGAGATGCAGCATGGTGTAGGGTTTGCGCGCCTAGAGTGAGATACTTGCATGGGAGAAGAGGCCGCACCACCTGGAGTTTCGCACGGATCCCTTTTCCTTCTTCGCGTGGGAAAGAGGCCATCGCTGCTGACTAGAGTTGCTTCGCACGCCACTGCAGATGGTTGCTTCCCAAGCCAGGGTGAATCTGCGAGGATGGAGGAGTTGTGCGCCTCACCTGGAGGGGCCCGCCTGCACCTGGAGGGTGCTACGTCGCCATATGCGGCTTGGACTTCGCTTGTAGCATCGAAAGAAGAGGTGTGGCGCCGTCAGGAGGTGTGTACGGCTTTGAATCGGCCTGGAGAGTGCCGCCTGTGGGAATAGGGCGTCGCGCTCCTGTTGAAGCTGCCTGGAGAAGCGAATCAGAGGGAGATCACGCCGCCTGCGTGATGGGACTGCGCCGCCTTGAGGGCAGGGGGCTCGCCGCGTGTAGGGGAACTGGAGGAAGCGCGGGCTTGAACGACCAAGGCAGAGACGACAAAGCCTAATTCTTTGTGGTGCCGGCGAATTTTGAACCAGCTTGATCAAGAACAAAAACTCCATAAATTAGGGTTTCAATTGAAACCCTAGATCTTACAAAAAAAACCTTAAGAACAATAGAATCTCGAATAATATAAAAAACAAAATCCTCGAGAATCGAACCCGCTCTGATACCATGTTATAAAATATGAAGAATGCGAAAGCGATAGATAAACAGAGCATAAACAAGAAAGATAAACATGGAATACCATGATTTAACGTGGAATCCTACTCCGAGAGGAGCGGGATGAAACCACGGGAGAAGTCCCTTAAATGGGCAGATATTCTATTGGAATTTCTCAATGAGTACAGGGGGTATGGGGCTCCTTATATAGCCCCACGGACAGACCCAACAGTGACCGCTCCCCCATATGGTACTAAACACATGGGTGGGCTCTTTTCTTTTCCAACATCTTCAAAGACAGGATCCGAGGAGGAGGGATGCTTCTTCGAATCTGTAGGAATGCCAGAAAGCTTGCATCCAAGTAGACTGGCTTCGGTAAGGATATCCAGACAATATTTTCTTTATAAGAGATGGAGTCCTTCTGTAGTGTGTTTAACTTCTATGCCCAAGAAATATCGCAGTGGACCAAGATCCTTCGTGACGAACACATTTTTAAAGAAAGACCTTGGTTTCTCATATCCCATTCACATCATCACCAATGACAACCATGTCATCCACATAAATAGCTAAAATAACAGTACCAGATTTTTGTTTTCAGATAAATACTCTGAATAGTCAGAAGACGTTCTCTTGAAGCCAAGTGTGCTAATTTTTGTAGTAAATCTGTCAAACCATACCATTGGGCTCTGCTCCAGACCATAAATCGTCTTGCGAGGTCGACATACACACTCCCCCTCGACTTCGCAACCTGGTAGCTGCATCATGTACACTTCTTCATCAAGATCACCATAAAGGAAGGCATTCTTCACATCCAGCTGAAAGATGGGCCAGGCTTTGTTGGATGCCACTAAAAGAATCATCCTTATTGAGCTCATTCGTGCAACTAGGGAGAATGTCTCGAAGTAATCCACCTCATAAGTCTGTGTAAAACCTTTGGCTACAAGGCGAACTTTTAATCTGTCAATGGACCTGTCTGGTGACTGCTTAGTTGTGAAGATCCATCTTCATGCCATAGGTCTAATCCCCTTGGGAATTGCACCAGATCCCGCCCCTCTGGAAGTGAGAGCCTTCATTTCATCGTTCATGGCTTGTCGCCAACATGAATCCTGTGAAGCACCGCGATGGTCTCTCGGAATGGAAATAGTCATAAGAGCATGTGCATATCTTCTATCAGAGGGTGATAAACTATCAGTAGAAGTGAAATGAGACATGGGGTAAAAAGTACATTACTTCTTTGTTCTTCGCAGAGCAATGGAAAGCTCCTAAGGACCATCCGGGACAATAATGGAGGGGACACTTGAAGAGGATGTATCATCCTGCAATAAAAACACATGTAAAGGAATATCTGAAGGTGAAGATATGTGCTTGCGCTTATAGACAATGGGTGAAGGTGTGGGATCTAGAGGGATGTCAGTAACATATTGTGTGAAGAAACTGGTCTGCTCAAAAAAGGTTACATATGCAGAGATATAATAGCAAAGCCCGGAAGGGTCATAGCACCTATAACATTTTTAAGTACGAGAGTAACCTAAGAACACACCTTTGATTATACGAGGTGATAGTTTGTCAGCAATGTGAAAATTATGGATAAATGCCACACAGCCAAAGATTCTCAGTGGCAAAGGAAAGGGGGACTCCGTTGGGTAAAGCATAGAGAACGGGGTGGAGCCATGTATAGAAGTGGAGGGGACTTTGTTTATAAGATATACAGCAGTGGGGAATGCATCCCCCCAATAGGTCTTAGGAACTTTCATTTGAATGAGGAGGGAGCGGGCAATATTTAGTAGATGTCTGAGTTTTCTCTCTGCTACCCCGTTTTGCTGGAAAGTATAAGGACATGAGGTTTGGTGAATGGTGCCATGTGAAACAAAGAAATTTGTTAGATCATGTTGAGTAAATTCTAAAGCATTATCAGAACAGAAGATTTGTATACTAGAGGAGAAAATATTCTTGACATGATGAAAGAAATTTTTGACAATATTATTAATCTCTGATCGCTCTTTTAATAGATAGACCTAAGATGACCTATTGTAATTATTGTGAAAAAACAGAGTTGTTTATTCCATGAACCCTAGGCTCTCTTATATAGGAGAGTAGCCTATGGGTAAATTACATAAGTCATTCATAAGTAAAGGAATTAAGAAACAGAGCCTCAAAAAAAAGGAATTAAGAAACAGTGCACGAAATAGGAAATAAATAACGTAACATAAGTATATCTCTACACTCACCCTCAAGATGGAGCATAGATGTTGATCATGCTCAGCTTGTACGAGCACTTCTAAAAGTTCCTCTGAGTAAGGCCTTGGTGAAGATATCTACAGTCTGGTCCCCTGAGCTGACATGAGATGTGGAAATAAAACCCTTATGAATCATATCTCGTATAGAGTAGCAATCAACCTCGATGTGCTTGGTGCGTTCATGAAATGCTGGATTATTTGCAATAAATATGGCAGCCTGATTGTCACATTCCAGTACCATAGGAAGGGGAACCTCAATATGTAGATTTGTAAGAATAGCTCGAACCCACATAGCTCGAACCCACATCATTCCTGTACTAACATGGGTCATAGCCCTATATTCAGATTCAGCACTAGAACTGGCTACAACAGTTTGCTTCTTGCTCCTCCATGAGACAAGAGAATCTCCAACATATATAGCAAATCCAGTGGTGGACTTCCTATCCTTTGGACACCCTGCATAATCTGCATCTACGCATGCTGAGATGGTGACCTCCTTGCATTTTCTAAACAGTAGACCTGCACCTGGAGATGATTTACGATACATGAGTATCATTTGTATAGCATCCATATGGACCAGACATGTTGCTTTATGAGCTCGCTCACCCGACTAACAGCAAAAGAAATATCGGGTCTGGTAATGGTAACATAAAGGAGCTTTCCTACCAGCTCTTGTATCTCCTCCTATCAACCTCATTAGTATCACCATCATATAGCTTCATGCTTGGATCCATGGGTGTGGTGGCAGGTCGACATCCAAGCATTCCCGTACCACTTAGCAAACCAGTGACGTATTTCCTCTGGGTCATCACAAGCCCTTGCTGATTTTTGGCAAACTCCAGTCCCAGAAAGTATATAAAGACTCCAAGATCCTTGATGATAAATTCACAACCCAGAACCAGAAGTTCTTTCGCCCTCTTGATTCCTTGTATCCCGTCTCCTGTAATAAGGATATCATCAACCTACACCATAATAGTAATCATACCTCTGGATGTTTTCTGTATAAAAAGGGAATGATCTGCATTCGAACATTTGTACCCTTACTTCTCAAACAAGTCTGAAAGCTTCTGGAACCAAGCTCTAGGACTCCGCTTAAGGTCATAGATCGCCTTATGAAGTCTACACACCTGTGAACACTCCCCCTCAACAGCAAATCCAGGTGGCTGCTGCATGTAGACTTCCTCTTGAAGATCACCATACAGAAATGAATTCTTGACATCTAACTGAAAAAACGGCCAAGCTTGAATCACGACAATAGAGGGAAGAACCCGTAAGGTGGAATGACGAGCAACTGGGGAGAATGTGTCAAGATAATCCACCCAGTATGTCCGAGTAAACCCTCGTGCAACCAGACGTGCCTTGTATCTGTCGATGCTACCATCTGCATTTTGCTTAAATATAAAGACCCATTTACAGCTTACTGTAGACACTCCAGTAGGAGCTGGGACGAGACTCCAAGTGCCTCTCGACTGAGGAGCAACCATCTCTTCTTCCATAGCCAAACGCCATCGACTATCCTTCAGAGCCTCTTGATAATTCCGTGGAATGGCCACGATTGATAATGCAACTGCAAAATTCCTGAAATCGTCAGTTAGGCGATCAAAGGAGACCATGGATGCTATAGGATATGACGCACAACTACGCTTCTGCTTCCGAAGCGCAATAGGAAGGTCCAAATCAGCAGCCTCCACATCTGCCCCTGTAAAGAATCCTGCTCAGGTAGACCATTAGACCCATCAATAGAATATATGTTCTCAGAACATACCTCATGCGTGCTAGATGATGAGTGGTGACCATGAGCAGAAGCAGGCCGATGTGTATAGTGGTGTGGCAATGGTGGAACATGGACTATAATAGGAAGTGGAGGTGGCGTAGGTAGTGGTGGTGATAAAGGAGATGGTAGTGGTGGAAGTGATGGTGGTGGTAGTGGCATGTATATGTCTTCATCAGTGTCTGAAGACGTCAAACGATAACATATAGGAGAGAAGTACATCACGGACTCAAAAAAGGTGACATCGGCACTAACGTAATACTTCCTGCACATCGAAACACATGTACCCTTTCTGTGTCTTGGAGTACCCGACAAAGACACACTTGACAGCTCTAGGGGAGAGCTTGTCAATACCTGGAGAAAACTGGTTTACGGAGGAGACTGAGCCAAACACGCGAGGAGTAAGTGAGAACAATTCCTTTTCAGGAAAGGCTAGAGAGAAAGGTATTTTCTCACCCAAAACTGACGAGGGTATGCGACTAATGAGATAATATGACAGAAGAGCACAACTCTGAACGAGAAGCGTCCTAGTGACATCAAGCAAATGACGATGTTTTCTTTCTGCAACACCATTTTGTTGGAAAGTATAGGCACATGATGTTTGATGAATAATTCCTTGGATGGAAAATAATTGGAGTATTAATACAAAATTCCAAGGCATTATCAGTTCTCACAATTTTCACATGAGCGGAAAAAATATTACGTACTTCGGTAAAAAAAATTTGATAACATCCACAGCTTCAGATTTATTCTTTAATAAAAAGACTCAAGACAGACGAAACAAATCATCAATAGCAACTAGGTAAAACATGTGCACCTGGTGATTAGGAATACGACTAGGACCTCAAATATCTATATGAAACAACTCAAAAAAGGAGTTGTTGCTCCGATGACTGGGAAAGGGGGATCGATGATGCTTTCCCAACTAACATGCATCACATTGAAAAGACGTGTGAGGTGAGATCTGAGGCAGAACACGACACAGTTTCTGGGGCGGGAGATGACCAAAGTGCAGGTGCCATATAAATGGAGAGATTGGTCCATCTGATAGAGAGGACATTCCGACATATGGAGTTTGAACTAGGCGATAGAGACCGCCCTGCTCACGACCACATTCAATCACTTTGCCAGTAAGTAGGGCTGTCAGGAAAGCTCGAACTCGATGAGCTCAACTCGGGCTCGGCTCGTTAAGGGCTCGTGAACCAGACTCGAAACCTTAACGAGCCCGAGCTCGAGTTGGGTTATATGGCTCGTTAGCTTATCGAGTCGAGTTCGAGTTGGGCATTGTTCAACTCGGAAACTCGACTCGATAACTCATTTTCTCTCTTAATAAAAAACTAAAAACATATATACCAAAACTTCCACATTGAGTTTGATTAAACTAGAGGTTAACATTTTTCTTGCCCAAAAAGATACATAAAAGAGTATAAAAAATCAAAATTACAAATGTATTTTGCATAATTTAATGTATAAAATGGAACAATGACTCATTAAAAGGTTCATGAGCATGCTCATTTTGAGGCTCATGAGCCAGCTCAGAAACTCACGACTCAATAAGAGGCTCGTGAGCCAGCTCATTTTGAGGCTCGTGAGCCGGCTCAGAAACTTGTAACTTGATAAGAGGCTCGTGATCCAACTTGAACTCGACGAGTTCGAGTTCGAGTTGGTGATCCAGGGCTCGATCCTTATCGAGCCCGAGTTCGAGCTTAGGTTTCTTATCGAGTTCGAGTCCGAGTTGAGGCTAACTCGGCTCGTTGAACTCGATAGACACCCCTACCAGTAAGGATGTCCTGAAAAATAAGAGAAGATGGGTCAAAAATGGATCGACAATGAAAATCCTTCGTAATCTGGCTAATGGACAACAAATTCATAGAGAAATCAGGTGCATGCAACACATTCTGTAGATGCATAGAGGGCGTCAAGCTAATCTCCCCCTGACCAGTGATTGAGTGAGTTCTATCTGCAATAACCACAGTACGTCCTGGAGGAACCTGTCTGTAGGCTGTAAGTTGACCCCTGTCTCCGCACAGATGATGTGTGGCACCAAAGTCCATAATCCATTATATAGCATTAGATCCACTACTGCTAGTGAGTGCATAAGTACTACCTGAGGTACTGAGGAGGCTGAAGCAGCTACATCTGAATGGCTCCCAAGGGTCGTCAAAGGTTTCACAGGACTGGAGGGAGGTATAATGCCCCTCAATCGTGCTACAAGATCCTCAAAACATTGATCCAAAGCGGAAGCAGCTGGGGGCTCAATAAGTTCGGCCACTCGAGTAGAAGCAGGGAATCCATGCTTGGAGTAGCATGTATCCTCTGTATGTCCAAAACGATGGCAGAAAGTACATGGCTGACGAACACGACCTCCCCTACCCCGAGGTTCGCGACCACAAAACTGAGAAGATCATTCGCGACCTCGGGATGTCGCCATTGCTAAGGATGTTTGACTGGCAATAGAAGATGGATAGTAATCCGACTGAGTCTGTGGAAGTCTTCCTCCATAGGCGGAATTAGGGATGCAAACGGTTACAGATATATCGTATCCGATCCGTCACCGTATCCATTTTATACAGATTTTGACATCCGTATCCCTATCCATTTTAAAATGGATACGTATATGGATATCATTTTGATATCCGCAAACATCCATATCTGTATCTGTATATCCGTTTTCATATATAAATATAGTCATAGATTTATTTTTAACCTTGTATAACATAATTTTATACCTTCTTTTACTATATATGTATAATTTTTATGATACAAACACATTTATTAAATTTATATCATGTGTTTTCCATTCAATTCTTATATATTTAAGTCAATTCTGTAGAGTATTTCTAACATTACACGTATGCGATCAATATCCGTTTTACATCCGTATCCGTTTTTTAAGGATATGATAAGATAGTTTTAATATCCATTAATATCTGTATCCACATCCGTATTTGTATTCAAAAACGGATAAGGATACGGTAATACCTATATCTATATCTGTATCCATCCGTTTGCATCCCTAGGAGGAATAATAGAATTTGCCAAAATCTGGGAACGGTTTGCCTTGTACTCAGGATCAAGGGCTACCAGGAACATACCAACCATGGTGGCATTCCTATAAGTCTTCTGCTGCTCAGGGGTAGATGTGAGAGGCATGACGCTATATAGCTTCTCGAACATCCCACGTAGAGATGTATATAGTGAGTGGAGAGGCCATCCATTCTGTTTGATAGTAAAGATATCGTGTTGAAGTTGAAGAATCTTCATCTCGTTCTTTGCCTGTGAATAAGTAGCATCAAGAATATCCTACATCGCCTTGGTTGTAGGCTGATGGAGAATATCATTGGCAATCTCTATTGCAAACGTACCTGAAAGCCAAACCTTGGCATATGCATCATCCGCCTCCCATGAGGCATTAACCCCAGTCTTCTCAGCCGATTCTTCCTCGGTAAGGATGTGTTTCTTACTAGTAGACTTCATCATGCTCATGAAATGCATCGCCTACAGTTCATAGTTTGACCCATCCATCTTTACTATAGGCGCAGGACCTCTGAAGGCGCCTGTGGAGGGAATATCGACCTTGTTCTCTGATATGAAGTCTTGAGAAGACTAGGGCTGAAGACTGGACAATATCTTGTCTACATTCACGTAGAGAGATTTGATTGCATGTGTAGACTCATGCGACCAATCTCATCACAGAAGAGAACTGGACGACGGTGCTTCCAGGGTGACGGCGCCCTTTTTTGGAGTTACAGGAGGGCCACGGTCACACCCCTGTCGCGCGTTATATGTGGAAGAACTGCAGGAACGGACTGCGAGCCCGCGTGGAGGAGGGGGTACGGACCCCACTGTCGATGCTAGGCAGAGACTGCATCGCACAGAGGGGGTCCGCGTGGACAGGCAAAGGCGCACGGAAGGAGCCGCAAGGCCGGGCAACGATGCCAAGCGGGGGGCACGTAGAAGGGAGATGGCGCGAGGGAGAACTGGCGGCACGAGAGGGGACCGACGGCGAGGGGAGAACCGGTGGCACGAGAGGGGACCGGCGGCGTGCATGGGAGAAGGTTGGGGTAGGGCTAGGGTTAGAGTTTCGAAGCTCCGGTGTAAGACCGTTGCTTTGATACCATGTTGGAAAAAATATAGAGTTTATTCCATGAACCCTAGGCTCTCTTATATAGGAGAGTAGCCTATGGATAAATTACATAAGTCATTTATAAGTAAAGGGAATTAAGAAACAGTACAGGAAACAGGAAATAAATAACGTAACATAAATATATCTCTAGAATAATTGTTGGGGTATAAGTTATATGCATCACTTATGTGGGAGATGGGTAAATGGATCTCTCTAGGATCCATTTACCCCATCCAAGTCTTTAGTCCCACATCTACCAGTTGGGAGATGTGGAGACTCTGCGAGGGCTATATAAGAAACCCCTCACCCCATGTATCTACTAAGGACTATCAGCCCTTTGAGGTGTTCTCCCATGGTTTCATCCTGCTCCTTAGGGAGTAGGATTCCACGTAAAAATCATGGTGTTCCATGTTCATATTTCTTTATCTTCTATGTTATGTTTATCATTTTCGCCTCTGTATTCCTATTTTCCGACATGGTATCAGAGCATGTTTGATTCTCGGAGATTTCATGTTCTTTATTTGAGATTCAATTTTGTTTTTTTTTCTTGAAAATCATTCTCTGTTCATATATGGTTCGAGATTTGAGTTCAGTTATAGGGTTTTAAAACCCTAGATCTTCCAGAAACTGCAGCGCATCATCTGATCGCGCACGCATCCAATCTCCAGACCCTGGCGACGTGCTGCAAATTTCCGTAGGCATCGTGGCGGGAAAGAGAGTCCAGGCAGAGCCCCTGCTGCACCTATATTCCAGTCCAAGAAGCGACGACGGCAGACCCTCGCGGCATCGAGACCCCGAAGTCTAAGCGGTGGCAACACTTTCTGTGCGCAACCCTAGTTGAAGAAGCCCTTGCGATCTGTGACCTGCGACCTCCAACCCCAGTCAAAGATCCCCCTCGTAGGCGCTTCCAGGCGCATCCAGGAGCAGAACCCGCATATGGCCTCGATAGGGAGATATACTCCTCGCGCGACAACCCAAGAGGCTTCAATCGCATATTCCTCCTATTTGCTGCAGGCGGCTCCTGCCGCATACTCCCAAGAGACAGTAGCGGTCGCCCCCTTTCAGACGCATCGCTTCTCCTCAATCTCCTCTCGCACCGTTGCACGAAAACTCGCCCAGTAGGAGCTTCCGTTCCAAGGCGGCATGTATCTCGCCCTCCTCTCCAGCAAGTCCGTCTGCATCTCGCTCCAAGGCAGAGCGCATCTCGCCCTCCTCTCCAGCAAGGCCGCCTGCATCTCGCCCTCTTTCTCTTCCAAGAGACCACCAAGCAACCGCATCTTCCTCCGTGCGATCCTCTCGTGTCCAGACGGCACTCCAGTGGTGGAGCCCTCCTTCCTGCGTGGCTCCAGGCACCCAGGCGGAGCCCTCCTTCCCGTACGACTCCTCCTGCGAGCGACGGCTCCATTGCGAGCAATGGTGACAAGATGGGTTCCCAGTTTGGGAACCCTAGTGGTGCACAGGCTCGATAGCCCCTTTTATTTAAAAAAAATCGAACGGTTGCAGCTACAAAGGCCCATGTGGGCTGACTATAAAAAACACTTGTGGGAGCTATTTGTTTGAGAGCCCAAGCGGGAAAAACAGTGGGGAGCTGCCTACTAAAAAAGGAGAGAGAGAGAGAGAAGGGTCGAGAGAAAAAAGGAAAAAAACTTGTGGACGGTTTCAAAAAAAGTATGTTTTTGAAAAAGGCACGTACAATAAAAAGGCCATACGCAAAAAAAATATAAAAAGGGGAAAAGCCATATAAAAAATTGAAACTGTTAGAAAAATGTTTCAAAAAATGTGAGAAGAAAAGCCGAAAAAAATTGAGATCGGCTTTATGTGATGTTTTATTCTCCCCATTCTCTTGTCTTCTCCCAACTTTGTCGATGCCGTTTATTTCCAACAAGTATGTGAGAAAGGGGGAGTATTGTATAGAGTCACATGCCAGATTCCAGACCAGCCAAATTTATTCAGACTCTACAGATGTTCGGATATTCAGACTCGACGTCAGATTGGTTCCGAGTCTTCAGTTTCAGACATGCACATGTATGCGGTCTTTTCAGATGTGCACATATTTGCCATCAATGTTTAAGGTCCCCATCTTTTGTGTTTCGATCTGAGTTTTCATGTGATCCATAGGGACTCTAGAGTAGAGATTCCATTCCCTATGCCATGTGGGCTAGGGTTTTCATTTGGTTTCATAGGGACTCCATATTAGAGTACCATTCTTTGTGTCAGATGGGAGAGACCCAGTTCTCCGACGAGGATAATTTTTCAGACTCCATTCTCCAGCGATCGTGAACTCCAGTACGAGATCCTTCCGAGGTTCATATGTTAGAGAACCCACTTCGAGGTCCCTATGAGAGAGACCCATCTTCAGAGATCTACGTATAGATAATTAGCGATGCTCTTTTCAGACCTTTCAGAGATGGAAAAGTTATCAACATGTTGTGGCGGACCAGAGTACTCCGACGAGGAGACTCATTGCAATTGCAGTGACTCTGACAGGCGCAATATAGATTACATGCTCTCCGATGAGGAGATTCAGTTGACTCGCACTCCAGCCTGTTCGTTCTCCTCACCTGCACGGCATGAGAAGCAACGTCCTCGACAACAGCTGACAGTTGTGTACGTTGAGTTGATATTATTTGTAGTGTCATGTATTGTGAGTTGAGATTTCTTTCTATTTGTCCAAGCTGAGCATTGCATCCTCCAGCTTGAGAGGAAGTGTTGGAGTATAAGTTGTATGCGTCACTTATGTGGGAGATGGTAAATGGATCTCTTCTAGATCCATTTACCCCATCCAAGTCTTTAGTCCCACATTTACTAGTTGGGAGATGTGGAGACTCCGTGAGTGTTATATAAGAAGCCCCTCACCCCATGCATCTACTGAGAAAAGCAATAGACTATCAGCCCTTTGAGGCGTTCTCTCGCGGTTTCATCCCGCTCCTTAGAGAGTAGGGTTCCACGTAAAAATCTTGGTGTTCCATGTTCATATTTCTTTATCTTCTATGCATTGTTTATCATTTTCGCTTCCGCATTCCTATTTTCTAACAGTAATCATCAATAAAAATGATAAAATACTTGTGATCACTCAGAGTACGAACCAAACAGGGTCCCTAAATATCACAATAGACTAAAGAGAAAGGAGCTTCACAATGGGGCTCAGTGCGAGCAGAGAAAGATGCTCGATGATGTTTCCCGAAGTGATACACCTCGCAATCAAAAGGCTTGAGCGTAGAAAGTTCGGGGAACATTGAAGAGAGGATTTTGGCAGACGGATGATCGAGACGAAGGTGCCAAAGAAAAGGATCGTCAAAGATTGACGCGACGCCAACAAAACCAGAATCAGAGGGGATATCAAGATAATAGAGCCCGTTCTTCTCATGCCCCCCACCAAAATCTGTCTCGTCCGGATGTCCTGAAAAGAACAACAAAACCCATAAAAAATAACTCGACAATTAAGTTTCGTGCACAACTTGTGAACTGATAAAAGATTAAGTGGAAGGTTAGGAACGCAGTGAACTCCAGTAAGACGACGTTTGAATGAAAACTCCATAGGGCCTACAGTAGTAATAGGTGAATGAGTTCCATTGGCAACCTAAACGGTTTTTACAAAGGAAGACGACCGTGAAGAGGTGAGAAGACTACCTTCTCCCGCCAGATGAGTTGAGGCACCTGAATCAATGACCCATGCAGGTCCAGATGCAAAGGCAAAGTTGGCAATTGTACCTGAAGTAGTAGCCAGACTAGCGGTAGGAGTTGAAGCACTAAAATCACTGGCAGATGTCTGCAATAGCTGACAAAGATGAGCATTCTTAGAAGCAGTAAAAGGCGTCTGACTATCACCAGAAGGTTGATCATGAGAGGAGTCTGTAGTATCGTATGAGCCTTCATATGAGGTCGTCTCATAGGCAATATTGGCATTAGGAGGCATGCCAAACTTTTCCCAGCAACGTTCGGACAGATGATTCCAACGTCCACAATGAGTGCATGCTGGATATCGAGCAGTAGTGGGATTACACCCGCGTTTGCGTCTCGAATCACGTTCTCGTCCAGACTCACAACCACGACAAGCACCAAAGTCACGACCACGTCCACCCTGATGGTTTGGTCGTCCTCTAGCAAAATGTGATGTAGACTCTGTAGATAGAGGAGGTGAAGGAGATTCTAGTTTATGTAGCTGACCAGAGATGGTCTCAAGTGTGGGCAGAGCGACCATAATCAGAAATTGGTCCTTCACAGTCTTGTATCACGGATGTAATCCTGACAAGAAGCGATACACTTGCCACTCTACGCATTCTCCTATATGTTTGTCACAACAAGCAGGCTGAATGATAAGAAACTCCTTGAAAAGATCTGTGAGGATTTTGTAGTACTCGACCAGGGAAGCATCTCCCTGAATTGCAGACCAAATCCGTGTGTAGATATCTGATAGCCTAGACTTGATTGTCTTTTGGGAGTAGGTATTCTCAAGGCTCTTCCACATTGCATTTGTTGTCTCCTTGTAGAGAAGATTCGAAGCTATATTCGAATCAACGTTGTTGGTCATCCACGTGATCACCTAGCAGTTGTCCACAAATCAGGTATCATAGTCCTTGTCCATCTCCTTGGGAGGATCTTTAGTGAGGACACAGTTCTTTCGTTGACCACCAATAAACACCTTGAATGATCGAGACCATAGTACATAGTTCTCGGAGCCCTTTAGTTTGATAGACGTGCCCTGTACCATCACTGAAGAAGTCGGGTACAGGGGCTTGAGCTCTGCAGATGCCATGGTGGCCACACAGGTCAAGAAAAAGTGATCAAGATAGTTCCTACAGTTCTACTCAAGCATCACGGAGTCCTAGCATTTCACTACTGAGGAAGTCGACCAAGGAGAGAGAGGCAGCATGAGAGAGGCAACGTAAGTCCTCAAGAAGGCAAGAGGCATGCCTTGCGATGGTTCCGAACCACCGGGCGATGGCCTAGGGCATCAATAGGCGACGGAGCAGGCCCCTGGAGCACCAGGCGGCGACGCAACAAACCCCTGGAGCACCAGGACGTGGCGCAGGAGGGCGCCCAGGCACTGGGCAGAGGCGTGGGAGTTGCCTAGGGCACTTGTAGGCAGTACGACAGGACTTGGGGCACCATGCGACGACGCAGGGAGTGCCTGGAGGACCGGGCAGTGGCGTAGGAAGGCACCTGGAGCGTCGGGCGAAGGCGTGGCAGGGCCTGGAGCATCGGGCGACGTGCAGGTCTGTGGCGACGGTTGAGATGAATTTAGGGATGTTGGTGGTGGTGGAATTCTAGGTCAGAACATCGATCTAGGATCGTTGCTCTGATACCATGTGGAAAAACAATGAAAGAATGAATTTGTCCACTTTATTCTGGAGGTCTAGGGATCCTTATATAGGAGGAAACCCTAGAGAGCTCAATATTGGGGAAAATACAAAACTATCCCTGAAGGGATTTACATTAAATAATAAGAGCCGTAAGAATATAACTAACACTTGGGAATATAACAAATTGGCCAAAGTCCATGCAATGGTTATTGAGATCGACATCAAGGTAGAGATAAACTCAAGTGCTAAAAAAATGAATTGGAATTTGCATTCACTATTGATACACTGATTATAAGTCTTTTAGTGTTGAATTAAATTGTGAAACCAGTCTAGGATAAGCAAGGTAAACCACAATCATCGGGATTTTTTGAACAAAAAAGAAGAAAACATCCGTAAAGTGTATGCCCTGGAAAATATATATACGATTAAAACAACTACAAATGTCAGGTCTCTAAGAGAGATTTAGCTAAATGGATTACATTCTTCACACAAAAATGATCGGCTCTAAAATTGACTATCATGCATGAGCGCCGGATAGCTCACATTTCCTCCGCCAACCTCCATAACTTCGGACTAGGGCCTGAATTGATTGCTCACTAAGCTATCCCAGAAGCTCACGTGTGAGGAGATATCCACACACTTGATGCCAACCACAACCCAAATCTGACAAGTACGAAGGCATGAGCATAAAAGGCGGTCAAGATCTTCAGGTACCCCATCACAGAAGAAACAAGAGCAATCATCATCTGGAGCAAAAGAAGCTCTGCGCACCTTAGTTAAAGTACTTTCTAGGCGTTGAATCCAAAGGAACATCTTAAACGTCGAGGGAATTCTTAGAGTCCAGATCAACTTAAATCCCGTTCCTTTATTATGGGTTGGGGATTCATGATGGAAGTGAAGGAGCAGCAAGCTTCTTGGTAGAGAAGTGACCATCCTACCACACCCATAGGTCACAACTAGGGATGCAAATTGTTACGGATATACCTGTATCCGATCCGTTACCATATCCATTTTATACATATTTTGACATCCATAACCGTATGCGTTTTTTTGACATGAAAAAGAGGGTGTGCTCCCGAGCCGGGAGTCACCACATATTGTATTAATATTTGGGAATAAAGGTTACATTGCAGAGAGGCCTAAAAATTATGTAAGGCCCTGTAGTGGGAAACAACATTCTCCCGGTAAAATCTCTGATTTTTTAATATCAAATCATTCCGCCCCAACCAAATGGCCCACAACACCGCAAAAGGCTTGGAGCAGTCATCCGACGAACCCCTGCCTACAGAGCGGATCGATCTCCAGAACGCGTCAGTCCCAGTGGTCTCAACCCAGGCGAGCCTCGTTCCCCTCCAAACGTGCGTCGATGTGGCGCACCCAAAGAACAAATGATTCGCATCTTCCATAGAGTCCTCACATCTGTTACACCTCACGTCCTCAATGACAAAAAGTCTTCCCTTCTAGCTTTATCACAAATCATTTTCTTCTGAAGCACCACAGAAAAATCTTCACCCTTAGAGGTATCTGTGCCGCCCAGATGATCTTCATATCCTGACACAGCTCCTCGTCCCGCCCCTCAGACGCCGCCGACCCCCTCATTGACATGTAAACCTTCTTGACCGAAAACCTCCCCCCATCCCACTCAAAATAGTCCGCCACCTGTGTCAACTCCCCTGGCAGAGGGATATCCGCCAACATCCTCGTGAAGTCATCGAAACACTGGCCCGAGAGATCCGCGACGAAAAGCGGCCCCCACACCCCATTCTCTGCCACCTGTGCAAGAGTTGCATCTTTCTCTGCCGCCAAAGCCTCCAGCCTAGGAAATCTTCCCCCCAGAGTACCCTCTCCTGTTTAGTCATCTCTCCAAAACCTGAACATGTGCCCGTTACCCACGTGCGGTCTCAGCATCCATAGCGACGACTCGAACCTTCTCCTTTCGGCAATCAGCTGCCTGTTGACACCGTATATGGTCCTCACAAGTCTAGCAGCCAACGACGTCGAGGTACCCCAAATATGATATATCCATTTTGCAAGCAAGGCCTTGTTCATGAGCTCTACATCACGGACGCCAAGGCCACCATCACATTTTCCCTTGATGACCTCTTCCCAGCTAACGAGATGCAACCCTGATTTCTACTATCTGCCATCCGACCCAAAAAAAAACTCCTCATCAAGGCCTCCACCTTTCTCCTCCCACCAATTGGCATCAACCGCGTGGAGTAGTAGAAGACAGGGATGGCAGTAAGGACATGCTTGAGGAGCGTCAGTTTCCCTCCTCTAGACAACGTAATCTCTTTCCAACCAGCCAGCCTCTCCTCCATTCTGAGCATGACACTGTCCCAGTCCGACCTCTTAAGCTTGTCGTCCGTCAGCTGCAGCCCTAAGTACGAAATAGGAAGCTCCCCCAGAGGGCAACCCACCACATCCGCAAGCTTGTTTTTTTTTTGAGGCTCATCCGCAAGCTTGTTGCGCTCGCCCAAGTCCATACCAAAGCTTACAACCACCGATTTGTGCCAGTTAATCTCAAGTCCATAGAGCTTGCCAAACATATCGACAAGGTGTATCGCATTTCGATTTTGCTCCTCTGAGCCACTAAGAAAGAGGATCGTATCATCCGCATATTGCATCACCGGGATAGACAAGCTCCCAGCCTGAAACCCTCACACCACCCAGCCTCCACTGCCTGCCTGCACAAAACCGCCAGAGCATCTCGCCACAAGAATGAAATGCATGGGAGCCAGCGGACAACCCTGGCGGACCCCCCGCTGCAGCTGAAAGAGACCACCCTCCGGCTTGTCATTCACCAAAATGGAGTATGAGGATGTCGTGACACATCTCTTCATCCACTGTATCCAAGTCTCCGGGAAGCCCCTCCGACGTAATGAGATCCACAAAAAACTCCAGTCGACGCAATCGTAAGCTTTGGCGAAATCAATCTTCCATAGCGCTGCCCTTTTCTTCGATCGCTTCCATTCGAGGCAAATTTCTAACGCCGCAACCAAACCGTCCGCCATTTGTCACCCTGGGATGAAAGCGGACTGACCCTGAAGCACCACCGAATCCATAACTAGCCTTAGTCTGTTCGCAAGTACCTTCGTCGCGATTAGATAGATGGCATTAGAGATTGCTATCAGCCTAAAATCATCCACACTCACTGGATTTTCCCTCTTCAGCAGGAGGAAGATCAACGCCCTGTTAATTTAGTCGAAGCCTCGGTTGCCCGCGTTGAACTCGTCGATAACCTCCAAAATGCCATCTTTTAGCACATCCCAGAACTCGCGGTAAAAAGACACCGGAAACCCATCCGGTCCAGGAGCCCCATCTGCGTTCAGCCCCCAGACAGCCCTCCTCACCTCCTCCTCAGTGAAATCTGCCACCAAAACCTTCTTTTGTTCCCCGCACAAAGTTTCCGCCCCCACATCCCGCCACCCCCAACCACCCCTTTGCCTCCTACGCGAGAAGTCGGCGAAGCGATCCCGCAGCGCACAACCAATCCGATCAACTCCAGATACCCTCACGCCCCCAATTTCCACCTCTTGCATGTAGTTCCTTCTCCTGCACCCAGAAGCCATGGAGTGAAAGAATCTTGTGTTGGTGTCCCCTTCCTTCAGCCATTTCTGCCATGGAGTGAAAGAATCCGTATACGTTTTAAAATGGATACGGATATGGATATCGTTTTGATATTCGCGAACATCTGTATCTGTATCCGTATATCCGTTTTCATATATAAATATAGTCATAGATTTATTTTTAACCATATATAACATAATTCTATACCTTCTTTTACCATATTTGTATAATTTTTATGATACAAATACCTTTTGTAAATTTATATCATGTGTTTTCCATCCAATTCACATATATTTAAGTCGATTCTATAGAGTATTTCTAATATTACTCGTATGCGATCAATATCCATTTTACATCCATATCCATTTTTTAAGGATGTGGTAAGATAGTTTTAATGTCTGTCAATATCTGTATCTGCAACTGTATTCGTATTCAAAAACGGATAAGGATACGATAATACCTATATCCCTATCTGTATCCGTCCGTTTGCATCCCTAGTCACAACTCACGACCCACAGTAGGAGTTGTGAATCTAGAGATACTAAAAGCTCTAGAAACTCCCCCATATGTTGCTTAGAGAAACTAACCACAAAAGGGGCATCCATTGATTGTCCACCAAGCCTTGTTCACTGATAGATAACGATCCAAAGACAATGCGAACGGATGCAGGAAAGGTGATGCATGAAGGCATTTCACTCGTCCAATCATCAGTCCAAAATCTGAAAGAAGTTCTGTCCCCCAACCCGCGGTTCCGTATAAGTGGGGATCTCATGAATCAGAACACAGACCCCCCACCAAGGAGCAGAAGGTGAGCTTGTGTGCTTGGAGGGGGGGTCAGGACTTAAAATGGTAACACACGTGCAAAATTGTAATAAGTTTGGTCATACAAAAGAAGAGCCTGATCTCAGATTCTCAGCAGTGATAGGTATTGCACCCAATTTTACAATTTCATCAAGGAATCCTCTAAATAGTGTTATTATATCAGTTTTTTCTCACTGTGACACCAAAGTCATAGGAGTTTGCGACATTCTGCAAGTAAACATGTTTTACCAAACAAAACCTTCCATGCCACCAACTATGTAAACTTCCATTTAAGAGAAGATTTCCGTTGGAAAATATTATCATAGTATAACACAAAAATGAGGAGGGAATATGAATAGATAATGTTATAATAAAGGACTTACCTCATCAAGAAATTCAAAATCCACAAATGCTGTTCCAGCCTGAACATTAAGTGAACCTTCTGATCTGAAGGCTTCTAAGCTGGACAGAGTATAACCCTTTGGGAGGATCCCAAGTAAGTAGGCAATCAAGAAATGCCCTGCTTCATGCTGCACCGAACAACCTACAGTCAGATCTTACACAACGGAGAATAGACCATGTTCCCCTATTTCAACAAATCTATCACATATACACATTGACATAAGATAGTAGCATCTTCAAATTTGACAAGTCCATCCTATGAAAATATTGTAATCTTCAGAAACCTTTGATCCGAAATTATTGTTCAACGTTGCTCTTCAATACAAAAATCTCATTTTCATCATCACCAATGATAATCGTGTCAACAATGTAGACACGTAAGAGATCTATCTTTTGTACAGAGCTGCTACAATTTCATTAAAAATGCCCTTGTTTTTCATTGTTATCACCATCTGTTCAAACAAGGCTTGAAGAGATTGCTTGAGGATATAATAAAGAGTTTTCTTTAGTCTGCAACAATTTAACTCGTACAGAATTGGCAACTGCATGAATACTTCCTCATGGAGGTCATTTAGTTGATTTGAGGACCATAAATATATTACGGTAAAATGAATTACTCATTAATGAAGTCCTAGGGTTCTCTTATATAAGAGAGTACTACGTTGGGCAAATTACATAAAGAACACAAAGAAATAAATATTACATAAAAGACATGAAAGATAAATATCTCAATACTCCCCCTCAAGCCGGAGCGTAGATATCAATCACGCTCAGCTTGGAGCAGCATCTCTGGTAAGACCCTTAGGGCCTTGGTAAGTACATACGAAGTCTGGTCTCCTGATGAACCAAAATTTTATCTCGTTACTGATGGATAATTGTAGTATAAGAGTCAGTTTTCAATTCAGCAAAGACCACAATCTTTGAATGTTGTAGAGTATTTTTACTTGGCAAGTCTACCAAGGTCGAACACAGGGACACGAGCATCTTCGTCTATTTATCGGATATTATTGATTAAATAAGAATGATTATACTCATAGATCTAGGTCTCTATATGCAGATACAATGCACGGATACACAATGCAATGGCATAAAATGATGCATGTATTTTTATTTGGTTTTTATGCAATTAGAAATGAGATGAAATGTGTCACGATATGCAACATAACGCTATATGATGCAGACAGATAACAATGCGTGAAACAATATACAAATATGCCCGAAATTAATCAAATATATGAGCAATCAAATAAAGATTAATTTCTATTGGAGTATTTGGTTATACTCACTTATGTTGCAGATGGGTAAATGGATCACTTCAGGATCCATTTACCACATCCAGGTCTTTAGTCCAATATTTACCAGTTGTGGGATGTAAGACTCCATGAGGGCCATATAATAAGTCCATCACCCTCTGTATCAGATGAGAAAATCAATAGACTATCAGCCCTTTGAGGAGTTCTCTCGTAGTTTCATCCCGCTCCTTAGGGAGTAGGGTTCCACGTTAAATCCCGTGTTCTTAATGTTTATTTCTTTATACTCCGATTCCGCTTCCGCATTTCCTATTTTCTAACATGGTATCTGTTGGGAGAAATCTGTGATATGTTATTCAGAGGAACCCTAGTCTCTCTTATATAGGGAGAGACCTTAAGGGTAAAATACATAGTGGTCCAGAGAAAACATAGAAATAACGAACAGGTACATAGCATAATAATAATATCTATCTCTACACTCCCCCTCAAGGTGGAGCATAGATGTCTATCATGCTCAGCTTGGATGAACATCTCTGAAAAGATCCTCTGAGCAACGGCTTGGTGAATACATCAGCAGTCTGATCCCCTGAGCTCACGTAAATTGTAGATATCAATCCTCTCTTGTCAAGTCTCTAGTGTAGTGGCAGTCAACTTCTATATGCTTGGTTCTTTCATGAAAAGCTGGATTGTTGGCAATGAACAAGGCTGCCTGATTATCACACTGAAGCTGCATGGGTAGAGGTACGGCTACATGTAGATCCTCTAGTACAGATCGAACCCACATCATCTCCGTGCTTGCTTGCGCCATGGCCCTATATTCGGATTCAGCACTGGACCTTGCCACAACAGTTTGTTTCTTGCTTTTCCAAGAAACCAGAGAGCTTCCAACAAAAACTGCAAATCCTGATGTTGATTTTCGATCCTTAGGGCATTCTGCATAATCGGCATCTGCACATGCTGAGATAGACAAATCTGTGCCCTTTCGAAACAGCAACCCTGAACCTGGAGAAGACTTCAGATACCTCAGTATCATATATATAGCATCCATATGAACTTGTCTTGGCTGCTCCATAAATTGACTCACCCTGCTTACTACAAAGGCAATATCGGGTCGAGTTATGGTAATATAAAGGAGCTTACCCACCATTTCTCTATATCTCCTCTTATCCACTTCAGCAGTGTCATCATCATACAACTTCGTGCTTGGATCCATGGGAATACTTGATGGTTTGCATCCAGCCATGCATGTTTCAGTCAAGAAGTCTGTAATGTACTTCCGTTGGGTCATCGCCAAACCCTGTGCATTCCTGGCAAATTCCAACCCCAGAAAGTATCTTAGGGTTCCAAGATACTTCGTAACGAACTGACGGCCTAGGAATGCATTCGCCCTTTCTATGCCCTGAATATCATCTCCTGTAACCAGAATATCATCAACATAGACCATGATAACAACCGTACCTGCCGATGACTTCTGACCAAACAATGAGTGGTCTGCATTCGACCTCTTGAATCCCTGTTGTTCAATAAAATTGGAAAGCTTCTGGAACCATGCTCTTGGACTCTGTTTGAGGCCATAAATTGCCTTGTGAAGTCTACACACCATATGCTTCTCCCCCTCAGCAGTAAACCCCGGTGGCTGCTGCCTGCTGCATGTAGACTTCCTCCTGCAGATCTCCATACAAGAAGGCATTCTTGACATCCAGTTGAGATATACTCCAGTTACGGGACACAGCCACAGATAAGAGAATGCGAAGGGTAGAATGACGAGCCACTGGAGAAAAAGTATCCATATAGTCCACGCCATAGGTTTGTGTAAAACCTCGCGCGACCAAACGTGCTTTGTACCGATCTAGACTGACATCAGCATGGTATTTAACTGTGAAGACCCACTTACAGCTCACAATAGATGCATCAAGAGGAGCAATAACCAAAGACAATGTGCCACGAGACTGTAATGCACGCATCTCATCTTCCATAGCCATTCTCCATCAATCAATCTTCATAGCTTCCTGGTAGGTCTGTGGTATGTCCACGGAAGACAACGCTGCAGCAAATCTCTGAAAGTCGCCTGTGAGACGGTGAAAAGACACCTGTGAAGCAAAGGGATAAGAGGCACACGTCCGCTTCTGCTTCCGGATAGCAATAGGAATATCAAGATCATCTTCCGCTGTACTGAATGGTGTAGTTTCCTCCTGCAATGAAGAATCCTGCACATGTACCATATCTGACTCGTCAGTAGTAATGCCATCTGAACATACCTGAGGCGTGATGGGTGTCTGACGTGTAACCTGAGCAGGACCTGACCGACGCGTATAGAATTTTGGTAGATGTGGAATGGGAGGTCGTGGAAGAGGTGGAGGTGGAGGTGGTGATGGTGAAGATGACGTAGAGGCAGGAACAGGGGTAGACTCAGGTGAACTCCAAGTAGGAGGTGGAGGGACATAGACATCATCATTGGTAGTGGATAGTACCAGTCTGTCACCTGCAGGAGAAAAATACATAACAGACTCAAAGAACGTGACGTCAGCACTAACAAAGTATTTCTTGTTTATGGGATCATAACACCGATACCCCTTCTGAGTCCGAGAATAACCGACAAAGACACACTTGACAACTCTAGGAGAGAGTTTGTCAAGTCCAGGAGTCAGAAAATGAACAAATTCCACAGTACCAAAGACACGAGGAGTAAGTGAGAATAATTCCTTGTCAGGAAAAATGATAGAGAGAGGAATTTTCTCACCAAGAACAGAAGATGGCATACGATTGACCAGATAGCACGCGGTAAGAACAGCATCCCCTCAGAAAGAAATAGGAGCATAACTCTGAATCAGTAGAGTTCGAGTAATGTCAAGGAGATGGCGATGCTTTCTTTCCGCCACACCATTCTGCTGAGATGTGTACGCACAAGTGGTTTGGTGAATAATGCCCTTTGACGAAAGAAACTGAGAGAGGGACCATGTGCAGAATTCTAGAGCATTATCTGTACGAACATATTTGACAGTAGAAGAGAACACATTTTGCACTTCATTAATCAAATTTTTGATCACATCACATGCTTCAGATTTATTCTTTAAAAGAAAGACCCAAGATACACGAGAGAAATCATCCACTACCACTAGATAAAATCTGTGCCCCTGATGATCGGGTACACGACTTGGACCCCATATATCTATATGAAACAACTCGAACGGGGAGCTACTGCTCCGACTCTGACGACTAGGAAAGCTCGACCGATGATGCTTTCCCAACTGACATGCTTCACAACGAAAGGAAGAACTGGGAGAGATCTCAGGCAGAAGATGGCGCATTTTCTGGAGCGGGAGATGACCAAAACGGAGATGCCAGATGTACGGAGAAACTGGTCCGGCAGAATGAGAGGAGACTCCAGTATAAGAATTCCGAACCAGCCGATATAGACCATTCTGCTCAAAGCCACAACCAATTACCCTGCCCGTTAGTATGTCCTGAAAAAAGAGAAGACGGGTCAAATATAGCACGACAATGCAAATCCTTCGTAATTTGACTAATAGACAATAGATTCATCGAGAACTCAGGAGCATGTAGGACATTCTGTAGATGCGTAGTAGAGGATAGGAAGACCTCCCCCTGTCCAACAAGGGGGGAATGAGTACCATCTGCAATCTGCACTGAGCGGTCGTGAGGAATGTCCCTGTAGGACTCAAGTCTATCTCGATCTCAGCAGAGATGATGTGTGGCACCTGAATCTATAATCCAGTCAGAGATATCATGAGAAGGTGTAAATGCAGTAGATCTACCGGAGGTACTAGTAGCAGAGGAACTGGCGGAGGCTGTACCAGCAACATCTGAAGGTCCACCAGAAGAATCACCAGAAGATTGTGGCATAATATCACGTAGACGTGCCATAAGTTCCTCAAAACGATTGTCTGCAGTAGATGCCAACTGGGGCTGAGAGTGCTCTGCTACACGTGCTGATGCTGGGAACCCATGCTTAGAGTAGCATGTCTCCTCCGAGTGGCCTGTGCGGTGATAGTATGAACACGGCTGACTAAAGCGACCACCCCTACCCTGGGGTCCACGTCCACGACCAGAAGACGGACCACCTCTCCCACGCGAAACTTCCATCGCCGATGGGGGTGGAGTAGGTGAACTGGAGGAAACTGTTATGCGACTGAGCCTCCTGTAAACATCCTCCACTGGAGGAATAACTGCATCGGCCAAAATCTGAGAGCGGGCGGCGTCATATTCAGGATCAAGGGCCGCAAGTATAACACCCACCATGGTGGCATTTTGAAATGTCCTCTGTTGTTCAGGAGTCGCTGTGAGTGGGATAGTACTGTATAACTTCTCAAACATCCCCCTCAGGGATGTGTATAAGGAGTGAAGAGGTCTGTCGTTCTGCTTCATCGTGAATATGTCATGCTGAAGTTGTAACATCTTGGTCTCATTTCGCACCTGCGAATATGTAACAGCTAGAATATCTCACATCGCCTTGGCAGTGGGCTGATGGAGGACATCGTTGGCAATCTCCATCGACAATGTACCTGACAACCAGACCTTTGCATACGAGTCATCAGCCTCCCACGAGGCATATATCCTTGTCTTCTCTGCTGGCTCATCTTCGGTAAGAATGTGCTTCTTACCGTTCGACTTCATGAGACTCATGAACTGCATCGACCAGAGCTCATAATTCGACCCGTCCATCTTAACTATTGGCGCAGGACCTTTGAATGCGCCTATGGAGGGCATATCAACCTTCGATTCTCGAGGTTTAATTTTATGTTATTTATGTTCGAGATTCGAGGTTCAATTCTAGGGTTTTGTTGAAACCCTAATTCATAATTTCGTCAAGATTCGATTTTTCGTTGTTGAAATCACGATTCCATGTTCTGAAGATCAAAGAAGTCGCTCTCTGTTTGGGTTTATGGAACCCTAATATTGCACAGATTCAACATCAAGCATCAAAGTTATAGGGTTTTGTTCTGAAACCCTATCGGCAAGCAACATACATGCTCCAAATCTGCATCTCCCGCTGTAGTTCTTCTTCCAGGAGACGACACATCTCCCTCGCATGAGATGTCGCATCTTCCATATCCGCATCTAGGGTTTCACCCCTAGCTCGAGCTTGACCTGCAGAGGTCTTGGGCGAAGATCTGAAGCTCTCTGCAGAGCTTCTTGCACAAGCAAATCAGTCTCTCTACAGAAACAAAAAAAGGAGCCTCTGCAGATCAATCTATCATCATGTTGCTTTGGTGGATTCCATGCAGGACTCGATACACCTCTGTGTGCACTCGAGCTTGCACATGAAGTTGCACTCTTTGAAGCATCCGACTCAGGAGCAACCCATGTACATCCAGGAGCAACCCTTCTTGCGAAGCTACTCCAAGCATTCGTGCACATTCAGGCGGAGCTAGGGCTCCATCTATGCTCCTCACACGCGCCTCCTCCACTCGGGAACCCTAGGCGCGAGCTCTCGATCTCCAGACTAGGTCGCATATCCCGTTTAGGCGGCAGCACCTTCTCTCGAGCGCAGCAACAAGCGACGCAATCTCCACTCGTACATCATCTTCCTCGTCAACGCGCATCTCTCTGCGAGGCACCTCCAATCGATGCCTCCAGGCAGCTCGTGCGCATATCCAGGAGCATGCACTCCTCCATCTCCTGCTGCAGGCAGCATGTGCAAAAACCCCAATCGAAGGGGGTGGCGTTCGTAAAAGTCAAGTGGGAACCCTAGATAACAAGGTTGTGGTTTGGGCCAAATTGGTCGAATGTATATAAAAAGAGAGAGAGAAAAGGAAGAGAAAGAAGATGAAAGAGAAAGCCCTAAGTGGGCTGAAAATTTTTTTTGTTGATTCTTTTGGGCCCAAGTAGATGTGGGGTTTTAAAAAATGCAAGAGGTAAAAAAAGGCGAGTTGCAGTGTTTTAAAAGAAAAGAAGGAAGGAGCAACCATGTTGTTGGGCCCAAATTAGGCTCGGTTAAAAAAAGGCATGTACAAAAGAAAAGTCGTACGTAATAAAAAATTGATTTTAAAAAAAAAAGAAGAAAGAAAATTGATTGAGAAAAGCCGAAAAAATGTGACGGCTTATTTGGTTTTGTTCTCCCCATATTCATGTCTTCTCCCAACTTTATTGATGTCACTGTTTTCCGACAAGTATGGGAGAAAGGGGGAGTATTGTGTAGAGTAACTGGTTTGTTGCAGATTCAGACGGAATGATTCCAGACCAACCAGATTTTTAGACTCCACAGATTTTTTCAGATTTCAGAATCGACGTCCAGATGTTTTCCGAGTCCTCAGTTCGATGTGCACATGTATGCCATCAGTTCAGTGGCCCCATCATTTTTGTTTTGTCGGCCAGAGTTTTCATGTGTTCCATAGGGTATCCAGAGTAGAGATCCCGTTCCCTATGCCATATAGGCTAGGGTTTTCATGTGGTTTCATAGGGACTCTAGAGCAGAGATCCCATTCTATGAGTTAGATGGGAAAGACCCAATTCTCCGATGAGGAGAATTTCAGACTCTATTCTCCAATCTTTGTGAACTTCAGTACGAGATCCTTCTGAGATTCCAATGAGACAGAACCCACTTTGAGGTCCTTATGAGAGAGACCCATCTTAAGAAATCTACATATGGATAATTAGCGGCATTCTTTATTCGGCTCTTTCAGAGATGGAGCAATCGTCCACATGTTGTGGCGGGCCAGAGTACTCCAACGAGGAGACTCGTTTCAATTGCAGTGACTCTGACAGGCGCAGTACAGAGCACATGCTCTCCGACGAGGAGATTCATTTTAACTCACACTTCAGCTCGTTCGTCCTCCTCACCTGAGCGGCATGAGAAGTAACATCATCGACAACAGCCGATAGTTGTGCGCATTGAGTTGATATTGTCTATAGTGTCTTGTATTGTGAGTTGAGATTTCTTTGTGTTTGTCCAAGCTGAGCATTGCATGCTCCAGCTTGAGGGGGAGTGTTGGAGTATTTGGTTATGTGTCACTTATGTGGGAGATGGGTAAATGGATCACTCCAAGATCCATTTACCACATCCAGGTCTTTAGTCCCACATCTACCAGTTGTGGGATGTGAAGAATCAGTAAGAGCTATATAAGAAGCCCCTCACCCTCTGTATCCAGCGAGAAAAGCAATAGACTATCAACTCTTTGAGGTGTTCTCCCGTGATTTCATCCCGCTCCTTCGGGACTAGGGTTCCACGTTAAAATCCCGGTGTTCCAATGTTTATTTATCTTTCTCTGAGACCGCTTCCGCATTCTTATTTCCTAACAATTTCAGAGATAATTGTTGCATTAAAATAAATCAATATTGAGCAAATGGCATTTTAAAAAAAGGAGCATGGGACAATATGTACTTTAGAATTTAGCCATATAATTTAATTGTCAAATAAGGAAATAAACTATGCCATTAGATAGATAATAAAATAAGAAGAACAATGAAACTGAAATCAACTACGTTGGAGTTCGTATGCTCAAGATATGATCAATGGAGTCCAGGGGCATAAATGCAGTAAAAATATGAGGAATAAAAATGATAAATATGCAAATAGGTCTTTCGTAAGGGTATTTCTGCAATTTCTGAAAGGCGACGAGGCGTCTCTGCAAATTACCCAGGCGCACACGTGAGGAGCGCATGCCTGGGAGAACCTGTTTGCAATTTGGGGTAACCGACGGGGCCTAGATGTAATTTTCCCAGCCCCCTCACATGCAGGGCACACAGCTGAGGTTCGGCCCTAGGCTCGGAGGGTCACGGGATCGAGAGGACATGGGGGGCTCCTCCAAGCTTCGGAAGGTGGTGCGGTTCCCCCGAGCCTGTAGGATCGATGTTGAGGCTGGGAGCATATCAGAGCCATCCGATCATGATGTTCGAACGGTACCTATACGTCGTGTTCTTCAGCGAAGCCGCCTCCTGCAGCGGACTTGGTGGGGCTCCAACGAGCCTTGGATTCCTCCTCCGTGCTCCATACGCCTGTCGGATGGTCGAGGAGGGATGTTGGATGCCATGTGAGGGAGCTAGAGGCAAGATGAAGGCCCAGTGATGGCTGGGGACGCGAGGTGGTGAAGCATCGCCGGAGTCTGGGCTATTGAACGGAGCAGGTTGCGGGTCTCTGACCGTTGAGGCATCAAGGTACCTGCAGGTGTTAGACATATAGCTGAAGCATGTGTGTGTGCGAGGTGAATGAACGGAGGCTCGTAGGTGGCGGAGAACGAGGAGGCCTGATGAGTCATCCGTCGTGACAACGGAGGAGATGGGGCGAAGCGCATGAGGTTGTGGAGGAAAGGAGATGACGATCTAGACCAGCCGCGGAGATCGACGGAGTCAGGCGAAACGAATGGTGCAGTGGATCGAAGGTGAACGGCGATGTGTATGACAAAAAAATAAAAGAAAACAAAGCTAACAGAGGAGTTCATACATGGAGCTCAGACGAGGAGGATGGTGGAGGCTATGGTCTGGAATGAGGCTCGATTCGAGCCTCTAGCCTTCGCTCAACATGGCCGACCGATCAGAAAGCTCGTCAACGTTGACGGCTGCCGTAGCACAGCAATCAAAGCTGTGTGTTGACAACTGGAAGTGCCAATCATCGTTGCACTTCGATTCCGCCTCCTCATGTCACTGGAGGGGAAGAAGGCTAGGTTGGGCCTCCGTGGATTGGTGGACGAAGGGGAACGACGGAGGTGGTGGTTTTAAAGGTGAAGATGGAGGTATAACGGTGAGGTTTTGGAATGGCCAAGTAATGGGCGAAGAGGTCGAAGGTGAGGCATTAATGTGTATGCGAGGATGATAGATCTGAGGGCTACGTGGAGGAGGTGTTTGCTCGTGGGGAGGTGGTCCAGGGCAGCTGCTAAAGAAGGAAGGATTTCGTGGCGAGGCGAGGCGTAACACCAGGGTTGGCGGTTACTGGAGGTAGACGAAGACCCCAGAGTCGTTGGATCAATTGATCCAACGACCCAGATAGAGGCGGGCGCGGTGGCTATAATCTGATCTGGAATCAGATCAAAGAGTTGAAAGCATAGCGGGTTTGGACGGTGTGGATTCAAGCAGGGGGTGGAGATCGAACGACTACCGGGCAGAGGTAAGCGGCAATGAAGGAGAGGGCCGCGTGGTAGCTCTAGGGAGCGCCACGTGGCTCAACCATATAATTTAAAAATACGGAAAGAATGAGAAAATACAAAGGAAATAAAAGGAAGCAAAATTAGCAAAAAGTCAAAACATGAAAGTTGTAGATCTCGAGGAGATCTACAAGTTTCATGTTGACCAAAAGGTCAAACAAGGTTAAATAAACAACAAACAAATTTTGGAAGAATTTTTAAAGAATAAAAACACTTGATTTTAATTCTTTTACCATTTTTTTATATTATTAATTCCTTTTTAAAGTTAAAATAAATATATACAGTATTTATCTATTTTTTGGGATTTTTATTTAAAGAGAAAATAAGGAAAATGTTAGTGTTGATTACACTATAATTATTGTTAGTTTTTAAGGTTAATGTACAATTATTAGAGTCAATTATAAACAACACAATAATTGTTAATATTAGAGAATTGATTATGGATTTTATTAATTTATTTAGTTTAGGAGAATAATAAATAAATATTAATATGATGTATCAGAGATTCATCATCCCCCTATACTTAAACCATGCTCGTCCTCGAGCATCTAAAAAATGAAGAAGTCGGATTAATTGCTAACCGTGCATGTGAATTTTCAAAGCTTATTTCATCAAGGACCCTTAATTTGAGCGATCCTAAAATTCTGGGTTCAAACATGCTCTAGTCAAAAGGAATCCAACTTCTCTAATTATCAGACTCTATGTTTGTACATGTAAAATAAAGATATGGCATTTAGTGTACGGCAATCATGAGAGTCGAGTCGAGATCTCACGCAAGGTTCTAGTCCAGGAGACTCCTTTAGACCTAATCTTCAATACTAGGGAATAAGTCTTTTCTTGCATTCAATCCACTATCTCAGTAGTTTTCAGACTTGAAAGTGTAGATGGAAGATCAGATAATGGAGGGTATAAAATTGTATATTTTCTTCTCTCCCTCGTATTGGAACAAGGGTCCTTTCGAGCGCCTTATTACTCAAAGCATGTATATTTTTGTTTATTGATCAATGTGTCCGTCACGAGAGCGCGGAGTCGTCTGCACTTGTATTCCTGGGAGTACACCAGGATGTTTCTCTTTTGAGTATATAAGATACCTTCGACACCCAGACTTGTATCACGATATGATGCAGAGCCCTTTTGGGTGTTAGCTTGACTCCTTAGTCCTAGTAGCTTTGGTCCAAGTGGACACTTCGAAATGGTTGGGAGCACTCGCCTTTGATGTAAGCTCTTTGATATTTGAATTGAGAGAGCTTTTCTTTCAATATTTTTTTCTTTTCTTTTCTTTTGGCTAGCTCTACTGCTTTTTTATTGAAAAAAGGATGTGCTCCTGAGTCGGGAGTCAACCCAGATGGTATTCAAATATAGAAAGATGGGTTACAGTAGCTTGAGGCCCAGAAATTATATAGGGTCGTACAATGTGATACAACATTCTCAGAGTAGAACCTCTGATTTTTGAAAATAAGATCATTCCGTCCAAGCCAAATAGCCCAAAGCACAGCAAACGGCTTGGAGCAGTCATTCGGCAAACCCATGCCCACAACGCGAAGTGATCTCCAGAACGACTCTAATCCACTGGTCTCCACCCAAGCTACCCCGCACTCCCTCCAAATCTGCATCGAAGTCACGCACCCAAAGAACAGATAGTCCGCATCTTCAACTGATTCCCCATACCTGTCATAACGTGTATCCTCCAAGCCAAACATTCTTCCCCTCCTCGCTTTATAGCAAACGTGATTTCTTCTAAGACACCATACGATTTTCACTCTTTGCGGGATCCTGGCCGCCCAAATAATCTTCATATCCTGACATAGATCCTCATCCTGCTCCCGCGCTGCTGCCGACCCCCTCATTGCCTCACATGCCTTCTTTACAGAAACCCCCCCTTCTCATTCAAAATGGCCCGCCTCCTGAGTCATCTCGTCCGGTGGAGGCACCTCTGCAAGCAGCCTCATGAAGTCCTCCATGTGTTGGTCCGAAAGTTCCGCTACAAACAGGGGTGCCCATGCCCCATGATTCCCCACCTGAGCAAGCGTGGCATCCTTCGATGCCGCTAATGCCTCCATCCGAGGAAACCTCCTCCCAAGGGAGCCCTCACCCGTCCAGTCATCTCGAATCTGAATATCTGGTCGTTCCCCACGTAGGGCCGCAGACTAGATGATATGGTCGGTAGAACGCTGCGGATTCCGACCCAGAGCGGCGAGTTCAAATCTTTTTCTGCCGACAATCAATTCCCCGTTGAGTTCATAGATGCTCCTCAATAATCTGGCAGCAAGCGATGTCGAGGAACCCTAAATCTGAATCACCCACTTGGCAAGCAAGGCTTTGTTCATGGTTTCAACATCACAGACACCAAGGCCACCATCACACAGCCCCTTCGTAACATCATCCCAGCTCACGAGATGCAACCCGGATCTCTGTTGTCTTCCGTCCGACTAGAAAAAGGTCTTCATCATAGACTCCACCTTTTTCCTTACCCCCACCGGCATTAATCGAGTCGAGTAAAAGAAAATGGGGATTGCAGCAAGGACATGCTTGAGGAGGGTCAACTTCCCTCCCCTAGATAGGGTGACCGCTTTCCACCCGGCCAACCTCTCCCCCATTCTGTGCACTACGTTGTCCCAATCTGAGCTCCTTAATTTGCCATCCAATAGTGGTAGTCCCAAATAGTGAATAGGGAGTTCCCCCAAAGGGCAACCCACCACGTCTGCAAGCCTGTTGCGCTCATCCTCATCCATGTCGAAGCTCACGGCCACCGAATTCTGACCGTTAATCTCAAGGCTCGATCGACTGCCAAAGATATCAACGAGCAGTGCCGCATTTCGGTTTTGTTCCTCCGAGCCACCAAGAAAAAGGATCGTATCATCTGCATACAGGAGCAATGCGATCGAAAGGCTCCACATGCGGAAGCCCTCGCACCAGTCAGCCTCCATTGCACGTCAGAGCAATATTACCAGACAATCTGCCACTAGAACAAATAGCATGGGAGCAAGCGAACATCCCTGACGGACCCCCTGTTGTGGTTGCACAAGACCCCCTTCCGGCTTGCCATTCACCAAGATGGAGTACGAGGATGTTGTGACACATCTCTTCATCCATTGTATCCAGGTTACCGGGAATCCCCTCCGCCGTAATGAGGTCAACAAAAAACCCCAGTCGACGCAATCATAAGCTTTGGCATAGTCAATCTTCCATAGAGCGCCTTTCTTCTTCATTTGTTTCCAGTCAAGGCAAATCTCCGATGTCGCAACCAAGCCTTCTGCCATCTGACGCCCCGGGATAAAGACAGACTGACCCTGGAGTACCATTGAATCCATGACTAGCCTAAGTCTGTTCGCAAGCACCTTCGTCACGACAAGATAGATCACATTGGAGATCGCTATCGGCCTGAAGTCATCCACATTCAACGGATTCTCCTTCTTCGGTAGGAGAAAGATCAGCGCCCGGTTAACTTTGTCGAAGCCTCTGTTGCCAACCCTAAACTCATTAAGAACCTCCAAAACATCCTCCTTCAGTAAATCCTAGAACTCGCAGTAGAAAAAGATAGAAAACCCATCGGGCCCAGGTGCCCCATCTGCATTCAGCCCCCACACAGCTCTCCTCACTTCCTCCTTTAAAAAGGCAGCTAGTAGACCTTCCGCCTGACCCCTGGCCAACGTTCCCGCCCCCACACCCAGCCACCCCCAGCCTTCCCTTCTCCTCCTGCGTGAGAATTCTGCGAAGTGGTCTCGCAACGCCCCACCGATCTGTTCCTCCCCTGACACCCGCACCCCCCAATCTCCACCTCATGTAAAAAGTTCCTTCTCCTTCGTCCATATGCCATGGAGTGAAAGAATCTCGTGTTTGTGTCACCCTCCTTTAGCCATTTATACCTCGACCTTTGTTTCCACTCCACCTCTTCCTTTTTGTCTTCCAGCATCAGCTCCTCAAGCAGCCCCAGCCTCCCCGCTACCTCCTCCTGATCGAAACCCCTGTCATCATCCACACCATCCAATCTCACCACCCCCGTTTGGGCTTACCCTCTCCTAGCCTATCGCCGAGCTCTCACCTCCCTCCCGTAGTTCGAAAGGGTAGACCTGAGGAACTTCTGTTTTGCCGCAAACCTCGAGACCGTCGAGCCCACCGGAGTCTGACTTCTCCACTGCTCAACTACCATCTCTCTGAATCCATCCTCTAACATCCAACTGCGTTCGAAATGGAAGCGGAACCTTTTTGTTCTCTCCTCCCCCGACGACCATAGAATGAGAGTGTGGACTAAGTACGCCCGCGACAGCGCCCATGCCCTGGCCAAAGGAAAGCAGTCCAGCCCCTCGGTAGATAACAGGAAGCGGTCCAGCCTAGATCGTGATCTGACGTTCCGCCAAGTATAGAGACAGCTCGTCGCGTCAATAATGGACAACCCTAATGAATGTGCCAATCTTCTGAAGCTCTCCGAGCCCGGGTCCCTCCAACCCCCGGATTGAGGTCTTTCCTCGAGAAGTAGAGTAATATTGAGATCACCGCCAATGATCCAGATCCCAGTTGAGAAAACTGCTCCCAAGACCTCGAGCTCTGCTGCCAGGTGATGAACCTCAGTTTCATCATCTTTATTGTCTATAATTAACCCCCTTTCTTAAAGTTTTGTCAATAAACTTCTGATAAAGTCCTGTAATTATCAGAGTCCTTAATAAATTAAAAACCACAAAAAATGGCAAAATAAAAATCTGTGGTATTTTTAGACTTAAAAATACCCTCAAAAATATTTCGGGTCTTTGTTTGATGTCATCTCCAGTTTTGGCCAACATGAAACTTGTAGATCTCGTCAAGATCTACAACTTTCATGTTTTGAGTTTTCTCAAATTCGGCCATTTTAGCCTTCAAAAATTAAAAATTCCATCTGAATAATCTGATTGGGCCACGTGGCCCAATCTGGGGGCGCCACGTGGCCCCGCCTCTCTTGTCTCATCCGCCCTTGACCTGGGCCGTTGGATCTTTACTTGATCCAACGGTTCTGCCTTCTCCTCTTGCGCCTCAATCCTCAGCCATTGATCTTCTCTGCCCCTTGATCATCACCGTTCGTCAGCGCCGAGCGCAGAGCACGACACGTGGCGGATTGAAGACCATCTGATCGCGCCCTCAATTCTCCATCGCAACCACTCCTTACTTTGACGATCCCCAGCCCTTCGATCGACTTGAAATCCATCACAGCCATCCGCTGGCGCTCCGCCTCTAGCCCGACACATGGCGACCACTTGGGCCCTCTGATCGTGCCGCCATCGATCTAATCGCGACCGTCCTCTCGCGCTTGATTTATAACCGTTGGATCTCACGATCCGACGGTTCAGACTTCGTCGTCTACCTCCGGACGCCTCTCTCCCCCCACGATCTCCGCTGCGCCAACCTTTCCGCCCTTCCATTTTTAGCCATAGCCCTAGTCATCAAGCCCATTCGTCCGTTGTCCTCGCGCATGCTTCCACGTTCCATGATTCTCGACCAGTCGCTCAACATCTACCCTCGAAATCCACTACTTCACCAGCCCTCTGCCATCTCCACCACCTTTAAATACCGTGCCTCCGCCTCACTTCACCTTTGTCCATCAACCAAGGGGCAGTGGCCCAGCTCCTCCCTGTGACAGGGGGAGGAGCTCGGATCGAGCGACGACGACTTCCTTCCCCGATGAGACCCGCCGACCTTCAGGCGGCGCTGCGGTGGCTCTAAGCCCCGCCCGAGCTCGCTGGCACGGCCGGCCAGTATGTGCGACGACCCGGGCTTCGTCTCCGATGCCCAGCCCAGGCCACGACCTCCATCTCCGGCCAGGTAAGCCCTCTGATCCTCTCTGAATCTTCTTCTTATTTTGCATAATTTTCTCAGCCTCTCTGAACATTACCTCGCTCCACTATCCACTCCTTTAGCTCCACCATCGATCTACCTTCCCCGCGCACATCTCCGATCACCCTCCTGCTCAACCACGACCTCCCTCATCCCAGGCATTCTCCTCCGCCGGAGGCGGAGGAGAACACACTAAGGACTTCATTTCTCCGCCCCGCTCAGTCCTCCGTCCACTTCATCTCGCACGCACGCACATCCTAACCCCCTTGCAGGTCAACCATCACCAATGGCCGGACATTGGGCGGAGCCAGGTTCTAGAGCTCCGCCTCCGTCAGTCAGGCGTCGGCAGCGCATTCTAGAGGCTCCTGCGGCTTCTTCGACTTCGGATCTTCATCGCCATACGCCGAGCGTTCTTCCCTGAGCTTCATCGAGCACGGCGAGGCGCGGCGGAGCTCCAAGCCTCTCGCCGGAGCTCCAATCGCGCCGCCAGCTATCGAGGAGGAAGGAGAAGCAGATACCGTTGGATCTCGCCCTACGGCGGAGATCCAACGGCCCTGGAAGAGCCACGTCGCCGTCCCGGAGCGCGGAGGCTCGGTGGAACCGAGCTTCGCCCGAGTCAACCTCGAGCCACCACGTGGCCCGAGCCACCTGCAACGGCCACCCGAAGCAGCGCCGATCCTCGCCCCATCCGAGCCTTAGCTCACGTGCCTCACGCACGTGGGTGTGGGCTTTTTGCATCGGCGCCCTCGCACCTTCCGCATATCACATCCAGGTCCTGATACCACGTGGCATTCCCTGAGCCCACGCCGAGCCTGATCGCCACCAAGCCTGGAGGCTTGGATGTCCCGAGCCAACCCGAAGCAGCAGCGAGCCTCTGCCAAGCCCGAGCCGCACTCCGAGCCTGGATAGCGCGTGCAGGGCACGTGCTTTCTGGGTTATTTGCAGAGTCGCCCACAACCTTCCACAAATTGCAAACAGGTCCTGAACACGTGCAACACCTGCGCGCCTGGGGTTATTTGCACTCATACCCTTGCGGGTTTCAATAATTGCAAATATACCCCCGCGCGTATGGTTTATTTACAGGGAAGTCCTCCAGACTTATTTTTATTGCATTTGAGTCCTTCCCAGGGACTGGTTTGTAGATACTTTTCGTGTTTTTATTTCATTTATGCCCCTGGCTTCTTCTATGCATATCTTGAGCTATGTTTATCCGATTGAGATGATTTTAGTTTCGTTTTAAAGCTGATCTGATGATCTTTCTAATGGCATGCTTAGTTGTTGTCTTGGACACAATGAGTCTTATGAATTATTTTAGAGTCATGTGTCTATCAGAATTTACTATGATGCCTTGCTCAACATTGTTCATCAAATCTGCCCTTTTAATTGAACTCGAAATTAACTCTTATTTATTTTCACCTAGGGCATATTTTAGTTGCATTACATGGCATGTATTTGCATTATAAAAATAGAAAAAATGCATATTTATTTTTAATGCATTGTGTTGTGGTGTCTGTATAGTTTGACCTATAGATTTGCTTCGACTCAACACTTAGTTAAATAAATAGAAGTCCGATTAATACGAGAGAAGCGCGTGTCCCTGAGTTCGACCTTGGTTTCTTACCAAGTAAAATAAAAATTAATGACCATCGCATTCTTATGTGACATATATCAATGAGGTGGTCTCTTTGATGACCAAAATCGGCCCGACTACGATGATGATCCCGAGTGCTAAAAACACTCTATTAAAGGGCCGATTTTGCGGCTTATCACCAGGGACCCTCCATCCGACCCATACGGTCCATATACGTTCGTAACCACTAGATCCAAACCATCTGCCCTCCTTTTCAACGTCACCGAAAGACAAAATAAGGTCTTCGAAATCCCCACCATCTCAAACATATCGTTCAACCAGCCGGTGAGGATACCCCCCGAGGCACCCCGGGCTTCCAATTCCGCCATCCCAAAACGATCACCACCGCCAAGCTCCCTCCAGACCCCGTCCTCGCACCTTGATAATTTCGTCTCCTGGAGCAAGAAGATATCAGCACCAACCTCCTTTATTATGTTCTTAATTCCTAGCCGTTTCTCGGGGCGGCCAAACCCCCTCACTTTCCATGAAAGCATCTTCATTAATTGGCACCACTTCTTAACGTCTTTGGAGGGATCACACCCAACCTTTCAGCAATGCTTCTGTCCAGCAGCTCAAATCGGTTCTGCACCTTCAACGACCTGTTGGGACTCGACTTCATCCGATGCAATGATTTGTCATGCAGCATGGAAGCACATAGAGCAGTCCTTCGCTTCCTTCTCTCCGATCGCAGGATTCCTCTCTGCACATATGACGCCCCGAAACTGGGGGTTTCTTCAAAATGTTTCCATTGGATCCCCACCTCGGGTCCCCGCCAGACCTAGCCTCAGCAGGCCCTGCATCATTCCCAGTCGAGTTCCCAGAATTAGGTACCGCGCCCAACATCAATCTCGGGCCATCGCTTGCCTCCTTCGAGCATACCTGGTCCCCTGCCGTCGTAAATGCCACCTGGGACCCCTCCCCCCTTCTGCCTTATGTTTGATAAGATTCCCCTGCGTAGAGAATCCCTCCTTAAGAGATGCCCTTCTGATGTCATCCCTTTCCCCCTGCTTCGACCCTGCTACATTCTCCGTGAGTGGCATAAAGGAGATGCCCTGAACTGGTGCGTCGTGGAAGGAGTGTGATGCTCCCCTAGGAGGAGCCGCAGGCCCCAAAGCTTTATTCAAACCGCCTTCGAGAACAGACCCCTGAGTCCCCAAGCGAGTCCTAATTGGAGATGCATACAGCGGATCCATCCGCCCACCCGTTTGAGGGTCCGGCCCTATCGGGCAAGGCGATAAATGGGTCTGAACCTTCAGGTCACAGGCGCCCGCGGAATGGGAACCGTCGCGACACCTCAATGCTCCAAGGACAAAGACCGTTGCATTTCTTGGAACCTGACACGAGGATATCACATCGAAAGAGATCATGGGCAGAATTCGAGATGTATCGGGTAGAATTCGAGATGTCTCGTTCGGGCTTCGGGCCCCCTCTCCTCATGGAAACGCGTTCTGCCCTCCGACCGCCCCAAGGGCCTTCATTGTCTGCGACTGCACCGCCCGCCTCCCAATGACGCCCCCCGGCCCGTGGTGACGCGACCCGGGCCTCGCATCTGAAAGCTCCAGGAATATCGGCGCCCTCCCGATCGGAACTCCCAACCAGCCCACCTTCTCCGGGCCAATAGGCTTGACCACCAAGATGGAGTCCATCGACTCACCCGGCCTAGTGCCAAGGGACTCATACTTGATCACTTCAGCGATGCCGCGCAACAACGCTTTACAGCTCGACAAGTTGCGCGTGGCGAGAGGGAGGCCTCGTACCCGCACCAGCGACCTCGGTCTCACTGCGCCATCTCTGGCTCACGCCTCGCGCCAGCGCAGCAAGGTAGCCCCCATCTTCGACTCGTGCAGTAAGGTCGTAGCCTCGGTGTCAGAGAGACCCCTGGCCAGAACAAGCCGGGGGTCACTTGAACGATGTCGCCCGTGAAACGAGCCTCCGAGATCTTGCCCACATCTGACGAACCAAGAAACAACGCCTCTGAATCACCCCCTTCTCCAATTAGTTGTGAAACCTCCCGATCTCTCAACTGGCACGACATGCTCGTGTGTGTTTATCGCCGGCATCGGAAACACTTAATTGGTTCCCGATATTGCCGGGACCAGTGGTCCAACCCCCCACACCGGAAGCACCCTCACCCGAAAGGGTTCTCCATTGTCTTCCAGACTGGCTTCCTGGATCTAGATTCTCCTCCTCTCGTGCGCCGCCCATGCTCCCCTCGAGTGGTATATCTTACATCCTTCGTCGTCGGGTTGGTTGAAGGATTCCCTCGGTGGGACATCGCCTCTGCATGCTCCGTTATGGAAATCGCCTCTGCCGCTCCGAAATCGTCTCTGCATGGTCAGACCGAAATCACATATACTGCTTTTACCAAGAGTTGGCGCACATTTATCAACATTTATTTAATTTCATCACACCCTGGCACATAGGTAAATGTCAAACAATAGCGTGTGAACTTGTTCACATACTGGCTAGGATTTTGCTGACACTCAGGCTTCTTGAAGCCTTCATTGACTTTATCCCATCCTCGAGCATCATTAAATTGAGTCTAGACTCAAATCACCATTCCCAGTTCCTCAAGTGATAACTCAACTTATATTATCAATCATGTAGTTGTGAACATGATAAGTTGATCATATTCTTAAAAGGTAGAGATGAAGTGTGCAATATAGCTCTTAAATCTTTCAAATTAGGAAAGTGTGTGTTGGGAAAAATAAGAGAGTTGTTTATTCCTTGAACCCTAGGCTCTCTTATATAGGGGAGAGACCTATGGGTAAATTATATATGATAGACAGAAGAACAGAAAATTAAGAAAACAGTACAAAGACATAAATATAACTCTACACTCCCTCTCAAGATGGAGCATAGATGTCAATCATGCTCAGCTTGGATGAACATTTCTGGAACGTCCCTCTAAGCAAAGCCTTAGTGAAAATATACACAGTTTGATCCCCTGAGCTGACATGAGAGTAGAGATGTACCCTTTCTGAACCATATCCCTCGTGTATTGGCAGTCTACTTCAATATGCTTGGTTCTCTCTTGAAATGCATGATTGTTTGCAATGAAGAGGATTGCTTGGTTATCGCATTGTAGCTGCATAGGAATAGGTACACCTATATGTAAATCTGCTAGTACAGCTCGAAACCACATCATTTCAGTACTACCTTGTGCCATAGACCTATATTCAGACTCAGCACTGGACCTGGCAACCATGGTTTTCTTCTTACTCTTCCAGGAGACAAGAGAGCTACCAACAAAAACTGCAAAGCCCGAAGTGGACTTTTACCCTTTGGACATCCTGTATAATCAGCATCAGCGCATGTAGAAATGGTAAGTGCTTCCCCCTTTTTGAACAATAATCCTGTACCTGGAGAAGACTTTAGGTATCTCAAAATCATGTATATCGCATCCATGTGTACGTATCGGGGATGTCTCATGAATTGGCTCACTCGGCTGACTGCAAATGAGATATCTGGTCTAATTATAGTAACATAAAGAAGCTTCCCCACTATTTCTCTGTATGGTCTCATGTCCACCTCCTCTGTATCATCATCATATAACTTCATACTAGGATCCATAGGAATGGTAGCTAGCCGACATCCAATCATTCCTGTCTCTACTAGCATATCCGTCGCATACTTCCGTTGGGTCATCACAAGACCCTGATGACTTCTAGCAAATTCTAATCCCAAGAAATTTCGTAAGGAGTCAAGATCCTTAGTAACAAATTGTCGGCCCAGAAATTCTTTAGCTCTTTTTATCCCCTACACGTCAGTGCCTGTGACTAATATGTCATCAACATATACCATAATAAACACCGTGCCTTTAGAAGTTCTCTGTACAAACAATGAATGATCCCCATTCGATCTCTGAAATCCATGCTTCTCAATTAAATCCGAGAGCTTCTGAAATCATGCCCTAGGACTTCGTTTAAGGCCATATATTACCTTATGAAGTCTGCAAACATGAGGATACTCCCCCTCAGCAACAAACCCATGAGGTTGTTACATGTAGACTTCTTCCTGTAGGTCCCCATACAAAAAGGCATTTTTAACATCAAGATAGAAAAGAGGCCGGTCACGTACCACTGCAACAAAAAGAAGAATCCATAGAGTAGAATGACGAGCCACTAGGAAGAATGTGTCTAGGTAATCCACATCATATGTTTGAGTAAATCCACGAGCAACCAATATGGCTTTGTACCGATCTAGACTCCTATTTGCATGGTGCTTAATAATAAACACCCACTTGCAACTGACGATAGACGCTTCATCAGGAGCAGTAAGCAAGGTCCAGGTACCACATGACTGTAAGGCAGCCATCTCTTCTTCCATAGCTAATCACCACCGACTATCCTTCAAAGCCACTTGATAATTCCGTGGAATATCCACGGCAGACACTGCAACTGCAAATTTCCAGAATTCCCCTATCAAGAGATCAAAGGAGACCATGGATGCTAGAGGATATGATGCACGGCTACACTTCTGCTTCCGAAGCGCAAGAGGTAAGTCCATATCAGCAACCTCCATGTATGTCCCCTGTAAAGAACCCTGCTCAGGCAGACTATTAGACCCATCATTAGATTTTATGTATTCAGACCATACCTCATGCGTGCTAGATGATGAGTGGTGACCATGAGCAGAAGCAGGCCGTCAGGTATAGTGATACGGCAATGGTGGGACTGGAACCGTAGGAGGGGGTGGAGGTGGTGGTGGTGGTGGTGGCGATGGTGATGAAGGAGGTGATGATGGCGGTGGTGAAAGAAGTGATGATGGTGGTGGTGGCATGTAGATTTCATCATCGGAGTCTGAAGAAGTCAATTGATCACCTGTACGAGAATAGTACATCACAGACTCAAAAAAGGTGACATCAGCACTAACATAATACTTCCTACGCATTAGGTCATAACATCTATACCCTTTTGTGTCTTGGAGTACCCAACAAAGACGCACTTGACTGCTCTAGGAGAGCTTGTCAATACATGGAGACAATTGGTAGACAAAGGCGACCGAGTCAAACACACGAGGAGTAAGTGAGAACAATTCTTTCTCAGGAAAAGCAAGAGAGAAGGGAATTTTCTCACCCAAGACCGACGAGGGCATGCGATTAATAAGATAGCATGTCGTAAGAACAGCATCACCCCAAAAAGAATGTGGAGCACAACTCTGAATGAGAAGAGTTCTTGTAACATCAAGCAAATGACGATGCTTCCTCTCTACAACACCATTTACTGGGAAGTATAGGCACATGATGTTTGATGAATAATACCTCGTGTTGAAAAATAATGGGAAAGAGTATGAGTACAGAATTCGAAAGCATTATCAGTTCTCACAAATTTCACAGAAGAACAAAACACATTCTGCACTTCATTGAGAAAGTTCTTGATAACATCTCCAGCTTCAGATTTATTCTTTAATAAAAAGACCCGGGACAGACGAGAGAAATCATCAACAGCGATAAGATAAAACCTGTGTCCCTGATGATCGAGAACACAACTGGGACCCCAAATATCTACATGAAATAACTCAAAAATAGAGCTATTGCTCCAACTCTGACGATAGGGGAAGGCAGACCGATGATGCTTTCCCAATTGACAGGCCTCACATTGAAAGGACGAGTGAGGAGAGATTTGAGGCAAAACACGACATGTTTTCTGGAGTGGGAGATGACCAAAGCGCAGGTGCCATGTAAAGGGGGAGACAGATCCAGTAGAATGAGAGGAAATGCCAGCGTAAGGAGTTCGGACCAAGCGATAGAGACCACACTTCTCAGTGCTCACGGCCACACTCAATCACCTTGCTCGTAAGGTTGCTCTGAAATACAAGAGAATATGGATCAAAAATAGCTCGATAATGTAGATTCTTCGTAATCTGACTAATAATAGATAACAAGTTCATAGAAAAGTTAGGTGCATGCAACACATTCTGTAGACGCGTAGAGGATGTCAAGCTAATCTCCCAGTGTCCAGTGATTGGGGAATGAGTCCCATATGTTATAACCACAGTTCGTCCTGGAGGAACATCTATGTATGTTGTAAGTTGACCTCTGTCTCCACACAAGTGATGTGTAGTACCAGAGTCCATAATCCATTCTACAACATCAGATCCACTACAACTAGTAAGTACATAAGTACTACCTGAGGAAGCTGAAGCAACCATATCTGAATGACTCCCGGAGGCCGATGAAGAAGTAATGGGAGTGGCAGGAGGTATAATGCCCCTCAATCGTTCTACAAGGTCATCAAATCGTTGATCCAAAGAAGAAGCAACTGGGGGCTTAATATGCTCAGCTACTCGAGAAGAAGCAGGAAATCCATACTTGGAGTAGCATATATCCTCGGTATGTCCACGATGATGGAAGTAAGTACAAGGCTGACAAATACGGCCTCCTCTGCCACAAAGTCCGCATCTAGGAAACTGAGAAGAGCCTCCTCGACCTCGGGAGGCAGCCATCGTTGAAGAAGTCTGACTGGCAGTTGTGGATGGGACAGTGATCCTACTGAGCCTGCAGAAAGCTTCCTCCATGGGAGGAATAGTGGCGTCTGCCAGAATCTGGGAACGAGCAGCCTCATACTCAGGATCAAAGGCTGCCAGGAATACACCAACCATGATGGCATACCTATAAGGCTTCTGCTGCTCGGGAGTAGATGTGAGTGACATGAAACTATGGAGCTTCTGAAACATCGCACGCAAGGATGTATATAACGAATGAAGGGGTCGTCCATTCTGCTTGATCGCAGAAATATCATGCTGGAGTTGCAGAATCTGTGTCTCATTCCTTGCCTGTGAATAAGTAGCAACGAGAATATCCCACATCACCTTGGTTGTGGGGTGATGTAACACATCATTGACGATCTTTATCGCCAATGTACCTGAAAGCCGAACTATGGCATATGCATCGTCCACCTCCCATGAGGTGTTTACCCCAGTTTTCTCTATTGGCTCCTCCTCGGTAAGAATGTGCTTCATACCATTCGACTTCATCAGGCTCATGAACTGCATAGCCAGAGCTCATAGTTTGTCCCGTCCATTTTGACAATAGGCGTTGGACCTCTAAAAGCATCTGTGGAGGGTATATCGACTTTGTTTTCTGACATATTGCCGGATGTTGAAGACTAGGGTTTTGTAGACCAAAGAAAAAATGTCTACATAAACATACGTGGATTTGAATGCATATGTAGACTTATGCACCCAAATCCATCAAATAAATGGAGGAATCAACGCCGACGACGGAGACCGTACCACACAATGGCGACAGAAAGGTGGCCTCGGGAGAAGACTGGTAACGACTAGAGAGGAAGCCGTGCACGGAGGCACTGCATGCGTAGGGGGTCGCGCTCGCGGAGCGGTTGCGCGTAGGAGTGGCGTGGCTACGCGCAGGGGCAATACGTGGGGCGGCGCACGGTGTACGGAGGTGGGTGACGGCACGCGCGGAGATGAGGATAGAGGGTGGGGATAGGGTTAGGGTTTTATGTACGAGAGCTCCGATCTAGGACCGACGCTCTGATACCATGTTGGAAAAAAAGAGAGTTGTTTATTCGTTGAACCCTAGGCTCTGTTATATAGGGGAGAGACCTACCGGTAAATTACATATGATGGACAGAAGAACGGAAAAATAAGAAAACAGTACAAAGACAAATATAACTCTACAGTTGGATTATTAAGTCTTAAACCCTAATGACTAAGGTTGGTTCTCGGACTCTCAAGATCTCAAAAACCAAGAGTCCTCGAATCATTAAGCCTTGAGTGATAGTGAATGTGTCAGGAATACACCAATTCCAGAGTTCGTGAATTTTTGTAATTTATGAATTTTGCAATTTTTATGGGAATATTTTTTAAGAAATATAATGACTGGCCCAGACTCATGAATAGTTGCATTGCATCTATATCCAGCCAGTATGGGTGTAAGTGCCATGTACTACACCATGTGTTTCAGTGTTTACACTATTCTTTAAACTTTAGACATTTACACCATGTGCTACATGCATTGTATTTTTCAAATAAGGAATTTAATTGGGAAAACATTGATCAACATCTATCCCTATTGAGAGTTTTTATGTTATGTTCCTCTTTTACACTTTATTTATTTCTCAGTTCTTATTATATAATTTGTCGATAGGGTTTCTCTCTTCTATATAAGAGAACCATTGGGTTCTATGAATAAACAACGAAGTATTTTTCCTCAACAAGATATCAGAGCGGCGGTCCTAGACCGGAGCCCTAAGCCCCATCTCTTAACCCTACCTCCAGTCTCGTCCCGTCCCTCGCATCCCGACTTGGAGGTGCCCTCATTGCCCATGCAGCAACCCTGTCGCCATCCGCTGCTAGCAACAATGCCGCCCAAGATGTTCCGTTGCCCTAGCAGCATCGCCGCCTAGAGCCGCCCAACATAGCCCTAGCGGCAGTGCTACCCAAGCCTTGGCTTTGTAGCAACAGCACCGCCACTATCATTGATGTTGTATCAACATCTCCGACGGCCCTATAGGCGTTGCCCAGAAGGCCAATAGCCATAGAGCATCATCCGACGATACTCAGTGGCCCTCCTACGACCCTGAGTTGACAATTTCATGTCTGATTTCAGAGTTTCTGGTCTAATTTTACTCTGTTTCAGATCAAAATCAGACCAAGTTTCACCTCATCTTGTCTAGGAGTGGTTGTGGAATGAGTCCACGCCCATAACTACCCTTTTACATGTTCGTGTAGACGCTTCGCGCTCTGTCTAAGATCCCAATTATTTGTCCTCGATGTCAGAAAGCATAGTTGATATGCCCAAGGCCTTAAATGTCGGTTTCGGTCACCATTTCGGTACCGACCAAAACAGAATTTCGATGGAATTTCGGTGGAATTTCGACCGAAATTTCGGTCATTTCGGTCATTTTTTGTACTAGGACCTCCATATTTCGGTCATTTCGGTCATTTCGGTCGAATTTCGATTTCGATTGGATATCGATATCCGACAGAAATTCGACCGAATTTCGCTGAAATTTGAGGCCATGGATATGCCATCTACAGGTGCCTCCAAAGGTCCAGCACCTATTGTCAAGATGGATGGCACAAACTATGAGTTGTGGGTGATATAGATCATGAATCAGTGAAGCATATTCTGACGCGAGATGAGCCGGTGGACAAGACTAGGATCAATGCCTCATTAGAGGCAGATGATGTGTATGCTAAGGTATGGCTATCAGGTACTTTCTCTATTGAGAAAGCCAATGATATCCTAACAACCTTCAACAAAGGCGATGTGGGACATCCTCGAAGGCGCACACTCTCAAACGAGAAATGAGTCGAAGATGTTGCAACTCCAACATGATATCTTCACAACCAAACAGGGTGATTGCCACCTTCACGCCATGTACGCATCTTTGAGAGGTGTGTTTGAGCGACTTCATAGCTACATATACCTGACGGCCTCACTAGAGCAGTATAAAGCCTATAAAAAGTATGTCATGATCCGGGTGTTTCTTGTTGTCCTTAATTCGGAATACGACTGAGCTCGCTCTCAACTTCTCACAGATGCTATGATGAACGTCAAATTCGCCTCCTTAATAATCTGAAATAATGTCGTAGTATAGGAGGCGAATTTGGTTCAGCAAAAACCACGAACATTGAATCAACAACAACAACAAAGCCTCTTCCCACAATTAAGTAGGGTCGGCTACATGGATTTTTCGCCTCCATTCAGATCTATCTTGGGTCAATCTCGGACTTATATCCAAAAAACTAAGATCCCTTCGTATAGTCTCTTTCCAACACTTCTTGGGCCGTCATCGCCCTCTCTTAGCCGGCTCAACATCCCAACACTCGCATCTCCTAACCGGTGCATCAGTTGACCTTATTTGCAAATGACCAAACCATCTTAAGCGGTTTTCTCGCATCTTATCCTCGATCGGAGCTACACCAACTTTCTTTCAGATTGCATCATTCTGAATCCGATCTTTACGTGTATGTCCACACATCCATCTTAGCATTTTCATTTCTGCTACAGCCATTCTCTGCACATGTCTATGGTTCACAGGCCAACATTCAGAACCATAAAGCATAGCAGGTCTCACGGCTGCTTTGTAAAACTTTCCTTTAATTTTTAAATGAATTTTCTTATCACAGAGAACAGCGGAGGCTCCTCTCCACTTTAGCCAGCCTGCATTTATTCTATTAGTAATATCTCCATCAATTTCCCCATCATGTTGCAAAATAGATCCCAGATATCTAAAAGAATCTCTCTTCTGAATGTTATCGTCACCAATCTTAACCTCGATTCCTTCACCATTGCTTCCATCAAAGGTGCATTCCATATATTCCGTCTTAGCCCTACTTATACGAAAACCTTTAGTCTCTAATGCATGTCTCCAAACCCCAAGCTTCTCATTTACTCCATCTCTAGTCTCGTCAATAAGCACAATATCATCAGCAAATAACATACACCAAGGTAACTCATTTTTGAATGTGACTTGTCAACTCGTCCATAATCAAAGTAAAAAGAAATGGACTTAAAGCTGAACCTTGATGTAAACCAATGTTGATATCAAAATAGTCAGTCTTCCCCGTCGGGGTCCTTACACAAGATAAAGCCCTATCATACATATCCTTTATGAGATTAATGTATAGGACAGGTACTTGTCTCTTCTCCAAAACTCTCCACAGTATCTCTCGTGGGACGGAATCATAAGCCTTCTCCAAATCAATAAAGATCATATGAAGATTCTTCCTTTTAGCTCTATAAATCTCCATTGTTCTCCTCAGCAAATGGATGGCTTCAATAGTTGAGCGACCTGGCATGAATCCGAATTGATTTTCTTTTACTTGGGAAACTTGCCTCAACCTTCTTTCGATCACACGTTCCCAAATTTTCATAGTGTGACTCATCAGCTTGATACCTCTGTAATTTGAACAATTTTGAATGTCTCCTTTGTTCTTATAAAGAGGCACCACGATACTCCTCCTCCAATCTTCAGGCATTTTCTTGCTTCGCCAAATAACATTGAATAGATTCGTAAGCCAAGTCAAACCGCGCTCACCTAAAACTTTCCATATTTCTACAGGGATATCATCCGGTCCAACACCTTTCCCAGGTCTCATAACCTTCAAAGCCTCCTCTACTTCTTTTCTTTGTATTCGTCTATAGCATGCACGATTCAAGTAACTTTCACTGCTAGCTAGATCACCCAAAGTGATCTCTCTATTTCTTTCTCCAATGAAAAGTTTATGGAAGTACTGCTCCCATCTAGTCTCTATATCCTTCTGAGTAACAAGCACGTGACCTTCCTCGTCCTTAATGCATCTCACTTGAGAAAGGTCTTTGGTCTTTCTTTCTCTTGTTTTGGCCAACCTGAATATATCCTTCCGCCCCTCCTTAGAGTTGAGATTTTTATACAAAACCTCATAAGATTTTGACTTAGCTTCGCTTACAGCCTTCTTTGCTTCCTTCTTTGCTATTTTATAGTCTATGACAGTTTCCTCTGTTCTATCCTTAGACATAACTTTAAAGCAAGCTCTTTTAATTTTTAGCTTCTCCTGCACCCCTTCACTCCACCACCAAGCCTCCTTTTGACCCGGAGCTCCTCCTTTTGACTCGCCTAGCATCTCTTTGGCTACCTTTCGGATACAAGATGCTACTGCCTCCCACATCTCGTTTGCACTACCGCTACAATCCCAAGATAAGAGATCTAAAACCTTCTCCCTGAAGCTTGATTGCTTCAGCGGAAGATTCCACCACCTAGTTCTAGTGATCTTAGGAACCTTCCTTTTCTTTACCAGCCCTTTTATTTGTAAATCCAAGACTAACAAGCGATGCTGGGTAGTCAAACTCTCTCCAGGGATTACTTTGCAATCTTTGCAACACAACCGATCTCTTCTCCTCAACGCAAAGTAATCTATCTGTGTTCTAATTGAGCCACTCTTATAAGTAATTAAATGCTCCTCCCTCTTCTTGAAAAGAGTGTTTGCTATGAAAAGATCATATGCAGTTACAAAATCCAGAATGACTTTTCCCTCTTCGTTTCTATCCCCAAAACCATGTCCTCCATGCACACTTGCATACCCTGAAACATCTTTTCCCACATGTCCATTAAGATCTCCACCTATGCAAACCATCTCTCTCTGCGGGATTCCTTGTAAAATCTTATCCAGATCCTCCCAAAAAGCTTGTTTAGTCCTTTCATCTAAACCAATTTGCGGTGCATAAACTGAGATGATATTCAGAATTTCTTCTTCAAGCACCAACTTTAGCAAAATAATCCGATCCCCAAATCTTTGCACCTCAACCACACAATCCTTCAAATCTTTATGAACAACCACTCCAACACCGTTTCTGCCCTTATCTTTACCTGAATACCAAAGTTTAAAGCATGTCTTCTCGATCTCCCTTGCTTTCTCTCCAACCCATTTAGTCTCTAGAAGACATAATATATGGATCTTCCTTCTTTCCATTGTATCCACTATCTCCATCAATTTTCACGTTAAAGTACCGATATTCCAACTACCAATCTGTAACTTCCTTTGCAATCTCTTTTGGACTAACTTCTTTACTCGCATGCGTCCATTATGCGAGAACCCTTGTGAATTTTGGACTGCATCCGGGCGGTGATGCAGCGGAACTAGCTTATTTACCCGCATGCGTTCCTCATGCGAGAACCCTTGTAAATTTTGAACTACATCCAGGGTGCGATGTAGCGGCCCTTGCCAATTTTTCATTGCATTCGGGCGATGCAACGCGTCGCAAGTAGGGAACGCCCCAACGAAATCTGTATGTTTGCTTAAATCCATGTTTAAAAGATCCGAACGGTTTCGAGATAAATTCATAAATAGTGTTCTTAGAAGAACTTTAAGAACACTATTTACGAATTTATCTCTCCTGCGCTGGCTGTCGGCTACCTAACGCGCAACCCTCCTCAAAAACTACGAACATTGAATGTCGTGGAATATTTTAACTTGGCAAGTCTACCAAGGTCGAACACAGGGACACGGCTGCCTAAAGTGTTTATCGAATTTCGATTCATGATGGCACAATGTGAGTTAATTCCAATTTCAGGTCCATATGAAGAATTAAGCAATTTACAAAGCGATGCTAAGATGGATGCATTTTTTTTATTTTTATGCAAGTTAAAATGATGCATGGATAAATATTTAAGTGTATTTATATGCAGAATAAAGAATACAATTATACCCTAAAAATTATGAGCAACACAATATAAAACGATGTCAGTGTCCATTTAATCTCAACAATAAAGTGGTCATCAAATCCAAGCAAGACAAGAAGAGCAAGGTCTCATTTTTCACATAAAAATTCACTTTAATTAAAATAGGGGCAAATGAGACAATTAAGCATGCTAAAATGTAGAGGACAAAACAAGGATCAAAACGACACTAAAATCATGCAATTTGGACCTACGATGCTCAAGTTATGCTAAAAACAGTGCAAGGGCATAATTGTAATAAAAATGCAATAAAATAAAGGGATAAATATTGCATTTAGGTCACTGGAAGGACCTAAATGCAATTACCAAAAACCGCCTGGGCCATTTTGTAATTTTTCATTGCGCGCAGGGGCCTTTTTGCAATTTCGGAAAAGTTTGAGGGCCTCCCTGTAAAATACCGAGGCACGCACGTGAGGCACGTGCTTGGGGACCATTTTGCAAATACCAAATTTTCCAGGGTCCTTCGTGCAATTTACCCAGCACCTCACGTGTCGGGAGGAGGCTCAGCTTCGGGACACGTGGCCACTTCTGGAGGTGCGGCTCGAGGTTCGGTCCACCCGAGCCTATAGGTTCAGAGTGGAGGCTCGGGTGGAGTCTGGAGTCGCCACGTGGCATCATCATCACCGTCCGATCCTGATGATCGGATGGTGCCTACACCTTCTTCCTCCGTCGTGGCTCACCGGAGAAGGCGGGTCTCCGGCAATGCCTGAATTCCTCCTCTGAGCTCCAGAGGGTGTTCTGACGTTTGGGGAAGGGAGCTGGAGATCGGGCGAAGATCCTTGAGCCGGTGCGGAGCTCTGTTGACGTCTAAAGCTGCCCGTCGGAGTATGGTTGTTGGAGAAGAATGTCGAGACCGGCGAGATGATGCGAGCTTCGACCATTGATTTCCTGCAGGGGTTAGATGTAGCCGAAGCGAGCTGGTGCTTGAATGAGGGTGAGTGGGAGGTGAGCGAAGGTCCAGTGGGGCGGAGGGAGCGGAGGACCTGGTCTTCATCTCCGGAGATCCGGAGGGAAGTTGGAGCAAGGTGGTAGGGGGTATGGAGAAGGAAGAGTGCTGTCGGAGGGGGTTGGCGAGGATCGGAGTGGTCGGGCGGAGGACGTAAGGTGGTTAAATGAGGGTGACTGTGAGTTGTGGAGTCGGGAAAAATCGAAGAAATAGAAACAAAATTCACCTCGCCGGAGCGAGGTGTTGGCGGAGGGAGCAGCTTGGGCTGAGGCTCCATGGGAGCCTCCGGTCGTCGCTCGCGAGGCCAGCTGTTGTACTCGGAGCTCAGTGGTGTCAGGAGACACCAGAACACGGCGGAGTATCGCCGTGGGTCGACACCGGCAGAAACCCATCGTCACCTCTACATTCCGCCCCTCCACTGTCACCGGAGGGGCGGAGGAAGCTAAGGTTAGAGCCAAGAATGGTGGACAAGGTGCTACGGTGGCGGAAGAGAGCTTATACAGGGGAAGGTAATCGGAGGTTACGTGAGGATGGAGCGTTTTTGCGAGGAGGTTTAATGGCGAATGGAGTGATGGCGAGGGGTGTTGATGGTGGCGCGAGGATGGCGGAGGGAAGGGGTACGCGGGGCGACCGTTAGGAGTAGGAGGAGATGGCTGGAGCGCCTTCCAAAATAGGAAGGGGGCGGTGGTTTCACGTGATGTAACGGCTGGAGAAGGGGGGTGTCGGAGGTGGAAGATGATAGCGAGCCGTTGGATCCAGGATACGAGCGCGGGAGGAGGGCCAAGATCAGATCCACGGATCTGATCGAACGGTGGAGGAAGGGGTGCTAAAGAGTGGTTATGATAGAGAGTTGGAGAAGATCGTATGGTGGAGATTGGAGGGGTGACGTGGAGAAGAGAGAGGCGTAGGATGGGCGTGTGATCGTGTGGCTGAGGTGAAAGGGAGACGTGGCGCAAGGGAAGCCGTAGGATAGAGCATGGATCCAACGGCCGTAGATGAGGCGGGTTTGGGCGGTTGAGATCAGATCTGAACGTCAGATCTGACGGCTGTGAGCGAGGCGAGGATGGACGGCGGAGATGGGGGCGGGGTTGAGTGGAGCCGACGGTCCAGGAGGTGCGCTGGGTGGCAAGAGGGGAAGCGGGCCACGTGGGCGCTCCAGAGAACGCCACGTGGCCCAATGTGAAAATTCAGAGAATAATTACAAAGAAAATTATAAAAGAAATAGTTAGAGGCCGAATTAGGAAAAAGTCAAAACATGAAAGTTGCTCGTCTCGACGAGATCTACAACGTTCATGTTGATCAAAAAGCCACAAGAGGTCAACTGTACAAAACGTATTTTTGGGGGTATTTTTAAGGGGATAAAAACACCAATTTTGTGGTTTTGAGATGTTTTTGTATTTTTTAGTGTTTTTAATGGTCAGTTATTTATAGACAACTTATCTACCTAATTTTTAAGGGTTTTTGAGGATAAAATAATTACAAAAAATAGAGGAAATTAAATACAATAAATTAATGGTAATTTATACACAATATACTACAGGATAAAAACAAGGAATTAGAGGGTATTTTTATTGGATTTGATTAAGCAGGGGATTTAATCTGCGGCTTTTAGCATGACGAATACGAGATTCATCATACCCCTATACTTAAACCATGCTCGTCCTCGAGCATCTAAAGAATGAAGGAGTCGGATTAATTCCTGACAGTGCGCGTGAAATTTTCAAGGCTTGATCTTTCGAAGACCCTTGACCTAAGTGATCCTAAAATTCCGGGTTTATCCAAGCCTTAGTCAGAAGGAATCCAACTTCTCTGATTATCAATCTTTTTTTGTACATAGAATATAAGGATATGACATTTAGTGTACTGCATTTCATGAGAGCCGAGTCGATGCATCACTCAAAGTTCCAGTCCCAAAGATTCTCCTCTAGACCTAATCCTTAATACTAGGGAATAAGTCTACTCTTGCTTCAGTCAACCGTCTCATTAGTTTGTCAGACTTGAAATGTTGATGGACGGCCAGATGATGGAGGTGATGGGATTGTGTCTGTTTTTCTCACCCTCACATTGGAACAAGGGGCCTCTCGAGTGCCTTTTTACTCAACACATGTAAATTTTATTTTTTGTTGATCAATGTGTCCGTCAAGAGAGTTGGAGTCGTCTGCACTTGTTTTTCTGGGAATACACCGGGGTGTATCTTTCTTGAGTATCTAAGATACCTTCGACACCTAGACTTGCATCGCTTACGATGCAGGGCCCTTTCTGTGGTGTCAGCCTGACTCCTTGGTCCTAATTAGCTCTTGGTCCAAGTGGACACTTTGAAAAATATTTGGGAGCGCTCGCCATTGGTGGAAGCTCATTTGTAATTTGACTTTGGAATTTAGAGCTTTTTCTTTGACATTTCATTTCTTTTGTTGGCTAGCTCCACTGCTTTTACCAAAAGTTGGCGCACACTGATCAACAAATTCCTTTAAGTTTCATCACACCCTGGCACATAGGTCAATATCAAAGAGATAGCATATGAATCTTGTTCACATACTGGCTAGGGTTTTATTGACACTCAGGTTTTCTAAAGCCTTCATTAACTTTATCCCATCCTCAAATATCATTAGATCGAGTCTAAACTCAAATCTATGGTCCTAGTTCCTCAAGTGATATCTCAACTCAGCTCATCAATCATGCAGTTGTGGAAGTGACTGTGCTGATCATATTTTCTTTAAGGTAGAGATGGAGAGTGCAATATAGCACTCAAATCTTTCAAACCAGGGAAGTGTGGATATTTAAGTCTTAAAAACCTTAGTGACTGAGGCATGTTAACTTAGACTCTCAAGATCTCAGAGATCCAGTATCCTCAAAATCCTCAAGCCTTGAGTGAGTGTGATTGTGTCAGGAATACACCAACTCCTTAGGTTAGTGATATTTTTGTGATTTTTTGTTTTTGCAGATTTTTTTATGGGTTTTAATTAATTTTTTTTAATTCCTCGGAGAGACAATGACTGGCCCAGGCTCAAATAAAAGTATCCACTCTCAGCCAGTATGGGTGTAAGTACGGGCCGAGACCCGTGTTACTTGAGGACGGGGCCATATGCGATGTCCTCTAAACCACCCACTCTGCTAAGGGACACCGAGGTTCCCTCACTGAAAATGTCTACTAAGCCTGGTAGTTAGAGTCAAGAATCCAAGAAAGATTTTTAATTTTTCAATTTTTTTATACAGGAATATTTACAAAAAATTAATCCCTCAATTTTTAATAAACAATTTTTACACGGTTTTTACTCAGTTCACAAGTTTACCAAAACCCAGCCCGAAAAATAAAATTTTAAAAAGTTTTAAAACATGAATTAAGGCTAAAGTAAATATACAATAATATACGGTATACCCCCTTATACTTAAATTTTGCTATGTCCTCGTAGCACAAGTGCCATGAAGCCAAGGCTCGATTCAATATCGGGTGGTATAACGAAACTGAGAAGGAGGGTCCCCCTATACTTAGGTCAAAATTGACCTAAGTACAAGAAGACAGAATGAGGGAGGGATGAGCAGGCAGATCCCCCCTATACTAAGGCTACAAATAGCCTAAGTAAGGTCTGCATTAGGGGGAGGGTGTTCTATGATACAAGGATGCGGGGGAGGGGGTTCGTGAAATATATACACACAGAGAGAGAGAGAGAGATAGAGATAGATACAGAGAGAGAGAGAGAGAGAGAGAAATATACAGGGGGATGGTGGGGGTGAGGTGAATGTATATGTGCAAGTGTAGGTGTGTGTGGGGGGGGGAGGTAGATCATCAAGTGATCTACTCTCTTTTTTTTAGTACAACATGCAAAACTGGAAATAAATATGCAGATGCAAATATATTTTTTTTTTACAATATGCAATGCAGGCTGTCTGATCTAAAACTCCTAAAATTTCTTCCCGAATTCTTTTGCGGCCTTTTCAGCGGAAGCTCCCGACTTCACGCCTCCATGAGGATCAAGCGTCCTCGATCATCATGGGCCCTGCCACAAAAGCTAAATGTTAGACACATCAAGAAATTAAATCAGCAGATATGATGCATGAAATGGGGTCCTAAAAAATGAAATTAATCAACAAAAAAATCAAAATTCAATAATTAAGCAAAGTCGTCTCCCCGGCAACGGCGCCATTTGATGAACGTCAAATTCGCCTCTTTAATAATCTGAAATAATGTCGTAGTATAGGAGGCGAATTTGGTTCAGCAAAAACCACGAACATTGAATGTCGTGGAATATTTTAACTTGGCAAGTCTACCAAGGTCGAACACAGGGACACGGCTGCCTAAAGTGTTTATCGAATTTAGATTCATGATGGCACAATGTGAATTAATTCCAATTTCATGTCCATATGAAGAATTAAGCAATTTACAAAGCGATGCTAAGATGGATGCATTTTTTTATTGATTTTTATGCAAGTTAAAATGATGCATGGATAAATATGTAAGAGTATTTATATGCAGATTAAAGAATACAATTATAACCTAAAAATTATGAGCAACACAATATAAAACGAAGTCAATGTCCATTTAATCTCAACAATAAAGTGGTCGTCAAATCCAAGCAAGACAAGAAGAGCAAGGTCCCATTTGTCACATAAAAATTCACTTTAATTAAAATAGGGGCAAATGAGACAATTAAGCATGCTAAAATGTAGAGGACAAAACAAGGATCAAAACGACACTAAAATCATGCAATTTGGACCTACGATGCTCAAGTTATGCTAAAAACAGTGCAAGGGCATAATTGTAATAAAAATGCAATAAAATAAAGGGATAAATATTGCATTTAGGTCCCTGGAAGGACCTAAATGCAATTACCAAAAACCGCCTGGGCCATTTGTAATTTTTCATTGCGCGCAGGAGCCTTTTTGCAATTTCGGAAAAGTTTGAGGGCCTCCCTGCAAAATACCCAGGCACGCACGTGAGGCACGTGTCTGGGGACCATTTTACAAATACCAAATCTTCCTGGGTCCTTCGTGCAATTTACCCAGCACCTCACGTGCGCTGCACGTGAGGGGTCAGGCTCGGGAGGTGCGCTGCACGTGAGGGGTCAGGCTCGGGAGGAGGCTCAGCTTCGGGACACGTGGCCACTTTAGACACATAAAATAAAATTCTTCGACGTATATTTAATCGTACTTAATTAAAATAATATTTCAAAGATTTGCTCGAAACGAATAGGGTTCATTATTTCTCGTGTGGCCATATATTATTTGTTAAACACATAACATAAACTCTTTAGCATGTATTTAATCATACTTTTAATTGCAGCAATATTTCAAAGACAGATATGTATTGTTTAATTCTTTCACAACATTTATAGACAATGAATTCTTCTTTGATTGGATGAAAAAGTGTAGAAAGGGATATGTTGTTATTGTATCTTCTATTTTGGTGTTCTTATCTCGTTTATTTCATCATACATTATAGTTTTTGGTATTATATGTTGGGCAGAGAACATATAATTACGTTGACATATATAATTATCATTTTATGTATATTTTTCTCTATAAATTGAGTCTTACGCCTCAACCTCCTCAAGACTACGCCTCGCCTCGATTCCGAGGAAAACGCCTTCTTCCACCTTTCATTTTTTCAAACCTTGGATGGACAAGAGTGGGGCATTGTGAGGGTTGCGAAGGGTGCGGTGGGGCACCTTGGGATGAAGGGTTGCGGGAGAAGTGTTAGGTGCGTGAAGTGTTGGGCAGAAGGCGTTGGACGATCACTAAGAGGGGGTGTCTCACCGAGCAATGCGCCATCATATTATCGTATCTTCTCCGACAACTTACAGCATGTAGATCTTGCCATGCATGCTCACCATGAACACAGACCCCAAAGAACCTACAAGATATACCAATGATTTGCTCTGGTACCATGTTGAAAACATTAATCTGGACAAAAGCGCAGTAACAATAATATCAAGACTTGAATTTTACATGATTCGAGAAAATCAAGATAATCTCCCTACTTCATGGGAGAAGCGGTCTAATAACATTGTTTTATATCCGATTCTTAGAACACAAATCTGAGGTACAAGACCTACATGCAGGCCTCACTCACAAGTCACAACCAACTCTCTCATAATAGACATCGTGGGACGGAATGAATGACCTTGTATTTACATAATAGATGGATCGTTTACAAGATCCAATTACCCAAATGAATCAACCATTCATTATTCTCGACAATTGCACTAATTATAGGACACCTTCTAGGCTTCCTTCAGGGGAGAGCAAGTCTGCCTAGTTATCTTGGGTACGCTACAACTCTAGAGACTGAGATCTTTTCTGACTGTTTGGGCAATTTGGATGCAACAAAATGATACCGTCTTCACAAGAGTGAAGTCCTGCCACAAGAAACGTTATCTCCGTGCTTAGGACTTCGTAGGCTTCATGAATAACTTTGTTGAGTCAAGTCATTTAATTTGAACATTTGGTTGTCTCAGTTTGATCATGTAGTTCCCGATGTGTATGCTTTTGCACATTGTTCAATAAATCTTCAACGAAATGGTGGTTATATTCTCTGATAGTATGTAACCTTAGGCTTTTCAAAGAAAATCTCAACATTTGGCAACAGCCCAAGCATGTACAATTTAAATAAGACCTACACTAAAACGTAAAACTTACATTTACTTTTGAGCAGCATGTCTTTTTTACAAGATAAGACCACATGTCTCTTAAGGACAAAAAGACTTAGAACTTGCCAATGTGAATGAAGAAGAATTTGAACCCCCTAAAGTCTCACCTGAATAACCCTGTTGTGGTACTTTCTGCTAATTGTATGGCCTAGTGTATCAAGAACCAAGTTCTTTATTCCTCCATTAAATCCAATCTGCAGATGAAAATTATAAGCACCTTGAGAAAACCTACAAGTTAGGAGAGAGGAAAAGGTTTCAAAATATTCTGGGATTATGGCCACTGAGGAAAGTTATCTCGTTGATTGTTACTAGAATAAGGCAAGGGCTCGAGAACTAAAGACAGTCAGGTTTACAATACTAGACTAGATTTCAAAATTGCAAGATGTTAAATTCAAATATTCAGGGCATCTAAATAGGAAGATTTATCAAGCAACAAGTAAAGTGATAATTCGTAGGATTTACCGAGTCAAATGACCATAAGAAAAGCAATCCAACAGAAAACAACAGAGCTTGTATCTTAGAAAATCCGAGGGAGGACCAAGCAGAAATCCCTCCCAATGCTGCAGCAATCTGAAAATTCCTTTCTATGGTTGCCAAAGTAGAGTCCACGGGCAATAACAAAGAACTCGTGTCAATCCCATTCAATTTCAGTTCTTCCAATGTGTAGAGCCTCTGTGGTACCTGTGATAATTATCAGAACATTAACCAGTTATAGAACAAGATAAACAAAACGCAACATTTTTGGATTCTGGATGAGTATTTCAATATTGACCAGTTATAGAGTCACGAGTGCGTTTAGTGACTAGGATACCGATATAGTCATATGTGTCATCATATTCCTCTATAAATACAAATGAAGGATAGGAAACGCTCTGGCAATCTAAACGCTAGACAACCTGCCTTGCGGCGCCGAAGCAGCGGAGGCCCGGCGAGGCCCTGACGAGGTAGAGGGCGCCCCTCTCGTTCCCTTTCCTGAGCTCCTCGTCCACCTCCCGAAGCACCTGCAGCCGCGAGGCGGCGCCTCCCGCCTCGGAAGAGCACACCGCCGCCTTCTTCGCGTGGGACGGGAGGAGCCCGTTGGTGCTACGGATGGAGACGGCGCATCCGTGGAGGAGCAGCATGGTGCCTCGAGGCTCCTCCAATTGGAGCAAGTGAAGCAGGCATCAAGATTCGAGATGCCGGATGACGAGAACCACATTTTCGCGGGATAGGGACTGGGTAGAGATTTTGACGGACTTTTCTTTCAAATGCTACTCTACTAGATTCCCCATCGGATGAGCTATAGGAGAGCACTTTATGTTTACATAACAATGCTCTAATATGATATTTCTTATCATAATCTTCTGTAATTTTACATTTATATGTTGAATCATCCATAACGAATTTAGTGTAAGATCCTGAATCACTCCGTCTTACACGCTGATCGTCGTTGTTGATTTACTTACTCCACTCATTTAATAATGCGGGAGCTACCTCTAAATTCCATTTGTCGAATCCTAATGAATATGTATAGCTTAAAGAGCAATATCTTCCGAAGTGTATCGGGTTCAATAGAATCTAATGGAAAGTTTGCAATTTATTCAACCAATGTCAACACATCGTGTCTTGTATATAATTGTATCTACAATAAAGACCACTAGTGCAAGTGGTAAGTAAAATGAATCCACCTTTTTAAGTATATGGATAAGTGGAATGTTTGATTGAATACAAAGGTATACTTTTTAAAAGCACAAGTGAATCTGATAAGTTATGGATATAGTTTTACTGTCAAACTTTTTTTGTATTGTATCAAATTATCTATTACTTTTTTATCCGTTTATAGCATACTAAATTATTTGCTTACGAGCATTTTGTTGCTCACGTAGTTTGTCTTGCCGCAAATATACTTGAGGAATCAGACGAGAGAATCTTTTTAAGTTGAAAAAAAAGGAGATCGAATATCTTATTATATGTACCAGTACAAGTTCTCTTTTATCATTGGTAATGTATGTCGGAATGTGTACATTATCCCGACATTAAACTTACATCAAATCCAGGTGAAGATTTCACGCCATCAAACTTAAGAAAGTATTATGATACAAAGGTCATTAATTTCCAATATAATGGAATATGTGTTTAACGATGATCGTGAAAACAATGACATCAAAAATGTCAAAAAAACGAGTGGAATGATATCGAAAATCAAGGTGGAAGGTTGACAGATAACTTCTGATCGAGGGAACTTGGACAGATCTCACATTTGAATGAGATAAAATGAGAGTGTTGTTATGGAATTGATGATCCTTCTTCCATTTTTTTTATAAAATGCATTCATTTTTCATTTTTGGGTGGAAAAGTCCAATGGAAATTGCGAAAGTATAGAGGTTTACGAAAATCATTTGAAATGCTATATATATTTGTATGTATATATATATTGTGTGCGGCTTTGTAAAGTGAAGTGCTTTGTGTGGAGAATTTGGTGACATAACCATACAAAATGCAAACTTTATGTTGATTGAAGATTAGTTTATTTTTAAAATATTGCATAATTTAATATTCTCGGGGACCCATCTCTTTTTATAAAAACTTTGCAACACTCAATTTCCTACTTACTTTGTATGTTGACTCTCTTCACGTCCAGACTATTTGCTGTGTTTTCTTTCTCAATATTCTGTATTTAATTTAATGGTAACATTCATGGGTGGGTATAGTGCGGCTCATGATGTGTTTGGGTGGTTCCACTAGTTGACTCATACGTTTAATAGGCCCTTCAATTGTTGATCGTAGAGGAGATAACAACTACTTTATCAAAGCCTCTCACCATTTCACCACCTCGGGTGCCCAATTTGGGTGACACCTCCAATTTCAGCACCCGAGGTACTGAGTTATGATGTTTTTTAATATGAAAACCCTATAACTATTTAAATAGTTTTGAACTATTAAATAATTGTTTTAAAAAGATTCACCCACATTTCCCTCTCCTAATTGGACTTAAAAAGGAATTTACCACGAATCCTCTCACCCCAGGTGTTGAATTGGAATGAGAAATTTCTGTTTTAACACACGAGGTGCCGTTTTGGGGATGAACTCACATTTTCGACACCTCATGTATCGAAATATACACAAATATGGACTACCGAATTCACATGTCTATTTTTATTTAATCATGAATATTTTAGTAATTATTTGATAAAAAAGATCATAATAAGAGCTCTATGTGAAAGACCCCAACTCAACCACATAACAATCAATTGCGGACAATCAATATCGCCTCTTGCAGTCATCATCCAATACGCAAGAGGCAATGTACAACAGTAAGATCCCACCATTATCTCGGATCTGGACAAATCCGAAACAAACATCTCATACTACTTTCTAACATGCATATGAACAATTATCATTTACATCACTGGTGAACAACAGGCTAAACAAGAAGATTATAGTGCAAAAATCAAGCAATAATAATAATGTTCCTTTAAAGCTTTTAAATCAAGTTAAAATAATCGGCAGAAGCAAAGAAGAGTGGCGTTTCCCTTTGGCCCCTCATATCAAAATAACCAAAGCTTGCAATGCAAACCCTCGAATGGGAGATTTTATGATTGATTAGAGGAGGATATTCCGAGAAGGGGGGAGTTGACAGGTCAGGGACAAAATGGCCTCAAAACCCGTCCAGATTCAATTAACCTGCGGCCGCCACCGCTACATCTCCACGGCCAAAGGCGCTCCTTTGATGCTCCCCTCGCGCTTCCTCCGCAGCACCACCTCCCCTCTCCTGCGCCGACCCCTCTGCGCGCGCGCCGGGATGAGCGCCACCGCCCCGGAGCTGCAGAAGACTGCCGCCGGCGATGCGCCGCCGCCGCGCGCACCTCAGGTGCGTGGATGCCCTCTTTCCGTCCGTATGCATTCGCCAGCTCGATGCGATTGCATCGATTTTAGGGTTTAGTATTTCGGCCATGTGAACACTAATTTGTTCCCTCTTCTCCTATCTTAATAATGAAAGTAGAAGTAAATATCAAATCTCGAAGCATAAAATTCTCGGCCTCTTCCCACTTTGGCGGTTGTTTCAATACACATTGTTAAAGAAATGTGAGAGGTTAGTGGTTTCATATTTGGGAACCACCAATGGTAACAAGCACAAGATTCTTCTTGAAAATAAGAGATTAAGTTCTCTTACAATTGATGAATCAATTAGTGTATTCCGATAGTTATTCCCTCTTTTTTATTCCCATTGATCATTTTTTAGAAGCTAAAGGACGACTACTCAAGGTGGGCAACCATCTAGTATATATCAATAATTAGGAGCTTACGAGCAAGGCAAGAAAGGCTTGAATGGATGCAAAGAATCCATGTAGCCGTCCCTACTTAGTATATTAACCTTCCACTCCAATTTTTTTGCATGAACATGCCATTTATTACTTGATCATAATTGAGTGCAAAGAGCGAGGAATGGTCTTCGTAGACCATTCTCCATTGACAACGTTGCATAGTGAGTGTACAACAAGATTATCGGCCATAATGACCATATGTCTCCAAGTGAAAACAAGTTTAAGTATTGCCCCATTGGACAAATTGGAGGCAAAATCTTCCGCAATTATTTTAATTGTCCAAGCTAGAGGGCAACATAGATTGACCATGTCGATTACCGTCTTGCAGTCAGAGTAGACAATTGTGATGAGTTCATGGAAGTGGTTGCCCACTGTGATCCCCTCTTTAATAGCAAAGGCTTCGTCTTTTCAGGGCTACGGGCTGTGAACACCTTGCATTTTGTCAAGAGAACACCTTGATTGTTACAACACACCACAACAAGAGCCACCTTGCTTGTGTTGTAAGCCACATCAACTATGACTTTGACTTGAGGGTTTTGCTCTGGTAGCTGAGTTGAAAATACCTTTTCCCGCATGTTGGCTTTGTTGAAAACATGATGTAGGGTTTATTCTTGTTCCAATATACTTAGCTTGTGGATAGTGCGCATCGCATTAGGGACCGAGGCGTTGAACTTACAGAAAAATTTTACCAACCATGTAAGTTGCATAAGCTTGCAGGCAAGATGGAAGAAGCGTTACATGCTTTTATCTTTAAGAAAGTCAACAAGAATCCACTATATTGTCATTTAGCTTTGTTCGGTAGCCAAGGACGAACCATAAATCCACGCAATTGGACAAGCTTTGAAAAGATGGTCTTCATTTTCAGGACGGTCTTAGCAAATGGCGTATGTGTCATTGTATCAGTGAATTCTCTGTTTAAGTCCGGTGGCCGTGGGCATGCTTCCTGACAGTAGCTTCCACATGAAAAGCTTTACACACGGATCCAGTCCTTTGAATGCCCAAATGAATTTTATTATGTAAAGAACATGATTACATGTTGCTTCTGTTGTGGGGTAGTTGTCGATAGGATGATTTGGCCATAAAGATGCCCCTCAGATGTGGCTTCCATACGAGCGTGTCTGGCTCACTCTGCCTTGCAGTGATGCCAAGTATTTGCTGAACTACTATTGGGATGAAATACATTGACAGTAGTTGCACATTCCAGTTGCCTCTTCCATTAATAAGTTGGGAGACTTTAGCAGGCATCTGGCCCGCATACATCTCAGGGCTAATAGATTCCTCATAATAAGGTAACCATTTATCTCTGCATATGAGGGTGGAGGAGCCATCCCCCACAAGAGTATTCGTGTTGCTGAATAGCAAAGGTCTAATATGTACTCATGCCTTCCATATTGGGGAGGAGATCTGTGTTTCTTTTGTTGCCCAGAAGTCTTCCTTAGGATAATACTTGTCCTGAATTATGGTCTTCCACAGTGTAATTCGACCTGTCTCCAAGAGCTTCCATGTGAGCTTTAGTATCAATGTCACATTCATATCTTTTGCCTTTCGGGTTCCTAGTCCACCTAAATCTTTGGGAGTGGTACTATATGATCCCATGCTTTAATGTATCGGTGTCTTTAGTCTTCGTTAAATTCCCACCAAAAGTCCCTGGCCAAGCCATCTATAATGTTGCAAGAGCATGTAGAGATAAATGTTGTACTCATGATATGGAGTGGGGTAGAGCTGAGGGAGTTGGCTATTAATATTGTCCTACTTGCTTGAGAGATTGATCTACCTTTCCACCCAGCTGGTTTTGCCTAAATTTTGTTTATAATGTGGCCATTTAGTTTAACTGGTTCTTGATCTTAAGCAGAGGAATTTCCAAATATATTTCATTCTTGAATGTATTGTATACCTCGATTCTATTCATAATGCCATCTCGAAAACACGTCAGTGTGCCTTTGTTGAAGAAGACCTTGGACTTGTGATAATTTACTTTTTGCCCAGAGAATTTCACGAATGTTGTGAGTATTTGAATGTTGTTATCAATTCCCTCCATTGTGGATTTGCCGAAGAGCATCGTATCTTGAGCCGGCTAAGAGAGGGCGATGAAGGTCAATGAAATATTGGAAGGAGACTATCTGCATGGATCTTAGTTATTTGGATTTAAGTCCGAGAATGACTCAAAATAGATCTGAATGGAGGCAAAGAATCCGTGTAGTCGAGCCTACTTGTTGCATGAGAAGGCTTTGTTGTTGTTGTAACGTGTAGGAGCTTACTGGCAAATTGGACACATAGTACTATAAAAACAATGCTAAAGTATTATGGTGTTTAGAACTTGTAATTTTGTGACCTATCTACTCTTCTCATGAAGGATCTAGAATTTCATTGTCATCATCTACATGATATCATACTTCTCATCTACATCAAATCGAAATTAGTTTCAACTAAGAATTCGAATTTTTTGGTATCATTTGTGGATGCGCATAGCATAAAATAATCCATATAGTCGACCCTACTTAATTTGTGAAAAGGCTTTGTTGTTGTTGTTGTATTTGTGGATGTGCATAGCATAAAACGAGCCATGTTGGAACGTACTATTTTTGATGAGCAGACATGATTGAGCTCGAATATTTAGTTAAACAATTCAATTTGTATGGTTTCCCACTTTTTTTACTAGTAGTGGGATTCGAACCCTGGTCCTTTAAAGTGAGAGCCACTGCTTCTACCACCATACCATTAGAGGGGTTCTGTATGGTTTCCCATTTGATCCATAATGATAGAATTTTTTATTTCTGCAATGTTCAGGCGGTCATAAAGAATATGCTTGTCTTGAAAATGAAGCAGATGCTATGGGATCAAATTTTGTCAAAATTCAGCCGAATTCAGATTTCGGTAGGTGATCAAAATTCGGTCTAAATGGCCTATCGACCGAAATGTGGGGGCTTCAGTCCAAAAACTGATTGAAATGACCGTAATTTCGATCGATTCTCAACCGAAATCCGGGTGAAATTTCATTTCGGTCGGTCACCGAAATGGTGTCTGAAATCAAAATTTGAGGCCTTGGCAGATGTTGCATTATAAGATATTTTACTATTTGGATCTGGAGGGCACAATGTTGAGATGGAGTGGAAGGGCATGATTTTTGGAGAAGGAGAAGTAGGATGTTTGAGAGACTGATAGGCAATGGCCTCATCATTGGAATGTTGGTAGTTGACTCTCATGGTGGATAACTTGTCTCCGCATGATATGGTCCTATGGATTCTACTGGCACATATTACTAGTAATCTTGGAGATATTTTATTTTCATAAACTTGATATTGAATCTTTCAACAAGAAAAAAATGTCTATGTCACGGGCAAGAGGGATGCCAATTGTTGAGAAGGCGGTATGGGATTGGTTGTGGAGTTTGAAACTTTTTGCCCCATCTGCAACAATTGAAAATTTGGGGGGGAAGGCATTGGTCGTATTTTCTTCAGCTTTTGCAAGGGAGATGTATGTGATATTTGAGATTTCTTGGCTGGATATATCTTTTTTTGACTCCTGATTACATATTTTTGGAGTAGGCATAGGGGATGGAAATGGTTTGACATATGTTAGAAGAGAGAAATGGTATGACCCTTGGAGGTGATTTGAACTATATGGTTGCAAGGAAATAAGCAGTTTTTAGATCGACCGATCTTATGAATGTGATCTGGTTGTGACTTTTTCTTATTCGAAAAAAGGTAAACACACTTAGGTGCCATCCCACGTATATTAATTATTGAAAGACACAGAAGTTACTTCAAGACAACCAAGAGACAAGGAAATTCTTGGCTTGGATGATTACATTTTCAGTATAAAAAGAGTGTAAAAAAAATCAGTATAAAAATGATCCAAAGAAAAATAGCTCCATTATGGGAGAGCCATATTGCCCAAATAGTAGCCAACGACAGCAACAGCAGCAGCAGCTCTGACGAAGTCTGGGATCTGGTTGGTGACTTATTATTGGAGCTTATGAGATGAGGTGTTGTAAATATCCTATATAACAGTTTATGATATGGAATAAAATTCTTCCATGATCACTAACTCTTGAGATACACTAAACGCTACTGATCATTCTTTGGCTTCTAAAAAACATACAAGGAATTTACTCAGTTCAACCTCAAAAGTTCATTGCTCCAAATGCTGGAAAACAGTTCTTGAGTGAAAATTCTTTAGTTTTGATCGTTGACATTTAGGAAAACGAGCACTCGTGGATCGAAATAATGAACAATGGCCTCTTGCATGAAAATTTGCCACCCAAATGGTTAAACTGTATTAATGGTTGTTTGCATTTTTAAGGTCAGTGTCTTGTTAAAGTCGATTATTGCATCTTGTTTGTTAAAGTCTTACGAAATTTATGCCATATGTAATCATCAGAGCAACTAAACTTTGGAGTATCATTTACATTTTTAGATTAAAGATGAATTCATGGGGATAATTAATTTCCTTCTTTATATTAGAAACTGGAGCTAGATTCCTGGCTGAGAAGGCAGAAACTAGGGACCTACAGGAGACCGAGAAGACATCGATATGTGAGCAAAATTGTATCCTACTCGAAGAGGATATGAAGAGGAAGATTGAGTGGAATCAACGTTCGAAGCAAAGGTGGTTGAAGGAGGGCGATGTGGACACGAAGTTCTTCCATGCGTCGACAAGTGGACGCAGAAGGCGCACCTTGATTCACTCAATTGATGTGGGTAGGAAGGTGTTGGGTTGAGATCAACCTATTGGTGAGGTAGTGAAGCGTCACTACTTTAAGCTCAGCAAACATGGCCGTTACAGTAGTACCAGATGGACAGGAAGAGATGTCCCGCTCCTGATTGATTTGTAGTCAGAGGAGTTGGTGCGACCTTTCTTGCTTTAGGAGGTAAAGCGTGCCACTTTTGATTTGAATGCAGATGGCTTTCCAGGAACTGATGGCTTCCCGATTTTCCTTTTCAAGGAGTTATGGGACTTGGTGTGGCAGGAGACTTTGGAAGTGGTGGAAAAGCTTCACTTGATCAATGATGGCTTTGAGCGACTGAACAAGTCCTTGTTGTTCCTTCTTCCTAAGAAGGATGTGGTGAGGCGTGTGGAGGACTACGTCCTATTGCCTTATCAAACACTATTTATTTCATTGTGGCGAAGGTCCTTGCCAACATGATGGGGGAGGTTCTTGGCACTATTATCGATGCAACTCAGATGGCTTTCATCCTCGGTCATCACATGATGGATGGTTTTTTTGGCTTCGAAAATAGTGGTGGAGTGGTGGAGAAAGAAGACAAAGGGCTTCATGTAGAAGGTGGATTTCTCAAAGGCCTACAATTGCGTAGATTGGAGGTTCATTTCAACGTCCCTTCATTGTAGGGGGCTTCCCGAGTGTATGGATTTCATGGATAAAGAGATACGTTATAATGCCTTCTCACACGGTCCTATTGAATGGGAAGCAGGAGGGTGATTTTTTCCAACCTTGAGGCGGAGTGTGGCAGGGGTACCCGCTGGCTCCATCACTTTTTGTTGTGGTGCTCTGATGAGGATGGTATCAAAGTCCACAGAGGGAGATTTTTTGGCATGCTTCAGTTCGAGGGAGATTTCCATATCCATGCTCCAATATGCAGATGATACCATTTTTTTGTAAAGGGGCAGTCGACATATGCGGAAGGGATTAGCATTGTCCTTGAGCTGTTTGGGTTGGTCTCTAACCTCCAAATCAATAATGCGAAGTCTGTTTTTGTTTCTTTCGGGATGAATGAGGAGGAGGTAGATTTTTCATGAGGCGACTTTGCAGACGCCAAGGGGGGTTGTGCCAATCCTGTACCTTGAGGTGCCACTGGTGGGTGGTAAGCTGCAACAAGTGGACTGGGCTCCTGTTTTTGAAAGGATGGAGAAGAAGCTTAGGGGCGAAGCAATGATGTTGGAGGGGGAGGGGGGAAGAGGCAAATAGAATGAAAAATATATTTTTTAATATATAAAGAGATTTTTTTACTTAAGTCGCAAAAATTATTTTGACTTCATATCATACTATCTCTAAAATAGTTTAGGTGTAAATCCTCATGAGATATTTGGTTATTTCTTTCTTTTTCCGAATACAAATTATAAATATTAATTATAAGGGCTACTATATCTTTACATAAATGAAGCAAATAAGAAGCATATATCATTTACACAACAACACAACAACAAAACCTTTTCCCACATTAAGTAGGGTCTGCTACATGGATTCTTTGACTCCATTCAGATCTATCTTGGTTCATTCTCGATTTTTTTTTGAAGAAAGTGAAACGGGTGGCCTCCCATGATATGGGAGCCACCACAAAATTGTATTAAGCAAAAAAAGGAAGAATATTTACAAGAAATGCAAAAAGGATACTACGAACTCCACAGATTACACAACGCCCTACTATTTTCCACAATGTTCTCTACATAACAACTCTTCCCCCTAAAATAGTGCTATTCCTTGCACACCAAATCGCCCGTAAAATGGCAAAAGGACGCCTACTATCCTCGTGACCTTGGCCGCAAATCCCTCTAGTGCTCCTCCAAAAATCGTCAATCCCATGTCTCTGAATCCAAGGAATGCTGGCAATCTCCCAAGCCCGAGTCGAGGAATGACAAGTGAAGAATAAGTACTCGGCGTCCTCAGCCGCACCACTGCCTCTGGAGCATGCTCCTGCCTCGAACCCCAATAGTTCACCACGTCGCACCTGCGTAAGCAGCCGCTCCTGCCGGAAGATTCAAAGAAAGATCTTTATGCGGTTTGGAATCCTGTTCTTCCATATTATCCTTACATCGTTCACCAACTCGCTTTCCACCACCTGTCCATCCTCCGCCAGGAAGCGATACGCTTTCTTCATCGTGAATCTTCCTTCGCCCCAAACAAAGCGGCACCTCCCAGTTGATGGGCCCTCAAATTGAGCCAAGTAAGTTTGCAAGTCTAGAAATTCCTGCACCCGCTGATCTGACAGATTGGTAAACTTTCCTTTGATTTTCAAAGGAAATTTCTTGTCACTGAGAATAATAGAGTCAAGTATTTTTTCTGTATAACAAGACTGCCCCCCCATAAATAACGTCGTTCCTTGCACACCAAATCGTCCACAAAATAGAAAAAGGACACGCACTATCCTTGTGCCCGAACCCGCATCCTCCAAAAACCATGCCATCATGCCCATCAATCCATGAGATTCCGGCCATATTCCAGACCTGAACAGAGGTCAAGCAAGTGAAGACTAAGTGGTTCGTATCCTCACCGTCGAACCACACCTGGCGCAGACCTCAATATCCAACCCTAGCAATTGACCCCGGCGAACTTGCGTGAGAATTCGATCTCGTCGAAGCAGCCAAAGAAAATTTTTTATCTGATTTGGCACCCTACTTCTTCAAATCATTCTGGAATCCGTTACCATGTCCGCCTCCACCTCCTCCCCACCTGAACAGAGGTCGAACAAGTGAAGACTAAGTGGTCCGTATCCTCAACCGTCGAACCACTCCTGGCGCAAACCTCAATATCCAACCCTAGCAATTGGCCTCGGCGAACCTACATGAGAATCTGATCCCGTCGAAGCAACCAAAGATTTTTTTTATTCGATTTGGCACCCTACTTCTCCAAATCATTCTGGAATCCGTCACCATGTCCGCCTCCACCTCCTCCCCATCCTCCACCAAAAAATGGTAAGCTTTTTTCATGAAAAATCTGCCATCACCCCATGTAAAATGATCCGTCCCCCCATGGGACCCTCTATCTCCGCCAGATGTGCATGTAATACAAAGAACTCCTCCACCCTCTGGTCCGACAAATCAGAGACAAAAGTAGGGGCCCATGCCCCATGCACTCACATCTGTTGCACCGTCACCCTTCTGTTAGTAGCTAGCCGCCATAAGCACGGTAACAACTCACCCAGAATCATGTCACCCTTCCAATTGTCCGTCCAAAAGCAAAACGATGCGCCATCCCCAAGAACCGACTGCAACTTCTCGGCAATATCCGGCATCACCTCAGTAATCCTCTTCCAAAGAGAGGAAGGCAGACGACCTGGTGCGGACGTCAAAGACATGGATACCCATTACCCCATATAACCTCCTCGTCAATCTGCACACCATGTCCTCTGAGTCACCATAGATCCGCACCACCCACTTTACCATACATGCTTTGTTCATCTCAGCTATCCGCAAAATGCCCATCCCGCCCTTCTTCTTGGACCTCGTCATCTTGTCCCATCCCACCAAATATATGCCACGTCTGTTCTTCTTACCATCTGACCAGAAAAATCTCCTCATGAGGGCCTCTATGCGTGTACGAACTCCCACAGGAAAGCTGCCTCGTGGAACAAAAAAATATATGTATGGTCGACAACACGTACTTCAACAGCACCATCTTCCCTCCTTCGACAACATCGATGCCTTCCACCCTGCCATCCTGCCCTCAAGTCTGTCTAATAAAATCCTCCAGTCTCAGTTCTTGGGATTCCCCACCAACTGAAGGCCTAAGTGATCGGTAATCCCGATGCCGAACATCCCAGGAGCACCGCCGCCTCCCGCATCTCGCGCTCGTTCAAGCCGAAAGGAACCACCAGGACTTGGCCATATTAATGCGAAGCCCGAAAAGATCACCAAAGATGTTCATAATGTCGGACGCCCATTGTATGTTCTTTTTATCATTCCCAATGAACAAAATAGCGTCGTCCGCATACTACAAAATCAGGATGGTAATCTCATCCCTCTGATAACCCCCGCACTAACCAACGCTCATTGCCAACCTCATCATAACTGCCAATACATCCGCCACGATGATGAATAGAGGTGGAGCCAACGAACGCCCTTGCCTTATCCCCCTCTGCAGCTGAAAGAAACCCCCTTTCGGTCTACCATTGACAAGGACCGCGTGAGAAGATGTCGTAATACACCGCTTGATCCACCAAATCCATTGTTTCGGGAAACCTCTCTTCTCCAACGAAACCCATAAAATTTGCCGGTCAACGCAATCATACGCTTTGGAGAAATCCACCTTCCACAATAATCTCTTGGCTTTGCTCCGCTTCCAATCCGTTGTAATCTCCGAAGTAACCACCAACCCATCAACCCTGTTTTTCCCAGGTACAAAGGCCATCTGCTTGGGAGAAATGATCCTGCCAAGGACCTCCTTCAGGCGGTTCGCCAAAATCTTTAAAATGATAAGGTAAACGGCATTAGATAAAGCGATCGACCTGTAATCCTCAACTCTGGAGGGTGAGCCCTTTTTAGGGAGCATGAAAATGAACGCCCTATTCAGCTTCTCAAATCTGCAGTTACCGAAATTCATCGAGAACTTCCATCACATCCTGCTTCAACATCTCCTAAAACTCCTGATAGAATGAGTCCGAGAAATCGTCTGGGCCAGGAGCCCCATATGCTATCAGCTGAAAACATGCCCATCTGGCCTCCTCCTTTGAGACCTCCCTCTCCAACATAATTGCGTCGGTCACTGAGATCCGGGAAACCCCTCTGCCTCGCCATCCCCATCCAACCATGGTGGTCCTCCTACTGAACCCCTGAAAGTGTGACCGCAATGTCGCTCCATCCGCCTGCTCACCTTCCACCACTGCTCCACCAACCTAAATCGAGTGTATATAGTTCCTTCGCCTTCTGCCATTGGCCATCGTATGGAAAAATTTTGTGTTGGGCGTCGCCCTCCATGACCTATCTCTGCCCGGACCTCTGCCTCCAAGCAACCTCCTTTCTATCCTCAAGAAGCAACTCCTCAAGACAACCACTTCTCACCACCACTTCTTCCGTCGTGATCTCCCTGACATCCTCTAATTCATCCAATCTCTGAACCTCCTACTACATCCTAAAACGTTTGGCCTTACGATGCATGCGTTTTGCTTTGTTAAATTGCATTAGAAAAGATCTCAACGTCGACAACTTGCTCCCAAAACGACAAATCGCCGACCCATTCGAGTGGTAACCGGTCCAAAAATCTGAGGCCACCTCTCGGAAACCATCTTCCAACATCCACGTCTTCTCAAACCTGAAGAAAGAGCGAGGACGCGCCTCCTCCCTCGAGAACCACAAAAGAGGCATGTGATCAGACCGAGATCTGGGCAAGGCATGGGCACCTGCCAATGGAAAGGCCTCTAAGGCCTCGTTAGACAAAAGGAATCTAACAAGCCGGGATTTGGAACGAGAGTCGCGCCACGTGTACGCACAGCCTGCCGCATCAAGAATCTGCGGGCCCAAGCCCTGAATCGCCTCAAGCAGCTCCAACGGCCCTCTGTCTCCACCACCCTGACCCCCAGGATGATCCTCTGGCTGCAAAGTCACATTAAAATCATCAACACTGAGCCAAATCACATTATGAAATCTTACCCTACTCATCTACAGCTCATCCATTGGCCTGTCCATGCCAACCCCATTGCAAGGACCATAAACATTTGCCACCAACAACTTCCTGCCATCATACCCGCACATCAACGAAAATGACAAAAAGAAGTCCCCTGGCACTTCCTCTCCCATTAAATCAAATTTCGCACCATCCCATCCAATCGCCATACCACCAGCTGTTCCCACAGAGTCCACTGCCCTATATTCCCACATCCCGTGTCCCCAATCTCCTTCCATACCTCATCCATTCCATTAGAAATCTTAGTTTCCTGCAGAAGCAACACATCTGCCCCTTGCTCAAGCAACAACTTCAGGACATCCATTCTTTTATCCGCATGCCCCAAACGCCTAGCATTCCAAGTCACCATCTTCACTGAGATATGATGGGGAACCCCCTGGCCTCATCAGCCCAAGGCACTCCTCCACCTCCGCTTCCAACCCCATCCCATGCCACAGGTGAGAGCCCCCCCGCCTCCTCAGCCCCAACCGGCTCGCCCAACTCCAACCGCAACCCTCTTGCTCCTCCAGCAACTCAATCAAGTGCGCAAACCCCTCTGCCCTTACCCCCACTAACGGCTCCCCCGACACCCTCAGCTCCCCCCCTGCCGAGGCCGAATCACTAGCCTCCCTCCCATCGATGCCCTCCTCTTCTACAGAAACATGGCCATAAAGAACAGTGGAGACTCCTCTCCACTTTAGTCAATGTGCATTTATTCTATTAGTAACATCTCTATTAATTTTCCCATTATGTTGCAAAATAGATCCCAAGTATCTAAAAGAATCTATCTTCTGAATGTTATCGTCACCAATCTTTACCTCGATTCCTTTACCATTGCTTCCACTAAAAGTGCACTCCATATGTTCAGTCTTAGCCCTACTTATACGAAATCCATTAGTCTCCAAAGCATGTCTCCATATCTCAAGCTTCTCACTTACTCCATCTCTAGTCTCTTCAATCAACACAATACCATCTGTGAATAACATACACCAAGTTATCTCATCTTGAATGTGACTTTTCAACTTATCCATAATCAAGGTAAAAAGGAATGGACTCAAAACCGAACCTTGATACCGACCAATGTTGATGTCAAAATAGTCAGTCTTCCCAGACTGGATCCTTACACAGGATGAAGCCATATCATACATATCCTTTATGAGGTTAATACATAGGACAAGTACTTGTCTCTTCTCCAAAATTCTCCACAATATCTCCCATGTGACATCAATAAAAATCACGAGATCATTTCTTTTAGCTCTATAAACCCCATTATTCTCCTCATTAAGTGGATGGCTTCAATAATTGAGTGACTTGGTATGAACCCGAATTGATTTTCTTTTATTTTGGAAACTTGCCTCGACCTTCTTTCTATCACATGTTCTCATAGTGGGACCATGGAAGGCCGTATCGATATCGATATCGTGTCGATACGATATTTCGACGATATATCGGTGATATATCGCCCATATCGATGCACTTTTGTGAAGGAAATGCCTGAAAAGGGGGATATATCAGCATATCGATACCAATATCGGTCTCGTCTCGATATCGATATATCGGCGATATATCGTGATATTTCCTTCCATGAGTGTGACGCATCAGTTCGATACCTCTATAATTTGAACAATTTTGAATGTCTCCTTTGTTCTTATAAAGAGGCACCATGATGCTTCTTCTCTAATCTTCAGGCATTTTCTTGCTTCGCCAAATAACATTGAATGAATTTGCTAGCCAAGTCAAACCACACTCACCTAAAACTCTCCATACTTCTATATGAATGTCATCAGATCCTACACCTTTCACATGTCTCATAAACCTTCAAAGCCTCCTCTACTTCCTTTGTATTTGTCTATAGCTTGCACAATTCAAGTAACTTTCACTACTATCTAGATCTCTCAAAGTGATCTCTTTATTTCCTTCCCCAATGAAAAGCTTATGGAAATGCTGCTTCCATCTAGTCTCTATATCCTTTTGAGTAACAAACACTCTATACCTAAACTCTCCGGTGACAAGCATGAATCTAACTTAGAATATTTTTTAGTATTTGAACTTCCATTCGAAGTGACATGTAGGTAATGTTTGATATACAAGTCTATCGATAAAAATCATTTATACAAGTTTATATCTATCATTATACCTTTTAAAATTTTAATTTAAATATAATATTCTAATCATTTTATTTCAATATAAAGTATACCTTCTGTTAACTTAACAAAATGCTATAGTTTTATTATCCTAACGTGGAAAAAATAGGCCACATTTTTCCCTAATGTGAAACACAACAAACTTTGCATAGCAAGCAACAAACTAACGTGATGAAGTTTCTCATGTATATAAATAATTTAATTGGTGTATCCTGCATTCCCACCATTGAATCATTTGAAAAATACTACAATAACATTGACTAAAGGCAACGAATAATTCAATATTCATTGCAATATCATTCGTAGTTAAATATACAACAACACATAATATTCGTTACTTCTTTAAATTCTCAATGTTTTTTATTCATTGTTAAATTGATATTAACAATCATATAATAACGGTTATCCGTTGACATTTTCTTCTAATCACTGATAAATGTAGCAGTGATTTGTACATATTTTAATGAATAAGCCGACGGATAAATCGCTGTTATAAACCTTTAGCAACAGATATAACATTTTTTGCTAATTACAAGAACAAAAGCTAATTTTACAAGGAGCAATATTCATTGTTATACATTTAACATTGGAAGATGTGACAATAAATAGTCAAATTATTCGTTGTCTTAGGTTAAATTTCTTATAGTGAAAGAATAATGAAGTAAAAAATATAGTCGTTGATGCCGATACCTGTATACTTCCACGAAGGAGGGTTGGATCAAATCAATAGATTCAGAGGCCGTAACAGTGTCGAAGTGGTTGTATTGGAGTTGTGGCATAGGAAATGCAGGGGCCTAGTTCGTTCAAGTTGTTGAATCTGGAAGGAGAAAATGTCAATATGGTAAAAATGTTGTACTATTAAGAGAATTGGAATTAGATTGAGAGGAGAATAGACGAGTACTACTGATTTGCATCTATGGAAATACACATTAATAATGAATGAGAAGTTATGGGCACACGTCCACTATTTCAAATGAGAATGTTAACTTATGGACACAGTCTACTATCTCGGATGGGATTATAGAAATCAGTCAAATTATATTTTTTTCTAATTTTGGAAATAAGCAATGACTAATCTTATGGGAGGCCCAACCACGTTTTCTCCTAAAATTAGGGAGGGGGAGGCGTGAGCAACGGGGAGGCTTGCACCCCCCCTCCCTCCCTCCGTCCATCCCTGAAGAAGCTGGTGGGGTAGCGTACAGTTTGCTTGTCTAGAAGTGGACGTCTGGTCGTATTGAAGGCGGTTCTCTCGACTATTTCTGTATTCTTGTCTAGGTGCCTCTTACCTGTTGGGGTGAAGGTGAAGTTGAAGGCAATAATGCGGAGATTTTTTGGTCCACCTCTGGGGAGTCTCAAGAGGTGTGCTGGTGTAGTGGAAGACTCTAGTCCTTATAGAGGAGGATGGTGGGTTAGGGATATGAAGTTTGGAGGTAATGAACAACTCCTTTTTGACGAAATGGGTGACTAGAGTTTGGGGAGGAGGCTTTGATGTGCTATGTAGGACATTGTGGTCGATTTATGGTGTCTCTTGGCACCCTGCTTCGCAGGTTGCTGCTATTCCTAGACCTTCTAACTTTTGGAGGGGGATTTGCGTTGTGCTTCCACGGGTAATCTCGCTCTTGCAATCGTCTCTTAGTGACGGTCGTGGCTTTCGATTCTGGATTGATGGTTGGACTGGTCATGGGTTGTTACATACTTCTTGTTTTCTCCGACTGTTTGCTATGGTGGCTTCTGCCGGGGCCTCCGTGAGAGATTGTTAGGAGGTCGGAAGTTGGATCTCTTTGTTTCGTTCTGAGCTTTCTGACCAACACTTTGAATAGTTTTTACGTCTTATGGAGGTTCTGTCAGTATGTGAGGGGTTTCATCATACTAGGACCATTAGACTCGGGTTGATGGACATTTTTCTGCTTGAAAGGCCTATATGGCCGCCGTGTGAGGGCCGGGATCACTGGTGTTGGAAGGAGGGGTCTTTCTCGGTCAAGGGAGCCTATGGTGCCATCTCCAGGCCTCCGCCGGCCAGGTCCGACCTACTTATTAGAGATTGTACAAATATTTGGGCCCTCAGGCTTCCTGAGAGAATTGGTATATTCGTTTGGTTGCTCAAGAGAAAGAGGTTTATGACGCGGGACCGGGGCGTAAGGCTCCTTGGGGTTCTTTCTGACAGGTGCATGATTTGTAGTGCTGCGATCGAGTCGGTGGATCATCTTTTTTCTCATGCCCCGTGGTTTCTCAAATATGGCAGGAGATGGGATCTGATTGGTGCTGCAGCGACAACTTCCAAGCCTTTTGGGACTCGTTCCACGCCAATACAAGCAGACCAAGGGGAGAGCGGCTGTACCCCATGGCCATTCTTTGGGCGGTCTGGCGAGGGAGAAACAACTTGCTGTTCTTGGGTCAGCGTTTTTACAAGGAAAATGTGGGGGTTTTCGCTAAACGAATGGTAGACGAATGGATACTGTAGCGTTCTGGTTGTAGCGGGTTTTGTTTTTCCTGGTTTGGTTCCCCTTTTGTTTTAATTAAATAAAGTTTGGGGCGGACACCACCGAATGTTTCCCCCTATCTTTTAGACTTCAAAAAAAAGGCCTATATGGCCTTTTATCGGACGATGGTATTTGATCCAACGAGCACTTCGGACAAGTTTACCGACTTTTGGAGGTGGAAGGTTCCTCTAAGAGTGAGGATTTTTATTTGGTTGCTATACAGGAATCAGATGTTGACCGCGGAGCGACGAGCCGTGTTTTTCCCTGATACTTGCAGCACATGTCAACGATGTCTTGTAGCGAGCGAGGATGTTGAGCACCTCTTCTTTTTTTGCCTGGTTGCAAAGGTGTGGGCGACATCACATATGGAGCTGGAGTCAACAACTGATTAGGCTGGCTTTGGGACTCGATGGTTGGCAAACACGAGTGATCATACTAAGCTGTGGGTGGCGGCTATGCTTTGGTCCATGTGGCTTGCACGAAACATGAGCATTTTCATGGAGAGCGAACGTACAGGGAAAATGTTATAGAGCATGTGAAAAAATTAAATACTTTTTGGTCTTTGTATTTCCTTTTTGATACTTCAACAACAACAACAAATCCTTTTCCCACAATTAAGTAGGGTCTGCTACATGGATTCTTTGCCTCCATTCAGATCTATCTTGGGTTAATCTCGAGCTTATATCCAAAAAACTAAGATCCCTTCGTATAGTCTCTTTCCAACACTTCTTGGGTCGTCCTCACCCTCTCTTAGCTGGCTCAACATCCCAACACTCGCATTTCCTAACTGGTGTCGGCTAATCTTCTTTGCAAATGACCAAACAATCTTAAGCGGTTTTCTCGCATTTGATCCTCGATCGGAGCTACACCAACTTTCTTTTTGATTGCATCATTCCGAATTCGATCTCTACGTGTGTATCCACACATCCACCTTAGCATTTTCATTTCTGCTACAACCATTCTCTGCACATGTCTATGGTTCACAGGCCAAAATTCAGATCCATAGTGCATGACGGTCTTACGGCTGCTTTGTAAAACTTCCCTTTAATTTTTAAAGAAATTTTCTTATCACAGAGAACAACAAAGGTTCCTCTCCACTTTAGCCAGCCTACATTTATTCTATTAGTAACATCTCCATCAATTTCCCCATCATGTTGCAAAATAGATCCCATATATCTAAAAGAATCTCTCTTCCGAATGTTATCATCACCAATCTTCACCTCGATTCCGTCACCATTGCTTTCATCAAAGGTGCACTCCATATATTCCGTCATAGCCCTACTTATATGAAATCCTTTAGTCTCCAATGCATGCATCCAGACCTCAAGCTTCTCATTTACTCCATCTCTAATATCGTCAATCAACACAATATCATCAATGTGGAGAAGAGAGACAAATGTGATATCTATTCCATAGGGCTAAGATCTCTTATATAGAGAGAAAACCCTAGAGAGTATAAGAGGAAAAAATATATAAATACCCCTGAGGGGTTACGGAACCCGAAGGGTTACAAACATAATTGTAATATAATAATTCTAACAGTCTCCCTCAAGTTGGAGCATATCTGTCGATCATGCCCAACTTGGACACTAAGTACATTAGGCGCTTCCTTGGAAGAGCCTTTGTGAGGATGTCTGCAAGTTGAAGTTCAGTGGCGATATGTGGAGTGCTGATTCGTCCTCGTCGTACTGCATCACGAATAAAATGGCAATCAACTTCAATGTGTTTTATCCGTTCATGGAAAACTGGATTGGTGACGATGCACATGGAAGACTTGTTGTCGTAGTATAAGGGTATATGAGCGGCGACTAACATGCCAAGTTCTGTTAGGAAAGAAACAAGCCATGTGATCTCACATGTGGCATGAGCCATTGCCCTATATTCTGCTTCCGCACTGGATCTAGATACCGCTGTCTGCTTCTTGCTTCGCCAAGTGACAAGGTTATCCCCAACAAACATGGCATATCATGTAGTGGATCGACAGTCCTCAGGAGAGCTAGTATAATCAGAATCTGTTTAGGCGGAGATATTAGTGCGCCCATTCACCCCATAGAAAAGTCCACGTTCGGGAGATTCCTTCAAATATCGAAGGATCAAAAGAACATCCTGCCAGTGACTGTAAAGAGGCTTCTCCATATGTTGATTGGCTCTGCTCACAGCATATGATATATCTGGCCTAGTAACAGTGAGATAGAGTAATTTTCCCACTAAGCTTTTGTATCGTGTTGCATCCTCAAAAGCTAGATCAGTAAATGTTGAATATTTTCTCACTTCTGCAGGGATGCCAGATGGTTTGCATCCAAGAAGTCCTGCCTCAGTCAGAATATCGAGGCAATACTTCCTCTGTGAATGATGGAGCCCCTTTGTAGTGCGTATTACTTCGATGCCAAGAAAATAACGAAGTTGGCCGAGATCTTTCGTGAGAAAGACCTTCTGGAGGAAGGCCTTGGTCTCCTGAATACCATCTACATCATCTTCTTTGATAACCATATCATCAACATAGACAGCAAGGATGATCGTGCCAGTAGACCGTCGTCTAACAAAGACAGAGTAGTGAGATGTTGTTCTCTGAAAACCAAGTGTGTTGATTTCTGTAGTGAGCTTGTCAAACCATGCCATTGGACTTTGCTTCAGGCCATAAATGGTCTTGCGTAGTCGATATACATGCTCCCCCTCGACTACATACCCCGGCGGTTGCATCATGTAGACCTTCTCCTCAAGATCCCCATAAAGAAAGGCGTTCTTCACATCAAGTTAATAAATGGACCAAGCCTTATTGGCAACAGTAGAGAGAATGGTATGTATCGACCCCATTCTGGCAACAAGCGAGAAGGTCTCAAAATAATCAACTCCAAAGGTTTGTGTGAAACCTTTGGCAACAAGTCTGGCTTTCAATTAGAACCATCAGGCGATTGTTTGGTCGTGAAGACCCATCGACAAGCCACAATGCGAACTCCCGTGGGGCACGACACAAGATCCCACGTGCCCCGGGAGGTAAGTGCATCCATCTCCTCATCCATGGCCCGCCGCCAACCATGATCCTGTATTGCTCTGAAATGATCTCTTGGAATAATAATAGCATTCAGAACATCTGCAGATCTCTTGTCACAGCTAGATAAACCATCTGTAGAATTAAATTGTGACATGGGGTGATATGTACATTTCCTTTTTTGCCTGCATAGAGCTACAAGAAGCTTCTCAGGTACATCCGGGATAGCAGTGGTGGGAGCACTCGAAGTGGCCGTATTATCCTGCATAAAAGTGACATGCAAAGGTGCAGACACTGGTGTAGAAGGTATAGAGGTACACTGGCGAGTATAGACGATTGGTGGAGGGAGGTCCAGAGGAATGTCACTCACAGTCTGTGTGAAATAACTTGTTTGCTCAAAGAAGGTGACATCAACATACACATAGTATCGACGTCCAACAGGATCATAGTAGCGATAGCCTTTCTGGGTACGAGAGTACCCAAGAAAGACACATTTGATGGCACGAGAGGATAATTTGTCAGCTGCATGAAGGTTATGAACAAAGGCAACACAACCAACAATTCGCAGCGGTATGGGAAAAGGAGACTCAGTAGGATAAAGGAAATTGGAGTTGCCCCTTTGAGAACAGATGAAGGAACACGGTTGATGAGATGCACTACAGTAAGGATAACATCTCCCCAATATTGTTTAGGAACACTCATTTGACTAAGAAGAGATCTGGCAACATTTAGTAAGTGTCGGAGTTTCCTCTCAGCTATACCATTCTGTTGTGAGGTATATGGGCATGATGTTTGGTGAACAGTTCCCTGGGATGTAAAGAAAGAGGTCAAGTCATGTTGGGTTAACTCAAGAGCATTTTCGGTACAAATGATCTTAACAATACTAGAAAAGTAAGTTTTAACATATTGAAAGAAATTTTTGACAATTTGATTAATCTCCGAATGCTCCTTTATTAGATATATCCAAGAAGATCGACTATAATCATCAACGAAAACTATAAAATAGCGATGACCACTTAATGTGCGGATCGGACAAGGTCCCCAAACATCACAATGAACAAGATGAAAAGCAGCAGTACTACGAGACTCAGTACGAACAGGAAATGAAAGGGCTTCGGAACAAAGAGTTCAGGAAACATCATGAAGATGCCCTTGGTAGAGGGATGCCTAAGCAACAGATGCCATATGAGCGGATCTTTGGAGATAGATGCAACACCAACAAAATTGGAGTCTAAGGGTATGCCAAGGTAATATAGGTCGTTCTTCTCATGACCCGCACCAAAAATCTGCCTCGTCCGAATGTCCTGAAAATAACAAGACTCATCAAATATCACACGACAATGAAGCTCAACACAAAGCTTGTAAACTGACAGCAAGCTAAGAGGAAAATCAGGAGCACAGTGAACCCCCGAAAGTCGGAGCTTGGAAGAGAATTCCATAGTTCCGACAGTAGTAATCTGTGATTGAGTCCCATTAGCAACTCGAACTGACTTCACAGAGGTAGATGGTATGGAAGAGGTGAGCAGACTACTTTCTCCAGTAAGATGAGTAGCGACGCATGAATCAATAATCCAAGTTGGAGTAGGAGTGATAACAGAGTTGGCTATTGTACCTGAAGGAGTGGCCAGAGCAGCAGTTGTAGTGTTACTAATGGTGGTAGGTCCTGGAGACTGAATGATCTGCATTAAGCAGGAGTAACCTGCATCATTAAGAAGAATAGTCTTGCCACTGGAGGTAGTCGATGCCTCTTCCACATCATATTCATCCTCATAAGCATTATTGTCATGATAAGAAGGTACGCCAAACTTCTTCCAGCATCGTTCAGTCAGGTGGTTCCACCTACCATAGTGAGTGCATGGGGCAGTAGAGTCTTGCCCACGACCACGACCAAAGTCACGGCCTCGTCCAGATTCCCGTCCACGGCCACGACTTGGATCACGACCGCATCCTCCTCGCAAGTCGTATATGCCTCCTCGCCCAGATGAGGTAATGTGTGCAAAGTTCTCTGTTGAAGATAAGACGGGAGGCCGGGCAGCAGATGTCTCGAGCTCCTCAAGTCGGCCAAAAATGGCCTTCATTGTTGGCAGTATGTCTTATATAAGAAATTGCTCCTTCGCTGCATGGTATCTAGAATGCAGGCCATAAAGGAAGCAGTATACCTTCCAGTCAGGACGCTCTTGTATCTGTTTGGTGCAACATGAGAGCTAGAATATTGCAAGCTCCTCATATAGGCTGGATAGATGCCTGCAGTACTCGATGAGGGTGGAATCAACCTGAGATGCCGACCAGATTCGCTTGTAAATATCTGCAAGGCGTAACTTCGTCTTCTTCTTGGAGTATGTTTGCTCGAGATCCTCCCACATTTCCTTCGCCGTATTTTTGTAAAAAAGATTTGAGGCAATGTGAGCCTCAACATTGTTGGTCATCCAGTTGATAACCAAATAGTTGTCAGTCTGCCAGTTGTCGTACTCTTTATCCTTTTCATCTAAAAGATCTTTAATCAAAATGTAGAGTTTCCTCTGACCACCAATGAACACCATAAAAGATCGAGACCAGAGCACGTAATTTTCGGTGCCCTTGAGTTTGATAGTAGTGCCTTGTGCCATAATATTCGTGGCCAAGTGCTTTGTCTCGGTAGAAGAAGGCACCATGGTCATCTTAAAATAGAAAGAAGATCTCGTAATCAACTAAGGATGCATATAAGAGCTAAAAAATGCCTTAGAACTCATGTTTGCCCATGAAGAAGGGTTGAAAACCCTCAATGGACAGCAGATCTGGATTCTTGGAAGCGGTTCGTGATGAGTTTTAGATCTCCAAAGAGTCCTACGGTACCCGTGGAGGGTAGCTGTGGAGGTTCTGAAAGCGCAGGGTAGCGCTAGCACGAGGGCTGCTGCACTGGAGGCGATTGGAGGGCCTTGCGCGGAGCCCTAATTAAGGGAAGAGGGCCCGCGCAGGCTTTTGCGAGGCTTGAAGGTGGTGGTGGGGATTTTAGGTCAGAACCCCGATCTAGGACCATTACTCTGACACCATGTGGAGAAGAGAGACAAATGAGATATCTATTCCATAGGGTTAGGGTCTCTTATATAGAGAGAAAACTCTAGAGAGTACAAGAGGAAAAAATACTTAAATACCCCTGAAGGGTTACGGAACCCGAAGGGTTAAAGGTTACAAAACCCGAAGGGTTAAGAGTTATGGAACCCGAAGGGTTACAAACATAATTATAATATAATAATTCTAACAATCAACAAATAACATACACCAAGGTAACTCAACCTGAATGTGACTTGCCAACCCGCCCATAATTAAAGCAAAAAGAAATGGACTCAAAGCTGAACCTTGATGTAAATCAATGTTGATGTCAAAATAGTCAGTCTTCCCATATGGGGTCCTTATACAAGATAAAGCCCTATCATACATGCCCTTTATGAGATTAATGTATAGGACATGCACTTGTCTCTCCTCCAAAACTCTCCACAATATCTCTCATGGGACAAAATAATAAGCCTTCTCCAAATCAATAAAGATCATATGGAGGTTCTTCCTTTCAGCTCTATAAATCTCCATTGTTCTCAGCAAATGGATGGCTTCAATAGTTGAGCGACCTGGCATGAATCCGAATTAGTTTTCTTTTACATTGAAAACTTGCCTCAACATTCTTTCGATCACACATTCTCAATTTTTCATAGTGTGACTCATCGGCTTGATACCTCTGTAATTTGAACAATTTTGAATGTCTCCTTTATTCTTATAAAGAGGCATCACAATACTCCTCCAATCTTCATGCATTTTCTTGCTTTGCCAAATAACATTGAATATATTCGTAAGCCAAGTCAAACCACGCTCACCTAAAACTCTCCATACTCCTATAAAGATGTCATCCAGTCCTACATCTTTCCCAAGTCTCATAACCTTTAAAGCCTCATCTACTTCCTTTCTTTGTATTCGTTTATAGCGTGCATGATTCAAGTAATTTTCACTACTAGCTAGATCACCTAAAGTGATCTCTCTATTTCCTTCCCCAATGAAAAGTTTATGGAAGTACTGCTCCCATCTAGTCATTATATCCTTCTGAGTAACAAGCACGTGATCTTCCTCGTCCTTAATACATCTCACTTGAGAAAGATTTTTGATATTTCTATTTCTTGCTTTGGCCAACCTGAATATCTCCTTCTGGCCCTCCTTAGAGTCGAGATTTTTATACAAAACTTCATAAGCTTTTGACTTAGCTTCGCTTACAGCCTTCTTTGCTTCCTTCTTCGCTATTTTATAGTTTGTGTCAGTTTCCTCTGTTCCATCCTTAGATATTTAGCTTTAAAGCATGCTCTTTTAATTTTTAACTTCTCTTGCACCCCTTCACTCCACCACTAAGCCTCCTTTTGACATGGAGATCCTACCTTTGACTCGCCTAGCATCTCTTTGGCTACCTTTCGGATACAAGATGCTACTGCCTCCCACATCTCGTTTGCACGTCCGCTACAATCCCAAGATAAGTCTTCTAAAACCTTCTCCCTGAAGCTCGATTGCTTCGGTGGAAGATTCCACCATCTAGTTCTAGTGATCTTAGGAACCCCCCTTTTCTTTACCAGCCCTTTTATTTGCACGTCCGAGACTAACAAGCGATGTTGGGTTGTCAAACTCTCTCCTGGGATTACTTTGTAGTCTTTACAACACAATCGATATCTTCTCCTCAACGCAAAGTAATCTATATGTGTTCTAGTTGGCTCACTCTTATAAGTAATTAAATACCCCTCCCTCTTCTTGAAGGAAGTGTTTGCTATGAAAAGATCATATGCCATTACAAAATCCAGAATGACTTTTCCCTCTTCATTTCTATCCCCAAAACCATGTCCTCCATGCACAATATCATACCCTGAAGCGTCTTTTTCCACATGTCCATTAAAATCTCCACATATGCAAATCATCTCTTTCTGGGATTCCTTGTAAAATCTTATCCAGATCCTCCCAAAAAACTTGTTTAGTCCTTTCATCTAAACCAATTTGCGGTGCATAAACTGAGATGATATTCAGATTTTTTCTTCAAGCACCAATTTTAGCAAAATAATCCGATCCTCGAATCTTTGCATCTCAACCACACAATCCTTCAAATCCTTATGAACGACCACTCCAACACCGTTTCTGTACTTATCTTTACCTGAATACCAAAGTTTAAAGCATGTCTTCTCGATCTCCCTTGCTTTCTCTCCAACCCATTTAGTCTCTTTAAGACGTAGTATATGAATCTTCCTTCTTTCCATCATATCCACTATCTTCATCAATTTTTCAATTAAAGTGCCAATATTCCAATTACCAATCCGCGACTTCCTTTGCAATCTCTTTTGGACTAACTTCTTTACTCGCATGCGTCCATTATGCGAGAACCCTTGCAAATTTTGGATTGCATCCGGGCGGTGATGCAGCAGAACTAGCTTATTTACCTGCATGCGTTCCTCATGCGAGAACCCTTTTAAATTTTGAACTACATCCAGGCTGCGATGTAGCAGCCATTGTCAATTTTTCATTGCATTCGGGCGATGCAACATGTCGCAAGTAGGGAACGCCCCAACAAAATCCGTATGTTTGCTTAAATCCATATTGAAAAGATCTGACTGTCATGAGGCAACTTCCTAAATAGTATTTAAAAAAATACTATTTAGGAAGTTGTCTCCGACTGTTTTACGCTGGCTGTCGGCTACCTAACACAAGCATCCTCATTTACCTGGGCTTGGGACCGACCATGGTTGAGTTCCTTTTTGATACTTATTGTGAATATATAGAGCTTATGGATGGACGTCTACACAATGCCACATCCTATTTTTCCTCCAAAAAAAAAGAAGAAATCAGAGCTAGATACAACATTACTAAACTAAATAAAATGGTAACCACTTTCCCTCTCTCTTATTTACCATTAAAAATTATTTAGCAGCAGAAGAAAAATCAATCCTTGCAACTTATGAACTATATTTTTTTTGCTATTTCCCTCTTTTATGCATATAAGCTCTTATTTTTGGATTAATAGAATCAATGAATATTGTTCTTTAGTATCACCGGCTCCTTTGTAGGTTGCTCAGCGCTTGGAGAAATTCAAGACAACAATTTTCACGCAAATGAGCCAGCTTGCCATTAAGCACGGAGCTTTAAACCTTGGCCAGGGGTTCCCTAATTTCGATGGTCCAGAGTTTGTAAAAGAGGCTGCTATTGATGCTATTAAAGAGGGGAAAAACCAATATGCCAGGGGATATGGTGTTCCTGACCTTAACAGTGCTATAGCTGAGAGGTTTAGAAAGGACACCGGACTGGAGGTAGATCCTGAAAAAGAAGTTACTGTTACATCTGGATGCACTGAAGCTATAGCAGCCACAATGTTGGGTTTGATTAATCCTGGGGACGAGGTCGTAGTCTTTGCTCCTTTTTATGACTCATATGAAGCTACTCTATCAATGGCCGGGGCCAAAATTAAGTCCATAACATTGCGCCCTCCAGATTTTTCTGTTCCGATTGATGAACTTAAGTCTGCATTTTCCTGTAACACTCGTGCTGTATTGATAAATACACCTCATAATCCTACTGGGAAGATGTTCACGAGAGAAGAGCTTGAAGTGATTGCTGCTCTCTGCATTGAAAATGATGCACTGGCATTCACAGATGAAGTCTATGATAAGCTAGCATTCGATGCTGACCACATTTCCATCGCATCACTCCCTGGCATGTTTGAGAGGACGGTAACTATGAATTCTCTTGGGAAGACATTTTCCTTGACGGGTTGGAAAATTGGATGGGCAATAGCTCCGGCACATCTGACTTGGGGATTCAGGCAGGCTCATTCCTTCCTCACCTTTGCTACATCAACTCCGATGCAACATGCTGCTTCAGTGGCTCTTCGGGCTCCTGATACATATTTTCAGGAATTGAAGCAGGACTACATGGCTAAAAGAGCTATTCTTGTGGATGGATTAAAGGCTGTTGGTTTCAATGTTTATCCATCGAGTGGGACCTACTTTGTTGTTGTCGATCATACTCCTTTTGGGTTCGAAACTGATATTGAATTTTGTGAGTACTTGATTCAGGAAGTAGGCGTTGTTGCGATTCCAACTAGCGTCTTCTACTTGAACCCAGAAGAGGGAAAGAGTATGGTAAGGTTCACCTTCTGTAAAGATGAACGAACTTTGAGGGCTGCGGTTGAAAGGATGAAAGAAAAGCTGCATAAGAAAAACTAGGACTTAGCATGGTGATGTTGTGCCTGGTGGGTGGGAATCACCTAACTACTGGACGATCTTCGTCAGATGAACGAAAGTTCAAAGTACGAGATCGCTGCCAATCATTGATAGTGGAGGTAGTGGAAGAGCCAAGGGCAAATATTAAATCTTGGTAATTTTACTGGTTCCCTTATCACTGGATGCTTCTTAACTTCAGAGTTTCTCCGCATCTTACTCCACGTGTATCGCTTAGATTTTATCTTCATAGTTTATATGATGCTATGAACTTTCTGTTTCATTTCTCCCTTCCGACGGCTTTTAGAGTTGTTGACTGATCCCTTCCGCAAGTTTATAGTCTCGTGACTCTCGTCGCCAAGACAGATTATTGTTATGTTTTCAGGTTTCTGTGGGATTCTTTTTCCTATGTAATTCAAATAAGCGATGAACGGAGACCATGTAATTCAGGCATGATAGTTCTTGAAGAATCTAATTTGAAGAAATTAATATATTCTGTATAGGGCCATGGTATGAAGGATAAATAATAGCAGTAGCTATTTGGATAACCGTGCAATTTTCAGTTACTCTATAGAACCATGATACTGCTATTTGAGAAATGCATGTCCTTCTGAACTATCATGTAACTTTCGTTTACTTTATAGTCTCGTGACTGTTGTTGCCAAGACAGATTATTGTTATGTCTTCATGTTTCTGTGGGATTCTTTTTCCTATGTAATTCAAATAAGCGGTGAACGGAGACCATGTAATTCAGGCATGATATTTCTTGAAGAATCTAATTTGAAGAAATTAATATATTATGTATAGGGCCATGGTATAAATGATAAATAATAGAAGTAGTTATTTGGAAAACCGTGCAATTTTCAGTTACTCTATAGAACCATGATACTGCTGTTTGAGAAATGCATGTCCTTCTGAATCAGTTCTGATCCAAGCAAGGAGATGAACAACAACAACAATAAAGTCTTTTCCCACAATTAAATAGGGTTGGCTACATGGATTCTTCGCCTCCATTCAGATCTATCTTGAGTCAATCTCAGACTTATATCCAAAAAACTAAGATCCCTTCGTATAGTCTCTTTCCAACACTTCTTGGGCCGTCCTCGCCCTCTCTTAGCCGGCTCAACATCCCAACACTCGCATCTCCTAACTGGTGTATCCGTTGATCTTCTTTGCAAATGACCAAACCATCTTAAGCGGTTTTCTCGCATCTTATCCTCGATCGGAGCTACGCCAACTTTCTTTCTGATTGCATCATTCCGAATCCGATCTTTACGTGTGTGTCCACACATCCACCTCAGCATTTTCATTTATGCTACATACATTCTCTGCGCATGTCTATGGTTCACATTCCAGCATTCATATCCATAGAGCATAGCAGGTCTCACAGATGCTTTGTAAAACTTTCCTTTAAATTTTAAAAGAATTTTCTTATTACAGAGAACAACATAGGCTCCTCTCCACTTCAGCCAGCCTGCATTTATTCTATTAGTAACATCTCCATCAATTTCCCCATCATGTTGCAAAATAGATCCCATATATCTAAAAGAATCTCTCTTTCGAATGTTATTGTCACCAATCTTCATTATGAACTAATGGTACTATGAGAGAATGATGTTGATTAAAATTTTACTATAGCTCGCATTTGACGTGTACTTGAATTCAAAGGTTGGTTTCATTATTTTGGAACTTATGTGCTTTAGAATGTAATTTATCTGTTCAGCTATAGCGGCAAAAACATAGAAAAGCTGTCCTAGTGCCTCACTTCATTTATTATACTGCATGTTGTGCTGGGTAATTTAAATCACACTTCCAGCATATATTCACGAATGCATATGTATATGCATGTTACAGTGATGGTACATTTCCATAAGCATCCTCAACCTTTTGAATTCACAGTGGCGCCTTACAAAACCATTTCCTGAATTCACTTCGAAGAGTGATTCTCTCACCTGAAATCAACATCAATTGAAAATGACATTTTTGTAGTTTCAAATGCTATTTTGGATGCCTAACAGCATTCTGGTATGCGCAGCACGACTGATAGGTTGATCATCATGAAAAATTGATAAAGAAGAATGAAAATGGATATGTACATGTGTATCCTTGTAAAAGTTGTCTATCTTACATTGTATGTCCTTGCTGTCAAAGTTTGTCGGTCAAACCATTAAGTTTGACTGCAACTATGGTCTTTAGAAATAAGATTATGTTTTTTTAGCTCTCTTCCTCCTCCCTCCATGGTACCATTCTTCTATCTACATTTAATGGTACCTCTCTCCACCTCTGCTACGAATATTCCTCCCCTGTCCCGTCCATGATGCCAATCATGACAGCTGTCATGAAAGCCACCTGTTGACGATGGTGTCTGTTGGTACTTCAAGAATTTGAAGGTGCTATGGCACAGTAAAAGTAATGGCATTTCATCACCCCAGTGGATGTATACAATACTAATCAGCTTTAGATACGTAGCAGGTGTTTGAAGATATAGCAGATGTTGGCAGCATGTCAACTACTGCTTTTAACTTCTTATAACATATGGGAAAATGCTTCTAAATTCGAAAAGGAATCCAAAAAGGCATACTCATCCTACGTGACTGTTGATGTGGACTGCCAGCCATTCTGCAGCCATGGTTAGATTTTATGCAGGGTTTATTTGGTACCTCTGCAACTTTTGATGAACCATCATTATAATCTTTGCCATATCTTCAATATGTTAGGTTTTCTTCATACACCTATTATGTTTTGACCATGTTTTGGATGCTATCATGCATTTTTTTCGTTTGTATCTTGCATTATTGTTGGATAAACTGTGACTATTAATAAGGGAAATTGCAGGTTTGTTTCTATGTTGCATTGCTCTTGTTTGTTTTTCATTTTTTTTGCTTCTATATTGTTTTTGCTATTGATTTTGAAATGTACTATTGCACTAGTTTTGATTCAGTATAATCCATTATATCACACAAGAAATGCTATTATTCCATTTTATCATACAAGAAATGCTATTTTTGTCTATCCAACTATAGTATTAATCTGTCCTATCAAGCAGTTCCTTTGGAGCATACCAATGCACACCTACTTGTTATTACTTTTGGTACCCTGCTGTATTTCTAAAGGAACATGTTATAAAAGGAAAGGATGATATCGCTATATTCTTGCAAGTTTTTGGTTTCTATTAGTTTCATAGCATACTACTATATTTCTTAAGGGAGCATCTGCTATTGTTCACGGATGGTCCCTATACTTTAGAGCAGGTTTGAAGATCTACCATTGTTGGCATTGTTGCAGGCTACCTGCTATATCTACGGGGCCTTGCAATAATTTTGATGGGAAATAAGGATATTCTCCTTGTTTTGAGCACTTGACTATATATATATTTATTTATGGAATGTGCTGTGATTTAAAATGATGGCACCAACACTTGCTCACTACACATTTCTCACAGAATCTAATTCAACGAAGTTTAAGTGCTGCTTATGCATTTGTCTTGCCTTTGTTGTAGAGGTAAGATGCATGTGATGTATTTGTCATAACATGTTCCATTTTTTGGGTAAAATATTCAGAATTGAATTTGATTGAGATTGTTCACTCATTTAGTGAGACTGGAGTTTAACCTTATACGAACTTTTATCTCGGCATTTTAAAAAAATCTTGACATGAATTATTGTAATTACATATAATAGATTACAAAGCAGCTGTGAGACTTGCTATGCTCTATGAATCTGAATGTTGATCTGTCAACCATAGACATGTGCAGAGAATGGATGTAGCATAAATGAAAATGCTAAGGTGGATGTGTGAACACACATGTAAAGATCGGATTCGGAATGATGCAATCAGAAAGGAAGTTGGTGTTTCTCCGATCGAGGATAAGATGCGAGAAAACCACTTAAGATGGTTTGGTCATTTGCAAAGAAGATCAGCTGATGCACCAGTTAGGAGATGCAAGTGTTGGGATGTTGAGCCGGCTAAGAGAGGGCGGGGACGGCTCAAGAAGTGTTGGAAAGAGACCATACGAAGGGATCTTTGTTTTGTGGATATAAGCCCGGGATTGACCCAAGATAGATCTGAATGGAGGCGAAGAATCCATGTAACCGACCCTACTTAATTGTGGGAAAAAGGCTTTGTTGTTGTTGTTGTACAGATAATAGATTAGAAACTTGATTTTAGAGGAAAAAGTCCGCAGTGCAACAAGGATGTGAAGTACTTTAGCATGTTGTCTTAGTGAAGTACAAGCAAAAGAAAACATTAATTGAGTTTTATGTTTTCAAATTGACTTCTGAAAATCTATTTCCATTTCAACTTTTTGGAGATGAGAATTTTGGAGTTTGCTCTTTTATTTCGATTTGTTAGCAGGTCAGGAGATGCTTTTAGCATGGATGGCACAATAAATTTAGGATAGGACGGGAGAAGCTTTTACCATGATATTATAAGAGAAGTTTTTAGCATGGTTTTATGACAAGGCTTGAGAAGCTGTGGCTTTTAGCACAGGACTAGAAATTTATGGTGGGGTTGGAGAAGCTTTTAGCAAGATGTTATACCTTACTGCAAGGCAGGAGAATTTTTTAGCCGCTTGCTAAAAGTTTTCTAATGGCTGAGAGTAGGGTGTTAAAGTATTTTTGGTAGATAATCAGCCATGGCCGGTCCCGGGTTCGGGTAAATGAGGATGGTTATGTTAGGTAGCCAACAACCAGCGTAAAGCATAAACAGTCGTAGAGAAATTCCTAAATTGTGTTTTAAAAAACACTATTTAGGATTGCCTCAAGACAGTCAAATCTTTTCACCATGGATTTAAGCAAGCTTTTAGATTTCGTTGGGCGTTGCTTAACAAAAAGCTTGACTCGAAGGAGGGACAGAAGCTCGAGCATGACCCAAGATAGAATTGGAGGCAAATAAATCCATGTAGCCAACCCTACTTAATTGTGTGTAAAACCTTTGTTGTTATAGATGGTTAGAACCAAATTGGTGGTTCACATGTATGCCCAGGTCAGATTGACCACACTTTTGAGTAATATTATGGGTTTAGAAATCATCTCCATGTTATTATCTTGGCCATATAGAAAGGCACTAATCTAGGTGTCCTTCTCCAATGGAGAAGGATATGCTGCCTTTAAAAGTTTGAATCTGAAGCAACTCAGTCCTTTGGAACACTGCAATTGTGCGTATTTCTAGCAAGTTATTCATCGGTTCTCTCGATCAAAGGAAATCAACCCAAACGATAAGAACCCCCTTGATATCTCAAGCAGATTGGTACTTATCTCTGTCTTATCCATATATGATCATTTGCATTCTTAGGTGGATATGCTTGTAGCAATGTGGAGGAATTAGCAAAGATTGAAGAAGAGTATGTCATTAGACATGTGTGGAAAAATAGAATGCGAAAGCGGAATCGGAAATAAAGATAGAACAATAAGAACAAAGATTTTAACATGGAACCCTACTCCAGAGGAAGCGGGATGAAACCACGGGAGAAGTCCATGAATTGGGCATTTCTTCTATTGAAGTTCTCAATGAGTAAAGGGGGTGTGGGGCTCCTTATATAGCCCCACGGACAGACCCAATAGTGACCGCTCCCCCATGTGGTACTAAACACATGGGTGGGCTCTTTTCTTTTCCAACACTCCCCCTCAAGTTGGTAGCTGGGACAGCTGCAACTTGCAACGACAAAGGAAAATATACACCATTACATCTTCACTTGAAATCACCACAATAAACGTATGTATCCGCAACTGGTAGACAAACCCGCTTGCTGACGGGTATATCAGGTCACCGGAACGTATCTCTGTCGTGCCTGGAAGGTCACCGGACTGTCTCTGTCGTGCCTGCATGGTCATTGGATCTCTGTCTCAGTCGTGCCTGCGGGTCATCGGACTTTGTCGCCGTCGTGCGTTGAAGAAAACAAATCCAGTGCGGAGTCGATGTCGAGGATAGAGACACCACGACGAAGATCGATGCACAGTGAAGATGGCTTGATATTCTGTGAAATCCGGAGTGTTTGGTCTATCAGTCAATGATGTAGGATGCATATGCCTTTTACTCCCCCTTTCTCTCAAACTTGTGAGAAAAATGAAAAATAAAGACAAGTTGGGAGAAGCAAACATGAATCACATTTTTTATGCGTACGGCTTTTTCTTGTACGCACCTTTTCTTTATCTTCTCCTTTTACAATTTTTCGTACGGCTTTTCTCATGTACGCACCTCTTTTTTTTTACCAAACTTCATTTCCTTTTTTTTGCAAATCACCCCCTTCTTCCCCTTTTTTTTATTTTGGGCTCAATCAAATGTCCTCTCTCTCTCCTTTAATGAGCCGTCGGCCCATTTGATACAATTACAAAACAATATATTTTTTCTTTTGCCCATATCTGGGCCCACCAATGCAGCCCCATTTTATTATTATTATTAGGGTTCCCAGCGGGGAACCCTTCTCTTGAAACGAAGGCCGCCGCCTCCTGTATTGGAGAGTGGCATCGGAGGGCTGGAGGTCTGGATGGCCAATCGGGGGCGCGCGATTCGCTGGAGGGCGCGATTCGCTGGGCGCGCGCATCACTGGAGGGCGCCGCGAGGTTGGAGGAGGTCGCGCGTAGGAGCCTGGGACAACGGGATGGTGGTGCGCCGGGGGTAGTCGCGAGTAGATGTGCTGCCTGGGTCCTGGGTCCACGAGGAGCTTGTTCTTCCGCAGCGAAGTATGGGAGAGGAGGACTGCCTGGGTTGTACGCAGCTCGATGGCTGGAGCCCGCACAGAAGGAGGCGCGCGAAGATGTTTGAGGAGCAGATGCGCCAGGAAGCAAGGGTTTCGACGTGCCAGGGCTGCGCGATGCGCACAGGAGGTTGGCGGAGAGAGAGTTGCCAGGAACTGGAAGAGAGGCAGGCAACGTCGATTGGATGGAGCAGGAGCCTTCGGGCATGGTGGCGGCGATGGACTGGACGGAAGCGGAACTGTGCCTTGGAACTGTGATGCCGCTTCCTGCAGAAAGAGGTTCTCCTGGAGCAAGATGGCGCAAGACCGAAGAAGGATATGCGGCCTGGACGAAACCAGATCTAGGATCCCAAAGTCGGAACCCTTGCACGAACAGAATTTTTTTTAAATGATCTTCAAGAATGAACTGAACCGAATCTCAAAAAAAATCTTCAAACATAAATCCGTGAGAATCGAACCTGCTCTGATACCATGTGGAAAAATAGAATGCGAAAGCGGAATCAGAAATAAAGATAGAACAATAAGAACAAAGATTTTAACGTGGAACCCTACTCCAGAGGAAGCGGGATGAAATCACGGGAGAAGCTCCTGAATTGAGCATTTCTTCTATTGAAGTTCTCAATGAGTACATGGGGTGTGGGGCTCCTTATATAGCCCCACAGACAGACCCAATAGTGACCGCTCCCCCATGTGGTACTAAACACATGGGTGGGCTCTTTTCTTTTCCAACAACATGAACATTAGAGTAAATGTTGAAAGGAATGGAATTTTGAATCCTGTAGGGTTACTTAGGAATGTGAATTCCCATGTAATGTGTGATTAGATTTCCGTCGCAGTCGTCATTCCTGTGTGATTATGCTGCAACTAGCATATGAGCGAAAACAACAAAGAAATGAAGACTTCGTTCTCTCCTCTGTTTCCGCCTAACAAATGAGGACTAAAGTACCTAGTTAAAGGAAAATGAAACATAAAAGTATAAAAAAACCTTGATATCTCAAGCAGATGAGAAGGACTTCGCCTAAATATCAGTCAAAGCAACTAGCTGCCTACAAAAGATTTGTTTTCGGTGTGTTGGATTTCGTCACCCTCAGCCTCCACTTATCTACATCTTGTGGAGATCTAGCATATACATCCAAAGAAACTGTACATATCAAATCTCATGTGATTGCTGATGTGATTGTCATATGGAGACAAGCATGCTCTTCGTCCTTGTTACAAATCTTAGAAGGAACAGAAAATATCCCACTTGACAATATCCAGCTTTAGAGAAAAATAGCAAGGGAAGAATGAGGAAATGGACAAAACGGTAATTTTAAAACTTGAAGATAAAAATAAAATGAACTAGAAGACGTGCTATAGATATGCAACATGTTCAAAATCTTACTACCTGTGTGTATGTGTGTGTGACATATTCAAAATCCTACTATATATGTGTGCGTGTACGTGTGCATGGGCATATAGGCGTACGTGTCCGTGCCCGTGCGTGTGTCTGTGTGATTGTCATGTATAAGCATGCCCTTGTTATTGTCTCGTCCCTGTTACAAGTCTTAGAAAGAACAAAAAAATATCCCACTCGATAATACAGGGAGGAATGAGAAAACAAACAAAAGTGATAAACTTTTAATTTGAAAGATAAAAATAGAACGAGGGAACTATAAGACATGCTATCTAGAGAAAAATAGTAAGGGAGGAATGAGAAAATAAACAAAAATGATAAATTTTTAACTCGAAAAATAAAAATAAAATGAAGGAACGGTAAGACATGCTATAATATGCGGCATGTTCAAAATCCTACTATATGTGTGTGTGAAATGTTCAAAATCCTACTATATCTTGTGTGCGTATGCGTGTGGGTGTCCACGCGTGCGTGCACGTGCATCTGCGTGTGTATGTTTGGTTGTGTGTGTGTGTGGGGGTGTGGGTGTGTGTGCATGTGTGTGCACGAGTGTGGGTATAGTTGCGTGCACATGCGTGGGTGCGTATGCAGGTGCGGGCGGGCGGGCAGTTGGGTGGGTGTGGGTGTGCGTGTAGGGGTGTGGGAGCGCGCGTGCGTGCGTGCATGCGTGTGTGAGTTGAAATCCCATACTATAAATAATAAATATACAATAGGTTTCAAGCTCGTGCTATAAATATATCAAATTCAAGTCCGTTTTATAAATATATAGCATGTTGCAAACCCATTTTATAAACATGTAGATAGAAGGTTCACACTAATTATTGCTGCGACTATATGACATGTTCCAATCTTTATTATAAAACAACTTTACACTAAACCTGCTATAAATGTAACATGTTCAAGCCAATGCTAGGGTTTGAACATTTTATAAAAGATATGATGTCGATGGTAGTGTGTATGAGTAGAGAAAAGAAATGCATATCGAATCATGTTAGTCAACATTTTCCAAAAAAAAAAACAAGTTAGCTACCCTATTTGAATGACCATGTCGGATGTGTAAGTAACTATTTTTTAGGTTTAATGAACTATTTTCCTTTTTATATGTCAACCACAATGATGTTACCATTCCCTTTTTTTAATGATTGACATATGGTCTAATTCTCTATCTTTGTCTCTTTCTCTTCGGCCTTTTCACTTTAGTCCTGGATGAAACCCTTCTCCCTTTTATGTTTTGATTTGGAATAAAGTATTCCTTGTATCTCACAATAATTCTTAACTTTATCCTTAGAAAAAAGATGAGTTCCATGATATTGAGGTACATATGTCACATGGTATTTCTTACTATCCTAAGTTTGTGATATTTCGTAAAATACATATGCTTGGGACAAAGATGATAAATCACGAAAATGACTTGCATTCGTATTACTACTATCGAAAAGAGAGTTTTTTATAGTTAAAATAAAGGGAATCTTATTTTTATTCGGTCTATCAATATCAATACGTTCTCGATTAGTTTTATTGTTAGAATTGGATATTTCTATTGTTTTCAAGATCGGACTTCTTCTCCATTTTAGATGAATAAAAATAAGGATTTTTTACATTATCTACCCCTTCAACTTGTTGCGGTACATAAATGCTCCTATCAACTCTTTATTTACAAATTTATCTATATTATCTTCTTCGTTTTACAAAAAAATGCCTTCTGACCAATCTGATCATGTTGGATCTAACTTTGTTGTTACTAAAGAAGTTGAATCTTTTAATTTCATTCTATTTGATTTCTTATTGTGATCTCCTTTGGTTTTTCCCTCTCCGCTTCACTTCCTCTCCAACCACTACCTCCCTATCTCCATGGTGTCATTCTCCTCACTCGCCCACGCTCTTTTTATAATGACTCGTGACATTGATCTCTTGACAAAAATCTCTCCTTGCTTGTAAACCTACCTCCTTTATGAATTCATTAAAGGGTCCTCTCATAAACCTCTAGCATGTCACCACCAGAAACTTGTTAGAACCCTGATTTCCTATTGCTACAAATTTATCATCAAACCCCACTCAATCAACAACCACAGGGCTTGTTGGATCCCCTTCCCACTAACCTTGTGAGAGGTCAAATACTCGATCTTATATCCAATACCCAATGATGAGCATTGTGCACATGATACACGATAGCTAACACTTGAAAAACATGTATGATAATAGTAAGAGAAGCAAGCACAAAAAGTTACATACAATTAAAACTTAACAACCAAATATTCATGCTCCTAAAAATATGTAAGAGAGTTTACATACCAAATCAAGTGGCGCTAATTTTGTATTCATTCCTATGATTACTACAAAAGGGGTCAAGTTACTAGTGTTCTGTACATTGATGTACGCCATTGTCCAAAAGCTAGCCAAATGAGGGAGTAGCATGCTCACTCAAAATTGCTTGTAACTTTATGAGAAAACCAACAAGTTAGAAAGTGAGGAAAACCAGTTATATCCCAAATAAAAAAGCAATGGATGCAATATAACTCAATCACTTAAGTTGAACTAGCTAACTTTTAATTTATTCTTTCCCCGTTTAATCTAGCAAGTGGTAAATCATTTGTTCCCATTGCTTCTCTCGTTCCCTATGCCACCCTCCTCAATCAGGCATTTGGCATTATCACTCTAACCCCATTAAGGAGGAACCAAATTAAGATTAAGTGGGATAAAATGAGAACTAAATTAGTGCCGCAAATGGGTATATTGGTGTAATGAGCTCCATCATGGATACACACTGTTCTTTGTGTAGTGAACACTTTCATGCATGCACCTCCAATGGTAGAATCCATAGTAGTCAAACTTAGATGGGTAGAATCCATAGTGGTCAAACTTAGACAAGTCTGGGAACTTCTACCAGTCTTCTGGATCATGATGTTTTCATCTCTATCTTTTAGGGCTTGTTTGGTTGCTGGGTTGGGTTAGGGTACACCGGTGTATCCCTCCTTCCAACCCTCTCAATCCCCCTCATAGTTTACTATTCACAGGGGTATAGTTTATTATTCACAGGAATACCCCAACCCAACCCAACTCAGTCCAACCCAACAACCAAACAGGCCCTTAGTGCACTAGGCACGGGCTCCCCATGTCTCGAGACATTTTAGTTATGTTCTTGACTCCATGGCCAAGTTTTCACCACAAGTTGCATAAACTACATAGCTACCTAATAAGAGATAATCATTTAATTATCCTACTCAAGGTGCTTGGAATGAGTCTCAATTGATCACGCACTTGATCTAATTGAATTATTCTTGTAGCTTAATTCTCTCAAATTATAACTTACTCTTAGTTTGGTTTGTTTGATTGGCACGAGAAGAAGGATGAATGTTGAAACTAAGGGGCAAATAAAGAATTATTAAACCACAATTAAACAATGGTTTTTTATAATAACTCTTCCGAGTAAAAGCCGACACCTAAAACATACCAATCTGGGATTTTTCATGGCACTTCCATCGGAGAAGCTTCTAATATTCATATTACTTCAATTGAGGATAACATACCTCACGGTTGAATACATGCCCTTCTTAGAAATGTCAAATACATAATTATCTAATCTAGATAAATGTACCACAATTGCATAGTTAATGTAACACCCATACCCTCAAATATCGTCCCACATCTAAAACTTAAAAGTGTGAGCGTGTGTTATAACTTGTGGGGATTACTACTTGACAACTTGAACTTAAACATTTTGGGTGGTTGTTAACAGATCCAATTGGGTCCGAGAACAACAAGTTGTCAGTGTCAGGTTTCCTCGATAACGGACCAGGGACCTAAGATCGGGACGTTACAACTAAGTACAAGAGTGCTTAAAAAAGATTTTTCGGTTTTTTAAAAGCACACAACTTAGAGAGCTTTTGAAAATTGAACTAGAGTTTCCCAACGAAGAGATGAATGCTTTTGGAGCTTGAATTTAAACACACATAAAATGGAAAATTTGGGATCTCAGATACTTCTTTGATGAATAAGGATGTCTGCGTTGCACCTTGCATCTTGCAATAAATCTCACATGAAATATTTATAGGACTTAACATGGCTTATTAATTGTTATGGGTACGAGTAAATAGGATTGAATATGTAATGGATATAATACATACATTAAGTCAAACAAAAAGTAGTGGGCTCAACAAAATAAATTTTGATTGAAAACATCTGACTTTTGAGTTAGTCTACTGAATCAATAGACATAAACTGTATAATTTCACTAAGAAATAGATTGGTTGTTTGAGAATGTGGTTAGTTGATTGAACGACAATTAGTTTACTGGAAATATAAGGTAGTCAGCTTAAACTGGCTTCCAAAAAGTTCAATTTTCAATGATTGAAATTAGTCTGTGGAGAAAAAATAGTCCACTGATGATTGAAAATTAATCAAATGGAAATAAGTTTTTGATTGAATCAAGACAGTTTAAAGGTTGGTGATTGATAATTCATGTCTCACTTTAGCTTGATCATCCTTAGCTTGTTTTTTTAATTCAGTCATGTAACCTAAACATTCCAAAGTAAGTTTTATCATCATTAAATTATACATGTATGCATGAATTAACCGTTTACATATCTTAAAAGCTAATCAATTCACTTAAAGCAATGCAATTCCTATATTATAACTTGAATTGATGTAAACTTGGATCTCTCAGTCACATTGCAATCTCACGAGAGCCCCCAGAGAACGCCCGAAATGAGGGTACACATTGTAACTTCCTCATACTTTCTCCTACTTCTCCTACTTCTCGCTGATTCCATCATTTCCTTCTCGATCTCTTGATCTCTCCTCTGCCAAGTCTCGTACCTTACATAGGATCTTCGAGCAGTTCATATCGTCCCTCTCTGCCACCCTTGACATAGTAACTAGCTCGCTCGCTCGAACCAAACACTTCAAGTCTTCCGCATGAGCCTATGAGACCGTTGATCTCTTAAGGCATCATCTCTCTTTGAGCTTCTTGATAGTTTGGCAAAGCCTCTGACAAACTACGAATTAGTGGGTTGAGGGAAGAGGTGGCAAGATATTCGATGATCTTGCGATGAGAGGGAGGAAGGAGATGGCTTCGATGGCGAGCATATCCAATTATGCGCAGGATGGGGATGGTCATGGACATCAAAGAAGGATAAAACAGTAAAAGAACCATTTAAAAAACTCTTTTTTACACTACAACCAATGATAAACCAGCTTTGAGTGATAATCTTATAAAACGAGGAGCTTAACATTGCTATTTTGTAAATATGAAGTTGAGGCCACAAATTTTTTTAATATGGTCCAAATATCTCCCAAACTTTGTGGAGGTACAAAAATTTATATAAACCCTACAGACGACGCTGCCCTCTCTCTCTCCACTCGCCACTCGCTCCCCACAGCCTCCCCTGTTGTTTAGCTCCAGAGCTCGAGAAAATGGCGGCCGCCGCGGCAATGAGGTTGACGAAGCGATCGCTTGTGGCGTCGGGATCGATCGCCTGCCGGAATCGAGGGTTCGCGTCGGTGGCGGCGGGGAGCGATATTGTGTCGTTGGCTCCGGGCGTCTCACTCCAGAAGGCCCGATCTTGGGACGAGGGCGTCTCCTCCAAATTCTCCACCTCCCCCCTTTCCGACATCTTCAAGGTCCCCTCCATTCGATTCCACTAAAAAGCGTGGACTTTTGTGTTCCCGAATGAGGATTTGTTCGTTTGGTTGATATTTTCTTTTGTTTTGATTTCAGGGCAAGAATGTTGTCATCTTCGGGCTACCGGTCAGACCTCTTTCTTTGCCGCTTCCACTGTCTCTTTGTTTTTTGTTTTGATTTTGATTGTGAAGCTAATTTTGGATTTGAGCATATGGAAAGTTAGGGTTTTGTTGCCGACGGTGTTGGGCAAATTTTTGGGCTTTACACACTTTAAGATCATACATGAGCCGGACTTTAGGTGGCAGATAACGGGAAAAAGGGAGGAAGTGTGATGTTTTATGTGGTCGTGTGGTGTTGATACGATAGATCTGCTATGTATCGTCAGCATTTCGTTCATTTTTACTCACAACTGTGAAGTTGGGACATTGACAATATTGCCATCATGTCGATGCCATCACGATATTTTGATCCACAGTTTGTAGTCGCATTGTTTTTTTATTGCCATACATGTAAGTCTATTTTTAGTTTAACAGGGCATGGAAGGAGGAACAATGAGTTGGGAGGCCATGCCTCGGAAATGGATCCGATAAATGACACACATAAAAATCGATTGAGAATAGAGAACACATAAAAATTGCACAATATAAGATTTATAGTGGCTCAAAAGTGCGCATGATCATTGAGTGTGCATTTTCTTCTCATTAGCACAGTTTATGATCTCATCAATGACCATTGTGCTGTTCTCGCCCACCAGAAACATCGATTACATCTTCTTGCTCTAACAGCTTTGCCCTCTCGAGTGTCTTTGTCCTTTCTTTGTCCAATGTTGTCCATAAGTCATACTGCTTAATAAAGGCATGCATCTTAATATGTTAAAGCTGGTCCTGCTGATGAACTTCTCAATCTTTATATTGTAGGACATCATCACCTCCTTGCTTTAGAGGAATACAACAATCTTGAGTTGACACCAACATATTGAACTATAATGGAAGTATGGCGACACATATCAAGTACACATATAAGCAATTATGAAAAAACTGCAAGACATGATTTACAAGGTTCGTTAGTAATTGGGTTATGTTCTTGATGGTGACAATAGTGGGTCTCTCTTTATACAACGGAAGGACTATAATGCAAAGGATGATTCAAAACACTAAATGTATGAGAGTTTATATAGTATCCTTTACAGATGGATCCCTTAATCACAATATAATTAGAAGGATTCCTAAGCAATTAGGATCTGAATGGCTTATATAATCACAAAACAAATACAATCCAAATGGATCATTGATCAAATAATATTATCTGATCAATCGGAATCCGAATGGTATCTCACATCAATTAGGATATGGAAATCCCCAATTAATTAGAATTTAGGGTATTTTGATACTCTCCACATTAAATTGAATCACTCTACTGCTGCCTTCCCCTCCTTGGGGCTATTGTCAATTGACGTTAAGCAAGCCCCGACATGTTTGAACTTGCTCTTGAGAACTGCCTTGATGAACATATCTCTCGATTATCTTTTGTAACGTCCTTCTTACCTTGATCTTCTTCTTCTCAGAATAGATGTAGTGATACATGACGTCAACATGCTCGATCCTCTCATAATGCACATGATTTTTGGCCAGGCATATTACGTCATGACTGTCACAATATATGATAACTTGATCCTATTGTAGATCGAGATCTCCAAACAAGCTTTTCGGCTAGTTGCATTGCTTTTCAACTTTTGTTAATGTTACACTCTGCCAATATGGTAGATAGAGTCCTGAAAGTTGTAAGATAGCCTTCCAACTATGACAAAACTTCCCAAGATAACAACATAACATGTCATTGATCTCCTCCCATAAATATTTATGACATAGTCTGCATTTGAATATTTGGTCTGTATTTGAATATTTGGCTACTTAACATTGATGCTGATATCATATGTTCCTCTCAGATGTTGAATTTGCTTGATTGCATGCTAATACTCTTTTCTAGGATTTCCCATGATTGTGCTAACAATGCTTACAAGATGAGTAATATCTACTATTGCACATACCATAGCATACATTAGACTCCCATCTGTACTAACATAGGGAATGCATGACATATACTGCTATGTATTTGATTAATGTGCAAAAGAATTCTAAAGATAGATATTTACAATAGACTACGTACTCAATGGCTTTGCTGTGGATATCTCAAATCTTTCCAAGTCACCAAGACCTTCTCAATATAGTTCTTTTGAGATAAGAGGAGTTTTTCTTTTGAATGATCCCTAATGGTTTCCATTCATAATGTTTTTTGTCGCACTAGGAGGCTTCTTTTGGTCATCAATATTACTTTTCTCCTCCTTATTATAGTCACTCCAACAATAATATGGGATCTTATTGAACCCAAGGGAAACTATGAATATGTTAAAGCTTTGTACCATTGCTAGAGAGACTACTTGAGTTTATACAAAGACTTCTTTAATCTAGACTCATGATATTCCTTGCTTGCCTCAAAAAATAAATCCCTTAGATTGACTCATTAGAATATTTTTTCAAGTTTACCATGGAGAAAACTTTTGTCACATCTATTGCTACAGCTTTAGGTCTCGGTGTGCTACAATAGCTAGTAGCTACTTGATGGATGAGTGATGCAAATGAGATTTTTCAAATGGTGAAAATAAAATTTCAACGGTGGAAATATTTGGTGGAGAAAAAATAGTGTGAGAGAAGAGAAAAAAACTTACCGGTTGTGAGGGATTTGGAGGAAGAAACACATGGATCGCATCGAGGAAGTAGAGATAAAAAAGGAGATAAAATCTCAAATTTAATCAACTCTGAATTGAATTAAACACTAGACTACCATCCCCTTTATATAAGATGGGATGGATTACAAAATTAGAAAGCGAATAAATTTTCAAAGCCTAACTTATCCTAATTGACTCTAAATACACTCTAACTGACTAACTACATACTATAACCAATTACTAATTGATTTGAGATCATATGCGATTTCTTTATTTAAAATAAAATTGCAATGGATCCTGTAATTATACCTTGACCCTAATTTAATTAACGGACGAAAAATAGAGCCTTATTTATTTGTTTCACGCTATATCAGTTCTCTGTCATTTCGAAAAATTCATCTCCTGACAAATTGCTTGATTTTGGCCGCATGTGTGACAAATTGATCTTAATTTGATCCCATGGTTGGTTAATCTTTTCCCTTCTTCCATGTTCCTTTTGTAATTCTTGGGAAAAGAGGGGTGTAATTGCAAAATTCGTATGCCTTCACAAGAAAAACTCCATTATGCCTTATTCTTCACTTTAACATTTTTATAAAAGGGTTTTGAGAGAGGGGTATAGGTGCAAAACTTTCAAGAGATTTTTGACTCCTCTTTCTTGGAGAGAAAGCATCCGATCAAGTAGGAAGTTCTCTTCTTAGGATTTGGACCTTCCAAATTCGATGGCGGCACCATACCTTGCGGAGGCGGCGATGATGATCGCGTTGGACACGTGCAAGGCGGTGGGCCGGCTCGCGCGAGCGCGGCTCCATTGGGAGGTGAGGTCGGCGGCGGTGGCTCTATCAGGAGCGGATGCTTGGTGCTGTAGAGGTGATGTTGGCGGTGACTGGGTGATGGCGACGACGACTCCATTGGGAGCATATGTTGGCAGCGAAGGGAGGGGGTGTCGGTGCCACTACTTGCAGCAGTGGCTTCGGCGTTGTGCATAAGGAAGGTGGGGTGGTGGTGGAGTTTTGGGCAACATAGAAAGGAAGGGATGGTAGGGTTGGCAATGGTGGGGTTAGTGAAAGGTGGTGTGGCTGTAGGCGATAATGGCGGGGTCGGTGATGATGATGGGGCAATTAAAGGGATTGAGGGTGGTGGCAAGGGGGCCTGTAGCAAGGTTGTGGGGGTCGCTGGAGGCGTAAGGGCGGCGAAGGGGGGCTGCGGATGGACTGTCGGGGCTGTTTGTTTGGCGGAGGAGACCTATAATAGGGCTGAGGCGGGTGCCAAAGGCGAGAGGATGGCGTAGGGGACTTGCGTGGGGGCTGTGGGTGTTGGTGGAGTCGATTCCACCAACGTTGGTTGATCGGAATCGTGCTGAAAAGCAAGCCAATATTGGGTTTTTTCTTCAGTTTCGTCTCCCTTGTCTCCTTTAATCTAGTTTTGGATGAGGGCTGCACTAACGACGATAACACAATCGCTGGGCACTGGCAGAACTTTGTGGGGGAAGGGTCGGCGGTGTCGCGCTTCGCGGCAAAGCTGGATTCTCTTAGACGCGAGCTGATGTCCTTCGGGAAGAGGTCGCGCGGCAGTGAAGAGAGGTCAAGTCAGAGGCTGAGGCGGGAATTAGCAGGTTAGATGGGTTGGAGGATGAGCGGGGGTTGTCGCCGGCCGAGGTGGAGGAGCGGGCTGCGTGGCTGGAGGCCGTGTACCTGGAGGACAGGAAAGAGGAGATGCACTGGCGACAGAGATCGGGGCAGAAATGGCTAAGGGAAGGCGACACGAACACGCGGTTTTTTCACTCTGTGGCGTCTGGGAGAAGGCGTAGGAGCTTCCTTCATGAGCTAGAGGTGGACGGGCGATCGGTGACTGGCGAAAAGAACATAGGGGCTGCATTGCGAGAGCACTTTGTGAGGGTATTTGGAGCCCAATTTGAGACGTTACTGACTGCCTTTTTTGAGGAGGAGGTCCGCAGAGCGGCGTGGGATCTGAATGGGGACAGGGCTCCTGGTCCTGATGGCTTCTCCATTTCTTTTTATGGGAGCTGCTGAAGGGAGACGTTATGGAGGTATTAGAGGAGTTCAGGAGCGCCAATCGGGGCTTTGAGAAAGTGAACAGGGCCTTGATATTTCTGCTGCCCAAGAAGGAGAGTCCGATGACGGTGTTGGTTAATGGAAGGTCGGGGGGGGGGGGTGGTTCCAGCTGTAGGTTGGAGTGCGCCAGGGATGCCCTCTCGCTCCCTTACTGTTTGTGCTTGTTGCGGACTGCTTGGCCGTCTTGTTTCAGCGGGCGGTTGAGGGAGATGGTGCAAGGGCTTTAGGTTTGGGGATATCTCCATCCTGATATTGCAGTATGCTGACGATACGCTGATTTTTCTGGGCGGGTCGAAGGAGCAGAATCACAATGCAGTCACTTTGGTTGACTTCTTCGGGTGCTTGTCCGGTTTGAAGATCAATAGGCAGAAGTCGACGCTGGTTCCACTCGCGATGGAGGACATGGAGTGCACCAGGCTTACGGAGTAGGCGGAATGCCCCCGGGGTCACTTGCCGATCAACTATCTAGGGCTACCTCTCGTGGCGGGCAGATTGAGAAATTCTGATTGGGACCGTGTGGTGCGCAGGTTGGAAGAGCGCCTCGAGGGCTAGAAGGCAACCACTCTATCCAAGGGTGGGAAGTTAACCCTGCTGAAGCATGTTTTATCCGCTATTCTGGTGGTCTTCTACTCCACGAGATTGATGCCTGTTGGGGTGAGAAGAAAGGCCGAGGCTATGATGAAACGTTTCTTCTGGTCAGATGGCAAGCAATCAGGGAAGGGGTTCCACTTGGTCGCTTGGAGGATGTTTCGATGCCTGTCTCCGAGGGGGGGCTTGGGATTAGAGACGTGGAGCTGATGAACAAAGCTTTGCTTTCGAAGTGGGTGGTGCGACTGTGGGGCAAGTCCGATTCTTTGGTCTTACGCCTGCTGAGATCGATATATGGCGCCTCTGGGGAGTTGGTGGCTCAGAAGATGCGTCTTGAGTCTCCCCTGTGGTCGGGCATCCGTGCTGTGCTTCCTGGGCTTGCGCACTTCTTCCGTCCGATTTTGGGGAATGGTCTCCGCTTCCGCTTCTGGCAGGATGATTGGACTGGGGAGGGGGCGCTGGCCGCCCGTTTCCCTAGGCTGGTGGCCTTTGTTGCAGACATTGGGGCGTGTGTGGCCGAGGTGTCGGATTCGGGATCGTGGTCTCCGAGGTTTCTTTCCGATCTCCCTGATCAAAGAGTGGAGGACTTCCTGCGGCTTCTTTCCGAGCTTCCCTCGGTTGCGGAGTTGTCTGGTGACCCTGACCACTTCGTTTGGGCTGATAGTAAGTTCTTGGTGAGAGCTGGAACGATGGTGATTGATGATGATCTTCGTGCGGACATGAAAATTATTTGGGCGGCAAGGATTCCTACGCGGGTCAAAGTCTTCCTTTGGTGCCTTAGGAGAAACCGCCTGTGTGATAAGGCGAGGAGGGGGTGGATTCTAGGTTCGGCGGATTTGCAGTGTGATAGATGCGAGGAGGGGTTGGAGGACGCGGACCACATCTTCTTTGGTTGCACTTGCAGGACATCAGCACAGGTGTGGGAAGTTGCGGCGATTCCTTGGGTCCGGGCTTCCGGCCTGGTTCCCTTATGGAGGTCCATCCGTTCGGTGGGGCTTGGGTCCTCTGGGGATGTGTCCAGGCCCTTAGCCGTTCTATGGGCTATCTGGCTTGGCAGGAATGACCGTGTTTTCAAGGGGCAGCGTTTTTATTGGGAAAAATGTAATTGCACATTGTATTGCTCTCTACAATTTCTGGATCTCTAACCGATGTACCTTTTGCTTCTTAATGAATTTTGGTGTGGTGACTCCCGCCTTGGGAGGGCTCCCCCTTCTTTTCCAGTAAAAAAAAATGACGACAACACTTGGCAATGGTAACAGGGTTTCCGAAACCTCCTGAACATCAGCTTTTGCAGCTTTTTTGACGACATTTTCCTCTAGTTGTCTCGTCAATGATTCAACATTCCACGGATCTTGCATTTCTCTCGATCTGAGCACACTTGGAGCATATTGGATAGTGTTTTTCTAACCGCAACACGCCATGCACGATTCGTTGAACGAGATTCTTTGGATTTATATCCTTGTGAACGCTTGGATGGATCGTCAGATCGTGAGAACGATCTGTAGGCCATGCTCTGATACCAATTGATGCAAATGAGAATGTGATGAATATTAAATTTTAATGGTGGACATATTTGGTGGAGAAAAAAAAGGGTGGTAGAGGAGAAAAAAACTCGCCGTTTGCGAGGGATTTGGAGGAAGAAACGTAGAGATCGTGTTGAGGGAGAAGAGAGAAAAATGAGATAAAATCTCAAATTTAATTAACTCCGAATTGAGTTAAACACTAGACTACCATTCCCTTAATATTGGGGGAGGGATTGCAGAAATAGAAAGCGATTATATTTTCGAATCCTAACTTATTTTAATTGACTCTAAATTAGCTCTAAATATCTCTAACTGACTAACTACTTACTATAAGTGATTACTAATTGATTTGAGATCACATGCGATCTTTTTATTTAAAATAAAATTGCAACGAACTTAATAATATTAACCTGACCCTAATTTTATTAACAGTTGAAAAATAGAGTCGTATTTATTTGTTTCCCATTGCATCAATGAGTGCCTCAAAATAAGAGAGAATATCTTGCTTGTAATCCACTCCTTCCTTTTGACTGTAGTTTTTTGCAGCTAGGCTTGCCTTATATGTGGTACTTTTATTACGTGGGACTCATGTTTTTTTCTTGAAGATTCGTTTGTAACCAATTTTCCTCCCTCATGCAACTTGGCAATATCCTATTTTTGATTCTTGTGAAGAGACTCCTTTTCCTCGTGCATAGCAACAATTCACTATCTAGATTCTGCTCATACAATATGTGGACGATTCTTGAATGATTTTCTTTGATTTTGCTTTATATTCCTTTATATAATAATTCTTCACGACACCATAACTCCCCCCACGATACATTACCAATTTCACAACATGCTAGCCGCGACAATTCACAGAAGCCATGTTTGGAATTTCCGATGAAGACTTGGCCGAACTTCTTCTATGATAATCTCTTCTCTCATGAATATGAATGGCAATAAAATTCTCAAATGATAAAGGTAATGAAAGCAATAAGATCAAACCAACATTCTCGCTATCTATTTTAGTATCTAAAAATCTCAAATCTATAAGCAATGTTTAAACATTATTGTTGAGATATTTGTATCTCTTATAGTATTTATTTCTCATTTCTATTTTCTTTATGTACTCTTGTGTAATTAACCTATGGTTTTCTCCTATATAAGAGAGCCCTATGGTCTCTTTAAATGTATGCTATTTTTTTCTTCCAACATGGTAGTGGAGCAACAGTCCTAGACTGGGGTTCCCATATCCCACCAAAACCCTTCCCTACCTGTTGCCCCCCACCCCTCGTCGTCAGCCCCGCCATCGTCCCCGATCTCGACATCACCCTCTCGCCTACTGCGCCCCTACGTGCTGCACTTAGGCGCACTGCACCTGCGGGTGCACCTATGCTCCTGTGCACCTACGCTCCTGTGCGACTGTGCCTAAGCATCTGCGGTTGCGCCTGGGTGTGCTCCTGAGCTCTTGCGCATTGTCCTCGTGCGCCACTCCGCATCGCGACACCATCTCTTTGGGGCACTGTTCGGCCACTGCTATAGACAAACACGGTCTGATTTCAACTGGAAACGGTGATTTTCGACATATAAATCATGGTTTTTTGCCCTAGACTACAAAAAGGATTGAAAAGGTTGGTTGTATGAGTCTGCACGTACAACCACTCCTCCGTATGATTGTGTAGACACACTCAGATAGTCTACTTCCAGTTTGTTCTGTATTTTTGGCATTTGCTTATCATGTCGGAGAGCACGTGTGATGTGTTTTCCGTTGTTCGGTGCCTTCAAGGGCCCGACTCCCATCGTAAAGATGGATGTGATCAACTACGAGTTGTGGTCCATCCAGTTTCACAACCTTATGCAATGCCATAGCAAGGAGCACATTTTAACTGATTCAGAGCCAATGGACAAGACTGGGACTAATGCTTCTTGGAAGCAAGATGATGCCTATGCAAGGATTTGTCTCTCCGAGACGCTCACCATGGAGATTGCCAACGACATAGTCAATCAACCCACATCCAAGGCTATGTGGAATATCTTAGCTGACACTTATGGGCAAGCCAAGGAATGAGAGCAAGATCCTCCAGTTGCTGTATGATATATTCTCGACCAAATAGAATGGTCGGCCTCTTCATGCACACTTCTCTCATCTTCGAGGCATGTTTGAGCGACTCCATAGCTTTATGCCCATTACTACCAGCACTGAGCAACAACTTGAATACCGGAATGTCACTATGATAGGGGTCTTTCTGTCATCTCTTGACTCTGAGTCGATGCAACACGTACTCAACTACTTACTGGAGAGACGATACCTCCAATGGAGGAGGTCTACAAGAGGCTGAGCAGGATCACTACTTCATCTACTACCATGACCCAGACTCCCTCTGCTTTGGCAGCTTCTCGTGGCAGAGGGGCTACTTCACAATTTCGCGGGCGTGGACCACGCATGGAAGGCCGTATTGATATCAATATCGATATCGTTTCGATCCGCCCGGAAATGGATATATCGGGATATATCGACGATATATTAATGATATCGGTGGAAATGTCGAAAATGACTCAAAAAAGTTATTTTTTGCCATTTTTTCAGAAATTAAGATCATCCAAGATATAGAACAACAAATAACCTACAAATACACACTTATATCACACATATCAGTCATTTATAGACCATATATCGCATATATCAGTATCGCTGGTATCGCACATATCGGTCGTGTCGATGTTAATCACTTAATGTTGATTCCTGACTTATGAATATTGGAAATGGATTCCATTCAAATTATTATAAGTTTATAACATGAAATACTACAATATACACCTCATAAGTCATAACACACATAGATAATTTATGAGGACTATGATCCTTAAACTGCACATATCTGTTATATCGATGGGAATATATAACGAGACAATCATTCTTTGGCAATTGGCATAAAGATTTATGATTTATCTATATAAAAGCTACAAGTCTACAACAACAAATGACAAATATCCAAATCAATTTGACAATGTAAAATGAGATGACCTACGCTAAAACCAAGAGTTTCGCGGTGGATCTGAATAGCCCTCCCTTCCTTGTTGTCTCTCATAACGCATCGCAGATTCAATGAACTCGCAGTAGTTTTCCCATGTCATGTACGAGTACATGGCCTTGTAATCCATCACATACTGCCTGTATTGGTGGTCATCGATGCCTATGAGTATCCCGAGACGAGGATAAGCAGCACTAGATCCAGTATCACGAGTGGCACGACGAGGCCGCGAACTACTAGCTTGAGATCCTCGAGACGACGACGACGGAGTAGGAGAAGATGCCTGCGGAGGAGGAGGACCTGGAGGAGGAGCGAAATACTCTGGGAAGAAACCGAAACTGTCATCACCAAAGAAGCTGTCCTGGATGAGCTGGGTCTGCTCGGGTTGGCTACCTTGGTAGTTCTCACCGCTGTAGCTGCTATATCCTCCATACCCACTGTTATAGCTGCTATATCCATAAGATGGAGGAGTATACGCTTGAGGAGGCGGAGGCCCAGGCGGAGGAGCAGGAAAATATTCAGGGAAGACCCCAAATGGTCTCTCATCATGGGAGGATCCATATCCGCCCAAGGGACTTGGTGGTCCTCACGGTATGGGGCTGTCAATGTCCATGCAACTCAACGAACCTATATATGATATCAAATCCGACATGTAGCTATCTGTAGGATGATGGTGACGTCGTCCATATGCATCGTAATCCATAGGTCTTGGACTCGGACTTGGGACAAACTGCCCATGTATGTTTCCACGTCGTTCCATGTATTCCCGTTCTGACTCGAATCTTCAAGGGATATTTATACCCATAACCCTGAGTAATATGGTATTACCCCAGAAACCCTCTAAAAACACGAATTATCCTCAGGACCCTGAATAACCACGTCGTTTTACACCCATAACCTTCCGTTAGTTTTGTTCGTTAACTCAACCAGATAGCTGAGTTAATCTAACCCATTTCATGATCCTACGGTGGAGGTTAATCAAAAAAATAAAGAAGGAAGGAGGAAGTGGGCTACATCTCAGAGCTTGCATGGTGGGAACTTTCACGGAAGAGGCCGACCTGAACCTGGGGCCGAGAGCATGACCTGGACCGGGGAGGACCGCAGGCAGAGGGGCGGGGGGTGGGTGGGGGGGGGGGACCTGCAGGCGGTTCAGGGAGGGAGGCTGCAGGCGGAGGTGCGTGGGGGCGGGGGGTCTACAGGCGGAGGCGGGTGGAGGTGGGTGGCTTGCAGGCGGAGGTGCGGGGGGGAGGGGGGTCCTGCAAGCAGAGGCGTGCGGCCGCACCTCGTCGGTCGGGGGGGCAGGCTTTTGTCGAGCGGTGCAGGCTCTGCGGAAGCTGGAGGCTCCAGGCGGGTGATCGGGGGGGCTTTGGCCGAGTGGTGGGTGGGGGGAGGGTGGGCCGGCGGAGGCTTGCAGGCGAAGGTGCGGGGGGGGGGGGGGTGTGGGGGACGACTAGGCGGAGGTCGGGGAGGGGTTAGGGTCTACGAGTCGACCAGGCGGGGCGCGAGCAGGGCTGGCTTTCAGACGACGCAAGCGGGGGGAGTAGGGGAGGTGCTACCAGGCAGAGGCGCGACCGGGGGGGGGGGGGGGCTACCATGCGGAGGTCGGGGAGGGGTTAGGGTCTACGAATCAACCAGGCGGAGGCGGAACGGGAGGTGGGCGGAGGCGCGAGCGGGGCTGGCTTTCAGGGACGCGAGCAGGGGGGAGGGGGAAGGTGCTACCAGGCGGAGGCGCGGCCGGGGGGGGGGGGAGGGCTACGGGACCAGGCGCGTAGGCACGGGTGGGGAGGGGGAAGTTGGGGAGGGATGCAACGGATGGGTGCAAGACCTGGAGCTTGCGGCGGCGGGGGGTGACCTGGGCTTGCAGGCGGAGGCACGAGCGGGAGGGGGCTCCGACCTGAGCCGGGCTTGCGGGCGGGGAGGAGGAAGGGGGCGGCCGGCGGGGGAGGCGGACCGGCCAACGTACGGGTGGAGGTGGGGTGGCCGGCAGGGGGTGGTGCTGGGAGGAAGAAGGGGGGAGGGAGGAGGAAGGAGATAATGGTGTTATTTGTAAAGAAGTGAAAGTTTAGGGGTATAGAATATAAAATACATGACGGATACCGTCATATTTAACGGGAAATTGGATGGAGATTAACACAGGGTTATGCGTGTAAGAGTTAATTGCTATTCAGGGTCTGAGGATAATTCGTGTTTTTAGAGGGTTTCTGGGGTAATTACCATATACTCAGGGTTATGGGTGTAAATATCCCAATCTTCAATCATCACGTGGTCCACGACCACCTGACCCCCTGAATATGTGTCCCCGTCACCTAATCCACCACGACCACCACCAACATCATCATCATCATCACTCCCATTGTCATCTTTTGATTTTGATTTGGATTTCGATCCAGTAGAGAGGATGTCATCCACAATCGCATCAAGTTCCACCCTCCAAGATGGTCCATGATTCGCCCAGATCTGGCCATGTAGTCGCCAACATCTGCTCCCATTTGTTGGCTTATATTCTCATTCGACCTTCCTCCCGGTTGATCGAGCAATGGAGCACCGTTGGAATCCAACCACCTCTGCAGAACATCTTCATCTGCATTGTCGTCGTGCATCTTGAAAATATATGCAATCGATGGGGTCTGTGTAGTCATCTCTTTCATGCCCCTCTCTTGCATGTTTCATTTTCAACCTTAAGTTGTAGTGCACGAAAACAAGATCGTGGAGTCGTTCTCCCAACTTGTTCCGTCTCTTCGAATGGATCAAGTTGAATGTGCTTCAATTTCGTTCACAACCACCGGCATATGTTGTTTGGGACAATACTTTTACTGCCACTTTGCGGAGGTTGGGAGCTTCCATCCCATACAGTAACCACCTTTCGTCCGTGGAAAAAACAAAAGAGATAATCATAAATCAATAATAGTCAAATTGTTTGTTACATATGTCAAATATCATTCAGTAGACTTAGTATTTACCGGGAAGAGTACTGCCGCATCCATTCACCGCGGTCCCCCTACCGAAAGAACCCAAGGCATCCCTAAAGTATTTAACCTGCACATTAATCAAAATGCAAGTCATAACATGGTTTGTGCCTCAAAATAGATTGTACATGATACAAGCGCTCTTACGGTCTTACCTCATTCATGCACGAGGTTTGTGCCTTCTCGTCCTTGACGAGCTTCTCCACCACAAGTTGTACGGCTGCTAGAAGGTAGTCATTTGTACCAAGACTGTTGTTGTATTGGTACTTCGGATTCAAGTAGTATGCTGTTGACGAACAAATTTTAATCATTCAAAACAAAAGTACATGCTTACGGAAATGGATTAGAAAATCTAATGGATAATAAAACGTACCCATTGTTTTTAAAAACACGCCTCAAGGCGTTGAGGCGTACGCCTCGTGCAGCCTCAGTGAGGCTTACACCTCGAGGCTAATGAGGCGCGCCTCGAAGCGTGCCTCGAGGCGCCGCCTCATTTGTGTGCTGTTTTTTTTAATCTTTTCTGCGATATTTTTTTCTTTTTTTTATTGTGGGCTTTTCATCTTTTGTAGACAAGTATTTTCAAGTCCTTAAGCTCACAATTCACTGAAATGCATTTTTTTAGTTTATTAAAGTACTTATTATTACAGTGTTATGCATGTTATTTATAAATCAACATGAACAAAAATGTGGGTCTTGAGTCCTTTGCCTCTACTCTTTAGTATGCCTCTTGTGTTACATCTAGTCATTTTAGTAAATTTTATCCAAGACTTTAAATTTTGCGGAGAGTTACCAATTATTGTGCTTAATCCATATTTACTTGATTCCAAGGAAGGAAATATCGATATCGATCGTTTCGATACAATGTTGATACCGATATATCGCCGATATATCGGCGATATATCGACGCATATCGCCGAAACCCGGTATCCATTAGGCATTTTCTCCTGTCGATACCCGATATCGTCCATATCGGCGATATATCGGTGACCTATCGATACCGATATATCACCGATATATCGACGATATATCGCGATATGACGATCCCTGCTTGATTCCTTACAGATTTAGAGTCCAAAAAAGAGAGTTATGTAACAAATTGGATGTTTAAACCATGATGTTAGCCTTGAAATGTCATGGAGTTGTGTATTTAATAATAACTATTTAATTTCTAGAAATTGAAAATTGTAATTACTGTTAATTATGATATTTTATGAAAAATTTTCTTTCACGAGTGAGGCTTACGCCTCGATACGTCTCGGGGCTTATGCCGCGAGGCAATACTGGGAAAATGCCTCGATGCGCCTCCCGCTTTTTAAAACCTTGAACGTACCAGTCTTGTGAAGAGGATGTGAGAGCATCTTGGACCATCGTTCGTCTATGATGTCCAACCATGCTTTAAATCCTCTCCTAACAGCTTCTCTAATCTTCTCCCTCATTCATCGCATTGCCTCGTAGATGACTCCCATAATTGGCTTCTTATCCTCATCTACGATACACAAGCAGAAACAACAGGTTCCATTATTTTCGTGACCCTTGTCACGTCATCCCAGAAATGGAGATCATTGATGATTGTCTCCACTCTCCTTCCTCCTTCAGTTCGAGCTTCTGGGTTCTCGAACCATTCACCTTGGCAGCGCATGGTCTTCAACCCTGCCTTGTGCTGTTTGAGGCTTTGCAACGCTATAAAATTGGTTGCAAAGCGTGTTATCCCAGGCCTCACCAACTCACTATTACATGTCCGCCTCATCAAGGCCAACACTTTGGAATGGTTGTAAATGAACGGCGTGATCGCCCGTGCTTGTTCCATCACCTTCACGACGAGCTTCCTCTTGCCGAAGTCCTTCAGAATTAGGTCTATGCAATGCGCATCACACTGTGTCCAAAAAATGCCGTAGCTGCTGGACTTCATTATTGTTTCTCCTGCTTTCTTAAAGTTGCTGCCGTTGTCCGTCACAATCTGTACGATGTTCTCTTTCCCAACGTCCTTAATGACGTCATTCGGCAACTTCAGCAGGTACTTGTAGTCCTTGACCTGTTCGGAAGCATCGACGGATTTAAGGAAAATTGTCTTATCGTCGCAGTAAACGAGGAAGTTGATGATCTGCTTCCTCGTGTAACTTTTCCAGCCATCACACATCAGCGTCACGCTGTATTCTGGCCATCTCTTCCTCAGGTCCGAGATGTACTTGTTCATCTCCTCCTCTTGAGCAAGATACTTGTTCATCAATTCTTTGGCACTTGGAGCCTTCACTCCCGTTCCAGCTGCGGCGATCTCATCAATGGCATGCTGTAAGAAAGGTCCACTAGCGACATGGGCTCTGATGCTCTCCCCAAAGAAGAGCTTGCCGATGGCCCTGCCCACTCTCTCGCGTGCGTTGGTGAACATCCCCTTCACCGTCTTCTGCTTCGGGTCCTTGCTTGGCTTGTACTGCATGGACCCACTCCTCGTCAAGAATGGTTCTGGTCCCTTCCCCTTGTGCTTCTTAGTGGGTGGTAGTACTGGTGCACCTCCATTGCCACTCCCACTGCCACCAGCACCGGGGAAGCCGCCGCGTGCACCAGCGAGTTCTCTCCTCTCAAACTTGCTCCTCATGGACTCTTTTGTTGCCCGCCTGTACGCCCTCCTCCCCGCTTCGGTCTGAACGTCATCGGGGTAGACAAAGTCCTCGTCGTCTGAATCAGAGAGGACGTTGAACTCCTTCTCAAACATGAACTCCTTGAACTGTTCATCCCGTCTCGACCTCTCCACATCCTCCTCCTTTTTCCCTCCATGCTGGCCTTCACCAAGTCCCTCACGTCTTTTGGACATCGAGTGCACTTGGCAACATTTTTATTGCTGCCAACAAGGTGATGCTTCAGTCTAGTAATATCCCCTCCTCCGAGTTGCTTACCACAGAACTTGCATTGTGGTTTTGCTTTGTTGCCATCTGGAGCGGTGGCATACTTCCAACCAATCTCTCCACTCTCGAAATCCATCTGTCTACGAGAACCATCAGAGTCTGAACCGGAGTGTGCCATGATCTTGAATCCTTGAGCTGAAAAACACAGAGAAAAAAATTCAAAAGCCCCCAATTTCAACAACAATATAGTCAATAATATCAAGAATTAAACCCCAGTTTCATAACTCAAAATTTAGGGGTTTTGGTGTGAATTAAACCTCAGTTTCAGATCTGATCAGTAGCTCTTAAATCCATGTTTTAACAACTTGAAATTTAGTGGTTTTGGTGTTCATTGAACCTCAATTTCAGAACTGATCATTAGCTTTTAAGTCCATGTTTTAAGTCATTTAACAACTCGAAATTTAGGGGTTTTGGTGTCAATTAAACCTCAGTTTCAGATCTGATCATTTGCTCTTAAATCCATGTTTTAACAACTAAAAATTTAGGGGTTTTGGTGTGAATTGAACCTCAATTTCAATTCTGATCATTACCTCTAAAATCCATGTTTTAACAACTCAAAATTTAGGGGTTTTGGTGTTAATTAAACCTCAGTTTCAGATCTGATTAGTAGCTCTTAAATCCATGTTTTAACAACTAAAAATTTAGGGGTTTTGGTGTGAATTGAACCTCAATTTCAGATCTGATCATTACCTTTTAAAATCCATGTTTTAACAATTAAAAATATAGGGGTTTTGGTGTCAATTAAACCTCAGTTTCAGATCTGATCAGTAGCTCTTAAATCCATGTTTTAACAACTTAAAATTTAGTGGTGTTGGTGTGAATCGAACCTCAATTTCAGAACTGATCATTAGCTCTTAATTCCATGTTTTAAGTCATTTAACAACTCGAAATTTAGGGATTTTGGTGTCAATTAAACCTCAGTTTCAGATCTGATCATTTGCTCTTAAATCCATGTTTTAACAACTAAAAATTTAGGGGTTTTGGTGTGAATTGAACCTCAATTTCAGATCTGATAATTACCTCTAAAATCCATGTTTTAACAACTAAAAATTTAGGGGTTTTGGTGTCAATTAAACCTCAGTTTCAGATTTGATCAGTAGCTCTTAAATCCATGTTTTAACAACTCAAAATTTAGGGGTTTGGTGTGAATTGAACCTCAATTTCAGATCTGATCATTAGCTCTTAAAGTCATGTTTTAACAACTTAAAATTTAGTGGTTTTGGTGTGAATTGAACCTCAATTTCAGAACTGATAATTAGCTCTTAAATCTATGTTTTTAACAACTCGAAATTTAGGGGTTTTGGTGTCAATTAAACCTCAGTTTCAGAACCGATCATTTGCACTTAAATCCATGTTTTAACAACTCGAAATTTAGGGATTAGGTGTCAATTAAACCTCAGTTTCAGATCTGATCATTAGCTCTTAAATCCATGTTTCAAGTTTTAACAACCTCTACAAAACCCCAATTTTTCAAATACAAGTATCAGATTCAAGAAACTACATCACCAGATTCACCATCTCTTCTCTTAAAATGATTGGCAAAAAAAATCAGACAAAAATGTAAAAGCAAAGCAACCACTCTTCTAAATTTGATGGGCATGCCTTTAATTTCCATAAATTAGACTTCATACTCCAAAAATCAAACTATACTCACTAATTAAGAGAACAAAACCCCTACCAAAATTTGAAAATTAACTCACTAATTAAGAATTTAAGAGAGGCTAATAGAAATTATACCTCAAATGCTTAGAACAAGAAGGCAACGAGCTTAGAGAAAGAAGAATTGGAGCTCAAAGTTGTGTGAGATCGTCATGGGCGCTATGCCCATTAAATAGGCGAAATCCACCGACACAAAAATTCCATTTTGTGCATCCCAAGTCATGAAGATGCCAAGTGTCCGGCGATATATCGCCGACACTCGTATATCGGCGATATATCGCTGACAACCGGTATTTCGACATACAGGCTGATATCGTTATCTCACCCCTGTCGATACCGATATATCGGCGGTATATCGCCGATATATCACGATACGACCTTCCATGGGACCACGTGGTCGAGGAGGAGGATGTCAACGTGGGCCCATGCTCACATTGCCACCGTCCAGGTTTATTTGGAGGAGACATGCTATCTGAAGCATGGGTATCCTACGTCTGCCCATATTTCTGAGCAGATAGAAACTACTTCAACTCCTTCTCATGATGCGAGGTTTGATGATATTGTTTTCAGATTGAGAGAACGATGACTACTCCAACCACTTCAGCTGCAGGTTCCTCAGATGTCGCAGCTACCGCCAGAGATTCTTCGAGTTCGTCAGGTATTGCTTATGCACTTAACAGTTGTAGCAGTTCAGATTTGACCGATTGAATCATGGACTCTGGAGCATCTCATCATATGTGTGGCGATCGAGCACAGTTCAATTCTTATAGGTCTATCCCTCCTTGTAGATCAATGGTGATTGCTAATGGGGTTCATCTACCCATTGTTGGTCAGGGGGAGATTGTTTTAGCTCCCTCGATGCGCCTGCAGAATGTCTTACAATGTTCCAGCATTTCAGATGAATCTTTTGTCTATTAGCCAGATTACAAAAGATTTACATTGCCGTGCCATATTTGATCAATTATCTCTTGTGTTTCAGGATATACTCATGGGCATGGTGATTGGATGTGGCCGTGAGGAGAGAGGACTTTACAGGCTTGTCCAGCCTCCGTGCGCTGGTGCTGCTACCATTCCTTCTGGATTTATTTCTCCTTTCACTGCTTGCTACTTGGACACCTTCCTCTGCTGAAGCTGTGTCATGTTCTTCCGTAGATCTCTACTCGTACTACCCTGGAGTGATGCATGCCAGTTTGGGAAGCACCACCGTTCTTCTTTTTCGAGTAGTCGGAGTTGTCACAATAGTCAGCCGTTTGAGTTGTTTCATTTCATATCCGGGGTCCTAGTCATGTTCTCAATCATCACGGACATCACTTCTATAATCGTTGCTGTGAATGACTTTTTTAGATTATCGTGGGCATTCTTGTTAAAAAAATAAGTCTGAAGGTCCTGTCATTAAATTTTTCTTTGTTGAAGTTAAGAACATTTTTCTGCTAATGCGAGTTTATTCGTACTGATAATGCCTTGGAGTTTTCCATGTTACAACTATCTGATTTTCTCAGATCTCTTGGTATTATTCATCAGACTTCTTGTGCTTATACTTCACAACAGAATGGTGTTGTTGAACACCGTCATCTTCTGGATGTCACGAGGACTCTTTTGATTCAGAGTTGAGCTCCTCATTCATTCTAGGGTGATGCTGTTCTCACTGCTTGGTACTTGGTGAACCACATGCCTTCCACTATCCTTGGTATTATTCATCAGACTTCTTGTGCTTATACTTCACAACAGAATGGTGTTGTTGAATACCGTCATCTTCTGGATGTCACGAGGACTCTTTTGATTCAGAGTTGAGCTCCTCATTCGTTCTAGGGTGATGATGTTCTCACTGCTTGCTACTTGGTGAACCACATGCCTTCCCACTATCCTTGGAGAAAAGGTTCCTTTCCTGATTGTGTTTCCCGAGAAGAACCTATTCTCCCTTACTCCCAGAGTTTTTGGGTTTGTGGCATTTGTCCACAATTTTACTCCTGGTCGTGACAAGCTCTCTCCTAGAGCTGTCAAATGTGTGTTTGTTAGCTACTCTCTTACCCAAAAGGGTATTGATGTTTTCATCCTGTAGGGAGAAAGTATTATGTTAGTGCTGATGTCACATTATTTGAGTTTATTATGTAATTTTCTTCCTACATGTGATAGATTGTCTAACGCTAATTTTGGCGAGGGCATTTTTGTTCCTCCAACTCTTTTATCTCCACCAACTACACCTCATGTTGAGCCTCAGTCATCTACATCTCCACCGTCGTCTACCCTGACACAGTTCCTACCACGGTTTTACATTTGTAGGTCCTTTACTCGCCCCTCTGATCATGCGCCTTCCCCGTCATCCAGTACGCCTCAGGTATGTAATGATCACATTATTTCTACTGATGGCACTGGAGATTTGCGTATTCCACATGATATGTACATGTGGAGTGATACCAGAGAACAGAGAGGCTGATGACCTGCATGTACCTATTGCCTTGAGGGAAGCCGCGTCGTAACTGTGCCACTTATCCTCTAGCCGCACATATCCCTTTGGACCATCTTTCAAAGGAGTACACGAGGTTATTGTGGGACTCTTTGCTGTTACTGTCCTATGAACATATCAGGAGGTCGTACAACATAGTAGTTGGTGACTTGCCAAGGAGGAGGAGATGGCCGCTTTGCAGTCTCGTGGTACCTGGAGCATTATTCCTGCTCCTCCAGGTGCCTCTGTTGTGGGGTACAAATGGATCTTTAAGGTGAAGCAACTGGCAGATGACAGTGTGGATCGCTACAAGGCAAGACTTGTAGCACGGGGGTTCACCCAGATATATAGGGTAAACTATAAGGATACCTTCTCTCTCGATGGTCAAACATTCGCCACTGCATATTCTTCTATCAGTTGCTGTTTCACGGGACTGACCTCTTTACCGACTCGATGTAAAGAATGCATTCTATATGACGATCTACAAAAGGAGGTATATATGCAACAACCATCAGGGTTTGTAGCTGAGGGGGAGTCTCAAAAGGCGTGTAAGCTCCACAAGACGATTTACAGCGTGAAGCAGAGTCCGAGAGCTTGGTATCAGAAGCTCTCAGAGTTGATAGAGCAACAACGGTTTGCGCGGTCCACTGTGGATCACTCGCTTTTTGTTCAGACGACACAGAGAGGTACTGTTGTTATTTTTGTCTATGTTGATGATATTATTGTCATGGGTGATGATGAGCATGGCATTCAGGCCGCCAAGGAGTTCCTAGGTCAGCAATTTGTGACTAAGGACCTTGGCAATCTTCGATACTTCCTTGGATTAGAGTTCGCCAGGAACCATCGTGGTCTTGTGATGACCCAGATGAAGTTTGTGTCTGATCTTCTACTAGAGACATGTATGACAGGGTGCAAGCCTACTACTACCCCTATGGATTCGAGTATGATATTATATGATGATAACACTGGGGAGGTAGATAAGAGGAGATATAGAGAGCTTGTTGGGAAGCTCTTATATGTTACCATCACCAGGCTAGACATATCCTTTTGCTATGAGCAAGGTGAGCCAGTTCATGGAGCAATCCCGGGAAGGTTTATATGGATGTTGTCTATATGATTTTGAGATATTTGAAGATTTCACATGATATTGGTCTTATTTTCAGTAGAGGTACGTCTCTTGAGGTGACAGCTTGTGCAGATGCAGATTATGCAGGATGCCCTAGAGACAGGAAGTCTACTTTTGGCTTTGCTATTTTTGTTGAGAGCTCTCTCGTGTCATGGAAAAGCAAGAAGCAGACAATGGTTGCTAGATACTGTGCAAAATCTGAGTACATGGCCATGGTACAAGGGAGCACAGAGATGATGTGTCTTGACTGTTCTTGCTGTTGAGGCTCTTCTTCCCATGTAGCTTTTATGTGACAATCAAGCAGCTCTATTTATTGCCAATAATCATGCATTTCATGAACGAACCAAGCATATAGAGGTGGATTGCTAATATACCTGAGACATGATCCAGAAGGGTCTCATATCCACCTCACATGTTCTACTGGAGATCAGACGGTTGATATTTTCACCAAAACCTTTGCTAGAGGACCGTTTCAGAGGTGTTGTTCCAAGCTGAGCATGATCCAGCTTGAGGGGGAGTGTTGAGATATTTGTATCTCTTACTAGTATTTATTTCTCATTTCTATTTTCTTTATGTACCTCTCATGTAATTAATATATAAGAGAGCCCTAGGGTCTCTTCAAACGCATGCAATTCTTTTCTCCCAACAGTTATGGTAGCTCTTTAAAGAGATATCATATATAGAGTGAGAGTAGATGTTGCATCAACAAAAACTTGTTGATCAGAGACTTCGTCTTGTGCAAACTCTCCAACCTCATCTGGATGGGTGGTGGTTGTGTTACATGAGAGAGGACATTTCTATCCCTTTGTCGTAGTATGCCGACGACACCATCATCTTCTTGGGGGGTGGCGAAGGGCGAGGGCCGTGATGGAGGTATTTGCAGAGATTTCGGGTCTTAAGGTAAACAGAGACAAATCTATTGTGGTCCCTTTCGAGCTTTCCAGAGGCAGAGGTGAGTGTGGTTGCGGGGGCGCTGCGCTGCTCGGTTGGGGTGCTGCTGATTCCGTACTTGGGGCTACCTTTGGTGGCCAGTAGAGTGAGGGCTTTGGATTGGAGGCATGTGGTGGATCGTATAAAGGGTAGGCTGGCCGGATGGAAGGCGAAGTTGCTGTCCAAGGGGGGAAGCTGGTCCTGTTGAAGCATGTTCTCTCGGCAATTCCGGTGTTCTTTTGTTCTACTTGGATCTTGCCCAATGGGGTTCAACGTGAGATTGAGATAATCATGAGAAGGTTCTTCTGGTCGGATGGTAAGCATGCACGCGACGGGTGTCACCTGATTGGATGGGACAAGATTACGGCGCCAAAGAAAAGGGGGGTCTTGGGGTCAGAAGGCTAGGGGAGATGATAAGGCACTATTGGCCAAGTGGGTTGTTCGGATTTGGGGAAGTGTTGACGGTTTGATTTGCAAATTGTTGAGAAAAAATTATAAGGTCTCGGTTTCATTGGAGTTGAGAGTGGTCGTGCCCCTTCCTCCATGTGGAAGTGGGTGGTGATGATTGTGCGGGAGTTGTCATGCAAGCTTAAGTCGTGTTTGGGGAAGTGGGGATGCCTCCCGCTTCTGGTTGGATGACTGGACAGGTGAAGGGCCCTTTCGGGATCGGTTCCCATGGTTGATGCAACATGCAGTGGACAAGGAGACAGTTGTGGGGGAGGTCTAGGGGGAAGGGGCTTGGTCCCCCTTTTTTATTGTAGAGCTGTCAGATCAGATAGTGGTGGAATTTATAGATTTACAGACTGCTTTGGCGTTGGAGCATGCATCGTCAATGGGGAGGGATCACTTAGCTTAGGGTGGGGAGGGGTTACTTGGCTTGGGGTGATGGTAGATTTTGCATCAAGAAGGCGTATTAGCATTTTGTTGGGGAGGGGCCTGGCGTGTTAGAAATGGAGGGTGTGGATACACAAATGATTTGGAAAAGCAGGGTACCGGTAGGATCAAAGTCTTTCTGTGGCTATTCATGCTCAGAAGGGTTCTCACGAAGGGGGGGGGGTTGCTCGGGGTGGTTGGCGTTGCGTGTGATATATGTGGCCTGGCGTCGGAGGATTTGGACCACCTGTTTTTCTCGTGCACGGATTCCGCGGATGTCTGGGCTAAGATTGGTGTTACATGGCTTATCCCTCTGAATTTCGAAGATTTTTGGCTATCTTTGAGGAGTGTTTATGGAATGGGGCATGAGGACAACACGATCCCGCATGCTGTGATTTGGGCCATTTGGACTGCAAGGAACGATGTCATCTTTGGTCGGGTCCCTTTTTGCTCGGTAAGCATGCTTGTTCATTGTAGGGTTTTGTGTAAAAACATGGGATTTATAGTGTCGGGTTATTGTAAGTTTTTTAATTATACTTTTCCTTTTTTAATGAATATATTCCCTCCGGAGGGTGACTCCCGCCATGGGAGGACACCTGTTATTTTCATAAAAAACCCTCTCCAACCTCAACCAACATTTGTTTTCTCAATTGGCGACCTTCTCGATAATCTCGTCTGTTAAGCACAACATGATCGTCGAGTGATCTTTTCTTCTTACACCAACAACTCGTGTGTTGGAATGTCTTTACCCTTTTTTTTTGCCTAACGATGTTCATATATCTTATTGCTTCATTTTTGACCTGCCAAAAACCAAAGCCATTTCTATGAATGGATTTCTCAACCTTCAGATTTTGTGACATCTACTCCACCTTACAACAACAACAACAAAGTCTTTTCTCACAATTAAGTAGGGTCGGCTACATGGATTCTTCGCCTCTATTCAGATCTATCTTGGGTCAATCTCGGGCTTATATCCAAAAAATTAAGATCCCTTCGTATAGTCTCTTTCCAACACTTCTTGGGCCGTCCTCGCCCTCTCTTAGCCGGCTCAACATCCCAACACTCGCATCTCCTAACCGGTGCATCAGCTGGCCTTCTTTGCAATTGACCAAACCATCTTAAGCGGTTTTCTCGCATCTTATCCTCGATCGGCGCTACACCTACTTTCTTTCTGATTGCATCGTTTCGAATCCGATCTTTACGTGTATGTCCACACATCCATCTTAGCATTTTCATTTCTGCTACAGCCATTCTCTGCACATGTTTATGGTTCACAGGCCAACATTCAGATCCATAAAGCATAGCAGGTCTCACGACTGCTTTGTAAAACTTTCCTATAATTTTTAAAGGAATTTTCTTATCACAGAGAACAGCGGAGGCTCCTCTCCACTTTAGCCAGCCTGCATTTATTCTATTAGTAACATCTCCATCAATTTCCTCATCATGTTGCAAAATAGATCCTGGATATCTAAAAGAATCTCTCTTCTGAATGTTATCATCACCAATCTTCACCTCGATTCCTTCACCATTGCTTCCATCAAAGGTGCATTCCATATATTCCGTCTTAGCCCTACTTATATGAAAACCTTTAGTCTCCAGTGCATGTCTCCAAACCTCAAGCTTCTCATTTACTCCATCTCTAGTCTCGTCAATCAACACAATATCATCATCAAATAACATACACCAAGGTAACTCATCCTGAATGTGACTTATCAACCCGTCCATAATAAAGTAAAAAGAAATGGACTCAAAGCTGAACCTTAATGTAAACCAATGTTGATATCAAAATAGTCAGTCTTCCCCGTCGGGGTCCTTACACAAGATAAAGCCCTATCATATATATCCTTCATGAGATTAATGTATAGGACGGGTACTTGTCTCTTCTCCAAAACTCTCCACAGTATCTCTCGTGGGACGGAATCATAAGCCTTCTCCAAATCAATAAAGATCATATGGAGATTCTTCCTTTTAGCTCTATAAATCTCCATTGTTCTCCTCAGCAAATGAATGGCTTCAATAGTTGAGCGACCTGGCATGAATCCGAATTGGTTTTCTTTTACTTGGGAAACTTGCCTCAACCTTCTTTCGATCACACGTTCCCAAATTTTCATAGTGTGACTCATCAGCTTGATACCTCTGTAATTTGAACAATTTTGAATGTCTCCTTTGTTCTTATAAAGAGGCTCCACGATACCCCTCCTCCAATCTTCAGGCATTTTCTTGCTTCGCCAAATAACATTGAATAGATTCGTAAGCCAAGTCAAACCACGCTCACCTAAACTTTCCATACTTCTACAGGGATGTCATCCGGTCCTACACCTTTCCCAGGTCTCATAACCTTCAAAGCCTCCTCTACTTCCTTTCTTTGTATTCGTCTATAGCATGCACGATTCAAGTAACTTTCACTACTAGATAGATCAACCAAAGTGATCTCTCTATTTCCTTTCCCCAATGAAAAGTTTATGGAAGTACTGCTCCCATCTAGTCTCTATATCCTTCTGAGTAACAAGCACGTGACCTTCCTCGTCCTTAATGCATCTCACTTGAGAAAGGTCTTTGGTCTTTCTTTCTCTTGCTTTGGCCAACCTGAATATATCCTTCTGGCCCTCCTTAGAGTCGAGGTTTTTATACAAAACTTCATAAGCTTTTGACTTAGCTTCGCTCACAGTCTTCTTTGCTTCATTCTTCGCTATTTTATAGTCTGTGACAGTTTCCTCTGTCCTATCCTTAGACATAGCTTTAAAGCAAGCTCTTTTAATTTTTAGCTTCTCTTGCACCCCTTCACTCCACCACCAAGCCTCCTTTTGACCCGGAGCTCCTCCTTTTGACTCGCCTAGCATCTCTTTGACTACTTTTCGGATACAAGATGCTACTGCCTCCCACATCTCGTTTGCACTACCGCTACAATCCCAAGATAAGTCTTCTAAAACCTTCTCCCTGAAGCTTGATTGCTTCAGTGAAAGATTCCACCACCTAGTTCTAGTGATCTTAGGAACCCTCCTTTTCTTTACCAACCCTTTTATTTGCAAATCCAAGAGTAACAAGCAACGTTGGGTTGTCAAACTCTCTCCAGGGATTACTTTGCAATCTTTGCAACACAACCGATCTATTCTCCTCAACGCAAAGTAATCTATTTGTGTTCTAGTTGAGCCACTTTTGTAAGTAACTAAATGCTCCTCCCTCTTCTTGAAAAGAGTGTTTGCTATGAAAAGATCATATGCAGTTACAAAATCCAGAATGACTTTTCCCTCTTTGTTTCTATCCCCAAAACCATGTCCTCCATGCACACTTGCATACCCTGAAACATCTTTTCCCACATGTCCATTAAGATCTCCACCTATGCAAACCATCTCTCTTTGTGGGGTTCCTTGTAAAATCTTATCCAGATTTTCCCAAAAAGCTTGTTTAGTCCTTTCATCTAAACCAATTTGCGGTGCATAAACTGAGATGATATTCCGAATTTCTTCTTCAAGCACCGACTTTAGCAAGATAATCCTATCCCCAAATCTTTGCACCTCAACCACACAATCCTTCAAATCTTTATGAACAACCACTCCAACACCGTTTCTGCCCTTATCTTTACCTGAATACCAAAGTTTAAAGCCTGTCTTCTCGATCTCCCTTGCTTTCTCTCCAACCCATTTAGTCTCTTGAAGACATAATATATGAATTTTCCTTCTTTCCATCGTATCCACTATCTCCATCAATTTTACAGTTAAAGTACCGATATTCCAACTACCAATCCGTAACTTCCTTTGCAATCTCTTTTGGACTAACTTCTTTACTCGCATGCATCCATTATGCGAGAACCCTTGTAAAATTTGGACTGCATCCAGGTGGTGATGCAGCGGAACTAGCTTATTTACCCGCATGCGTTCCTCATACGAGAACCCTTGCAAATTTTGAACTACATCCAGGCTGCGATGTAGCAGCCCTTGCCAATTTTTCATTGCATTCGGGCGATGCAACGCGTCACAAGTAGGGAACGCCCCACCGAAATCTGTATGTTTGCTTAAATCCATGTTTAAAAGATCCGAACGAATTCGAGATAAATTCCTAAAAAGTGTTCTTAAAAGAACACTATTTAGGAATTTATCCGAACGGTTTCGAGACAAATTCATAAATAGTGTTCTTAGAAGAACTTTAAGAACGCTATTTAAGAATTTATCTCTCCTGCGCTGGTTGTCGGCTACCTAACGCGCAACCCTCCTCATTTACCCGGGCTTGGGACTGGCCATGGCTGAGTTAAATTCTCCACCTTGCTTCAAATAAAATTGGCGGCTCTGATACTAGCTTGTTGAACTGTAGGGGAAGTATGGCATATCAAACACACAGATAAATAAGCATGAAAATAACCGCAAAACAAGATTTACATGGTTCGCTAGTAACTCGGTGGATCTCTCTCAACGTGATGGAAGGATTGTAATACAAAGGATGATCAAAACGCTAACCTTACAGGAGTTTATATGTTATCTCTATGCAAATGAATTCCCAAATCGCATCACAATTAAAGAGATCCCTACTCAATTACGATCCAGACGGATTATCTAATAACAACTTAATCAAAATCTTGATGGATCCTTGATCAATCATAATAGTATAGATCCTCTGATCGATGAGAATCTGAATGGATCCTCACATCAGTTAGGATCCAGACAACGAGATGGTGATCATGCATGATATTATAGAGTTGAGAGGTAGTTGATGGGTGGGTCTCAAAGGGATGAAAACGGATGCAGATATATCCGAATATCCGCTTATCGTATTCGAAAAATTGCCGGATACAAGTATCCGTATCTGAATATTCATCGAATACGGATCGAATATGGATATGGATTGTAAAACTTTTCCGGATACGGATATGGATATGGTAATGGCTTGAATATTCGGATCCGGATGTCCGAATGCAATATTTAATATTATTTTATATATTAGTTAATATAATATAAGCCACAATCTTGTGTTATTATATTAGTATTATACATTATAAAATACAATATATTAATGATATTAATAAACTTCCGTCTGTTTGGCGATGGGCACGAACAAAAGTTGTGAAACCTTGTCCCCTTTTTTTGCTTCCGGTCAAGAACACATCACCTTAACGCTCCCTTTTGTCATGATGCAACTTATTTTTCATAATCATTTTTTTAAAATCATTATGAACTTTGATAAAAATTCAACTCGTATTCGTATGTAGTCTTATTCAATCCGTATTCGGATTCTATGTTTATTGGATCCATATTTGGATTTCTCTCTTTATTTGATTCATATTTGGATAGCTCTTTATTCGATCCGTATTCAGATCCATATCCGTATTTTTAAGGATATGGTTTCCTTAATGCATATCCGAATCATATATGTATCCGTATTCGTATTCGATAGAGATGAAGCGAATATGGATATGGAAATAATCATATCCGATCCGTATCTGATTCGTTTTCATCCCTAGTTTAGATGTCGAGGCCACCTTCTGCATTGGATTGGATCTGCATATCGCATCCCAAACCACCCTCCAACCCTAGTCTCGTCTAAAGGAACCTTCTCATATATCCAATCCCTTTTGAACCCTCAATGGCAACATGAAAACAAACTAGTGGTAAGCTGAGAATGACAATAAGAAAAACCTCAGCAAGGCTCTTCAACCCCCTAGACTAAAGGACCAAGAACGTGGATTTACTGTAGAGATGGGTGGTGAAGCTACACGGGAATGAAGAAGATTTTTCCAACCTTCTCTTCTCAGGTTATGACCACCGAGCCTCCCTATTTATAAAAGGAGTTGCACAATTGGTCTTGGATGTGTCGGTACTCATAGTTTGCTGAAGGACTAGATTGGAAAATGGTAGTTTGTTTTTCGGTTGGAAGAATGGATAAGAGGTGGCAACTTAAGAGAGGTATCCATCAGATGGACCTGGAAGTAGAATTTGAAGCCATTGTGGTTGTGACTATTTTTATGTTTCAGATTGTAGCAATAGCTCCTATATCCCAATGTTTACATTTCCACTGGACTGATGAATTGATGATCCACTGAGTTTCTTTGACTGTATTGGGCACTTGAAATCGTTGAGGGACTGTGAATGACAAATGCAAATTTATCGACAGTCCATGCTTACAAGGCATTCGGGTTGCCTTATGAGCCTATTTATCCCCACTTTTTGCGTTGATTGTTGCAGCATTTGGTGGACGAAGACTGCCCTGAAGGCTAAGAATTTGATGCGGCTGTCGAGAAGGAGACAGGTGGCAAAGGTTTATAGAAGGGGATCGACACAAGTTACATATCTGAATTATCCAATTGCAGTTTGGGCTGAGGATACAGGGCATCTTTTCTTCTGGTGCTTGTGGTTGGTTCTGTCCATGTGGAACATGTTGTGGACATCTTTCTTTGAATGCTGGAAGGGTGGGAAGCATTGCATCTTGTCATTGGGGAGCGGAATGGCACATACCTTTTGTGACAATTTGGGATATTTGCTGCAAAGAAACGGCATAGTTTTCTTATCTGTTGATGCTGCAGAGTTGGTTTTGTGCTCTTTACTCTAGTTATTGTGGATATTGGGAAGGATGGTTAGATTTGGTTCACCACAATTGCATTCTAATCTTTTTGTTTAATGAATATATGGATGGTTGCTAACCTCCATTGGTCCTCTGACTGCATCACACTCGTATACCTAGGTGAATTTTGAAAGTTAAATGTAATGTCAAAGCACTGCTCCACCAGTTTCTATTTGCTTTGACAAGACTATTTACAATGTTGATTTGCTTTTTGATTTGCACAATTGTCTGCTTGGATTTACCGGATATGAATGGCTAAACTTGTGCATACTGATTTGGACTTTATTTCATAGCCTAATTATTTATACTATTGTTGTTTTTGAAAGCTAAATAATTGCTATTCTGGTTGCAGGGTGCTTTTACTGGTGTTTGCTCAGCACAACATGTCCCTAGCTACAAAAAGAACATAGATAAATTCAAAGCAAAAGGTGTTGATTCTGTTATTTGCGTTTCCGTTAATGATCCATATGTCATGAATGGATGGGCAGAGAAACTTGGTGCAAAGGAAGCTGTGAGTTCTTTTTTATTGTAGTGCCATCTTTCGAATAATTGAAAACATTTTCAATTACAATAAATAAAATAACAACTAAACTTTTCCTACTTTAATATAGTTTAGTTACATGGGTTTTTTTGTCATAAAACATATCTAATTAGAGTCATACATATGTGCAAATCTTTAAAGATCATATAATTCTTAACGATCTTCTGACATCATTTTTTACTCTTTCCTCCTGCTACAACTCTGATATTTTTTTTCAAAATCTGTGCATCATCGTTTTTTGTTTTTTTTAAAGCTTTCTGAACTGAGAAAATTTTATCTATTTGCATGTAATGGTTTGTATGGTTCTTTATCGGATATCAAAATTCAACTTGAATATTTTGTTTAAGGATGTACTGTATGGTGGAATGCTATTGATTAGCTGGTCGATTTCCCTCTTATATTCACCATCCATGTCTCGATCAACAATTTGCATGCCTGAATTCTTGATGGGTTCAGTTTAAATTGATCAAGCCCCACCAAACATTTTTTTGAATAAGAAAATGGGGGAGCCCTCCCGAGGCGGGAGTCACCGCACCAAAGCATTCATTAATAACGAGAAGGTACATCAGTTGGATATCCGGAAATTGTACAAAGCATTACAGTGGGTAAGTACATTTTCAAAGTAAAAACGCTGCCCCTTGAAAGTGGATCATTCCTGCCAAGCCAAATATCCCAGAGCGCGACAAAGGTTTTGGAGACATCACCGGATGACCCATGACTGACCGCCCGAATAGATCTTCAAAAATGCTCCACATCGGATGCCCGAACCCACGGAAGCCCCAACGACTCCCACACATTAGCCGAAGACCTGCACCCAAAGAATATATGGTCCGCATCCTCCACGCCGTCGTCGCATCTGTCACACATCATATCCGTCGCGCCCAACAATCTGCCTCTTCTCACTTTGTCACATATCCGGTCTCTCCTTAGACACCAAAGAAAGACCTTAACCCGAGTAGGAATCTTAGCCGCCCAAATCACCTTCAAGTCAGCACAAAGGTCTTCGTCGCGCTCCACCATACCTCCACTCAGCTTCCGGTAAGCAACCTTCACTGAGAACTTACCTTCTGCCCACACAAAATGATCGGGGTCTCACTGCTGGAATTTCTTACTCGAGCCCTAGCTCGCTCCAATCCGGCTCCTCTTCCCAACTCAAGAAGCTGTCAATCACTACTGTCACGATAGCCTGAACAAGAGGTGAGACCTACTCCTAACTTGTCTCCAAGCTGCATGATGCGAGAGTCTCCTCCCTTCACCGTCCCGAAGAGTAACTAAGACCAATTCAGTCACGTTTTGATGTTCCAATTGAACACTTTCCACTCCCAGCCGCCTTTCCAATCACTACACTAGGATTCATAGAACAATCAAGAAAGAAAAGCAGCGTACTTATATACTGTCTATCTTCATCCTCCATCAGTCTGGTTCTTTTTCTGAACTTGTGGTAGTAGCCCACCATCTCCCCGACTGGGGGAATCTCGGATAGCAACCGCAAAAACTTTCAACCTCTGATCCGAGAGAACTGCAAGGAACCTCGGCGCCCAAGACCCTGAGTCAGCAACCTCTGCCACCCGCGCTCCCTGTCAACGGCTAATGCCATCAACCTAGGAAAGCAGTATGCCAACGCCCCCTCCCCCGTCCAATCATCCTGCCAAAAACGGAAACGGAGACCATTCCCCAACTTCGGTCGAAGAAGAGGCCTGAGCACCGGAATCACGGCACGGATCCCACTCCACAACGAAGACTCATGACACTTTTTCGCAGCCACCAACTTCCCCGAGACACCGTAAATCTCCCTCAGCAGCCGCAACACCGGTGAGTCGAATGGACCCCAGATGCGCACCACCCATTTGGCTAACAAGGCTTTGTTCATATAATCCACATCCCTGACACCGAGGCCCCCTCCGAAACAGGTACCGCGATATCCTTCCAAGCCACCAGGTGCAACCCCCTCGCAGTCTGCCTTCCATCTGACCAAAAAAAAGATCTCATCAAAGCCTCCACCTTCTTTCTAACACCGGCAGGCATTAACCTCGTCGAGAAGAAAAAATCCAGAATGGCCGAAAGAACGTGCTTCAACAATGTAACCAAGCCCCACCTAACATTCCAGATTAATTCAGGTTAACCTGTCAGAAAACCTACGGCAATATGTTAAGTAATAGTAATTCCGTTTCTTTTTTTTTCAGTTTAGGGTTTTGAACCTTTTTACAAGGACCTTGGTGGAATGCTATTGATTAGCTGGTCGATTTCCCTCTTATATTCACCATCCAATCCTAGATCAACAATTTGCATGCCTGAATTCTTGATGGGTTCAGTTTAAATTTATCAAGCCCCACCAACCATTCCAGATTAATTCAGGTTAACCTGTCAGAAAACCTACGGCAATATGTTAAGTAATAGTAATTCCGTTTCTTTTTTTTTCAGTTTAGGGTTTTGAACCTTTTACAAGGACCTTTTTTTTAGTACACGGCTAACAAAAAAAGATGACAGACAATTCCCCTAAAAGCTATTATTGTATGTGATTATGATGGCTTAAATGGTTTATACATGGATCTGGTAACCACTTAATTGTAGAGATTGTTGACTTTCAATTTCTATGAAGTGAGTGGCCCCACTTTGGATTTGACCTATGTTTCTATTGGGAATTCTAATGTATCTATCAATGCAACCTGCCACACATTTCTCTCATCATCAAAGTTCTCACCCTTAATTCCTTCTGCGAGAGAATTCTTTTCCTTGGGAATGCGTCGTGGGGGGAAGGAGCGCCTCCAATGGGAGGTGCGCCGTGGGCTGAAGATCAGGGAGAGCGACACCAAACATGAAGAGTGAGGTGCTTCAAGGGCTACCCTACATACTAGGGAGAGGGAGGAGGATAGGACGATCGTCTCTCATCGGAAATGAGGAAAGCGGTGTTTTCGTTGCGGAGTCTACGGCCATGAGGCCTCTTCCTGCATGCATCCTCCTCGTTGCTTTACATGTGGTGAGGTCGACCATCGCCAAACCTTCTGTAATGCTAGGAAGGAGGACGGTTTCTACACTGCCATACGTCCAGACAAGATGTTTAGCAGGGCCGACACGCATCAGCGAGCTTTAAAACGTTCTTATGCTTCTTTGGCCAGAGGTGGGGAATATCGGAAGCTGACGCCATGATCTATTGATACGAAGGTAGCAACAGGTATGCTTATCGGCTTGTCGCAGTTGGAACTGATGGATTTAAAGGCAGTGCGTGAATCTGTTCAGCGAACGCTGGGTTCTTCGTTAGCAAGGGATGTGGTGGCCCTTGACGGGTATCATTGTGTGGTGCATGGTCTCTCAAACTCGCAGTCGCTAATGTTGCTGCAAGGTGCTGCGAGTTCGAGCTTTTCGTGGCGTCACCCTCGCTTCACCGATGGAGAAGGCAAGAGAGATGCAGTGCGGGTTGTTCGAATTTTAGGAGCCCCATTCCTTTCGTGATCTGAATCTTCTCTTAGAACTGCTATGAGAAGCCTGGGTTTGGTCTCGAAGGTTCTTTCAGATGGGAGTCAGCCGGGTTTCGATCCCTTGGCTGCATATGTGCTTCTTGAAGGTGGGTTTCCTTTCACAAGGGATTCCATTTGCTCATTGCACGTGGGACGCGCGCCTTTCAATCTTGTGGTTGAGGCCGTCACTCTGCCAATGCCGCCGTTGGTCGCTACGCCGATGTCGCTCGTCGCTGATGGCACCCCTGCGTCGATCTCTACGCCATTTCCATAGTCACTTTCAATGCATTCTTTCTCAAAAGATCCGCATGTATTGGCGGAAAACATTCAAAAAATTAACGCTTTTCCTATTGCGGGGGGATTCAAATCAATCCGGATTGGACATTGGAAACTCCAACCGACACGTTGGTATTTCCAAACAAAAAAATGTTAATGCTTGGGGAATTTATAACTCCCTCTTTCGGTCTTGGTGGTGAAATTGGAAAGGTGCGCCCTTGCTCTGCATGACCTTTGAGCCCTTGCCCTGGTGGTGTTTGGGTTGGATCCTTTTCGATCCAACGTCCTTTTCGATCCAACGTCAATCAGACCCCCTTTTCCAGTCCTAAGTGGCATCGTACATCATTGCGGATCCACTAATGGATCCTCCCACAGTGGAAGCTCCGGTTCTGCTCGATTTTTGGGTACCCGAGAATGCTTGCCTAGAGGCCCTTGTGCAAGACGACCTCGGGCCCGATGTGTCTACACTTCCTGCATGCCAATTCCATCTGTAGACTCAGTTTCGACAACTAGAAAGAACGTCTCCTTCGGCTGTTTTGCTTTGATATCATCTGATTGCAACAAGGTTGCTCCTTACTGCGCACTGCAACTATATCGGGTTCCGCTTGTGGAATAAATCTCTACACCTTCTTTACTTGAAACTCTGGCCAACTCAGAAACTATCTCTTCGCCAGTAATTTGTGAGGCTTAGAGGGCCAGAGAGCACATTGTCACAGTTGACGGAGCAGATAGGGGCACTTCAGAGAATGCTTTGAGTGATCTGCTTGGGCAACCACGTAATTTTGGCTGGAACTGCGGGCACCTGTTCGTCTTCAGAGTCATCTCCTCCGGGCTTTGAGATCAGCATGAGGCACACACGATACAGACCTCGGAACAAAGGAAGAGGAGGAGATTAGACTTTGTCAGAAAGAAAGGCAAACGTGGCACATGTGGCTGGCGTGATGCAACTCACTGGCAACAATTAGTTATTTAGTGAAGATTCTAACATGGAATCTGAGGGGGTCTGGGTGACCAAGAGAAACGGCAGATGCTTGGCTCCTGCCTCACGGAATGGCATTGTGATATTATCCTTTTGCAAGAAATGAAACTCACTTTTTGTCAGTGGAGTTCGATAGGGGTAGCCACCATCTCTGGCTACAGAACTCTGGATGCTGTCGGTGCTTCGGGGGGCGTGTTGGTCGCATGGAAGGAGACACTATTCACGATCTATTTTGAAGCCAAGGGTAGGCATGTTCTCACGATTTTATTGAAGGATACCTTGACATGTGCGTTGTTGGCAGTTTCTAGTGTCTACGACCCTTGTTCCCACTCGCCGAGGGATGAGCTTTGGGCTGACATCCGCGAGGCGCATCTCATCTTTCTGGGAATGGCCTGAATTATGGGCGGTGATTTCAATGTTTCTCTTCTCTTTTCGGATTGCCCTCGTTCTCGTGGGGGACAGGATCCGAGTTCGTCTATGTTTGCGGATTTGGTTAATGATCTGGAATTGGAGGTTATTGATGCGTGTGATACAAAATACACCTAAAGAAGTTCGTACTCTTGTTCCCGTATTGATCGTTTCTTTGACTCGCATGAGCTCATGAGCGAGTTTCCCCTTTCCTCCTGCACCATTAGGATGCGCACGAGGTCGGATCACACTCCCCTCATTTGGGACTCCAGAGCTGAGTTTGAGCAATGAAGCTTCTTCAGATTTGAACAGGTCTGGCTTCATGAAGGAAATTTCAGCGATCTTGTTTGAACATTTGGCCCTCTATCGTTGTCTCGGGGTCGGTTGCATCTCGCTTGGCCCGGAAACTTTGTATTCTTCGTAAACATCTTTGCTCTTTCAAGAAAGAGTCTAGAGATGCGAGATTGGCGAGTTGCTTGGCGGCCGAGGCAAGTCCATAGAATTGATGGTGTAGAGGATGATAGAAAATTGCTCCCTGATGAGCTTGCCTTGCGAGCAGATGTGCAGAAGATCATTGCAGAGGAGGACAAAAAAGGGTTATAGAATGGAGGCAGCGTTCTAGACAATGTTGGCTCAGGAAGGGTGATGCAAACACTGCATATTTCTACTGGATGACCAGCGGTAGACGTCACGTTGTCGTCAATATGCTTCAATCATTAGTAGTGAATGGTGTTAGAGTGGAAGGAAACAATGATATGGGAAGAGCTATTACATCTCATTCCCTTGCTTCATCGAGAATGCAAGAGGGCAGGCAGTGGAGGTGGACTGGTCTGGGGACAACAAGGGTCTTAGAGGCACACGCTTCTCACCTAATACTAGGCTTCACATTGGAAGAGGTTAAAACTGTGGTCTGGAACCTCAACGTCGATGGTGCACCGGGCTCAGATGGTTTCCCAATCTTTTTCTACTGAGAGTTTTGGTCGTTATTGGGTGCTGAGGTCTTTGAGGTGGTTGCTGAATTTGCTCGGGAAAATGCTGGAATCGAGAAGTTGAACAAAGCACTTATTTTCTTACTCCCTAAGAAGGAGGTTGCTGAGAGTGGAAGATTTTCGACCAATAGCCATGTCAAACGCGATTTATCTAATCATTGCAAAGGTTCTAACCATCGGACTGAATATGGTTATGGATCATATCATCTTTCCACTGCAATCAACCTTCATTCCGAATAGACAAATTGCATACAACCTGTCCATGGCAACTGAAATCATCTCGGATTGGAAACACAGACTTGTTAAGTGTGTCATGTGGAAAGTGGACTTCTCCAAAGCCACCTATGATACTCTTGATTGGAGATTCCTTTGGGTAGCCATGTGCAAATGAGGCTTTACAGACCTCTGGATCTCCTGGATGAAGTGCTGTGTCACTACTGCCTCGTTCTCAGTGCTTATCAACGACCATCCTGAGGGTGGCTTCTTCCAACCGCAGCGTGGGGTTTGTCAGGGTTGTCCACGTGCACCTATGTTGTTTGTCATCGCGGATGATGTTCTATCATGTATGGTTGGTTAGGTTGTCAGAAACGGTCTCACCACGGGCTACACTTACGGAGGTATTTCGATCCTGATGCTACAATATGCCGATGGTACCATTTTTTTTATCGAAGGTAGCAAAGAGGAAGTTGGTGGAATGGTTGCAACCTTGGAAATTTATAGTGAAATGTCGGGATTGGTCCTCAATCTTGGTAAGTCAACGACGATTCCTTTTGGATACTCCCGTGATGTTGCTAATGAATGCGGGGAGGAATTGGGCACTGCTTGTGGTACTCTCCCGATGTGTTACCTTGGTGCCCCTCTCTCCTGCGAAAAATTAACGATCTGTGATTGGCTACCGATAATTGATAAAATGGAGAAAAAGGTGGCGGAGTGGAAAGCTGTTATTTTATCCAGTGGGGGGGTGGTTCTCAATAAAGCGGTTCTCTCTGCTATTTCGGTATTCTTTATGTCGTCTCGACTAATGCCTGTAGGAATCATGAACAAGCTGGAAAAGATCATGCGTAAATTTCTGTGGGGCAAGTCTGGGCGAGAGGGATCTGTCATTCATTTAGTGGACTGGGAGACTGTCACATTACCAAAGACGGAGGGTGGACTTGGAATCAAGAACTTAGAATCTATGAACAAGGCGTTCTTATTGAGTGGATTAGTCGCTTATGGGAGAGAGATGAAGATCTTTGTTGCAGCCTAATTCGAAAAATTTATCATATTGGGGATCCTCTTGTCACGGCACATCGTTCTCAGTTTCAGCCATCAACCTTTTGGAAAGGATTTTCCTCTTTGTTGCCTCAGTTTCATGACTTATTTCAGCCGGTACTCGGGGATGGTACCACTTTCGTTTTCTGGGATGACAATTGAACCAACGAGGGGTCCTTGTCGTCAAGATTCCCACGCCTTTATGCTTTGGCCAGAAATTGAGATGCTCGGGTCTCGGACTGCGGGATTGCTGGTAACTGGATGCCTTCCTTTTTAGCTTACTTCTCTGATCAACAACTAGATGACTTCCTCTCTCTCTTTCTTGGAGGGGTTGAGACACTCTGATAGACCATCACTTGGCAGAGATCACTGGGTATGGAAGGACACCTCTTTTTCCGTCAGAAGGGCTTGTCGGGCTATCTCTACGCCTCCTCCACCTCTGACGGATACTTTGATCCATATTACAATCTCATTTGGGAGCTGCGTCTGCCGAGCAGAATTGATTTCTTTATGTGGCTATTTAGGATAAGAAGAATCATGACAAGGGACTGGTGCTTTGGACTCTTTCCAGTTATTTCCAATCATTGTTCACTTTGTGAAACTCACATCAAAACAATGGATCATCTCTTCTTTCTTTGTGAGAAGTCCATACGAATATGGAACGTAGTAGGTGGTAGCTGGCTACATCTACATGACCTCGATACCTTCTGGGAGTCCTTGTTTCTCGGCAGACATCGTACTAGAGAAACCATACTCCGTCCACTGGCAATAATTTGGGCTATTTGGTTAGGTAGAAATGGTGTGCTTTTTTCTTCCCAGTGTTTCTATTGTGAGAATGTAATATTTCATTCTAGGTCTCTTCTTGAGTCCTAGTTGCTGTATGTTTTTTTGTAATCCCTTTTCTTCTGATTAATATATGTGGGGCGGACACCTAAGCGTGTTTCCCCCTTTGGATAAAAAAAACTTACTGCGAGCATTTGCCCTACACGAGGCCTTAAAAAAACAGAGTAGCCTATCTTACTCAAATAAAACGAGAACAAGGGACAGTTTATTTAAACCTTAAAGGATTAAACACTCCATTGTTCACCTTAAAAAACCATTCGCTGTTATTTAGTTAAAATTCATGCAGTTAAATGGACCTGCTTCACAAACTGTCATAGATGCAATAAGATAATGGTTTCTTAATGAAGTGTCTGAATGGGATAATGGTTTCTTAATGAAGTGTCTGAATGGTTGATATATTTGGTGTTCATAGATTGATTTCTATGGAGATTTTGATGGGAGCTTCCATAAGAGCTTGGACCTGGGTTTAGATCTCTCTGCTGCTTTACTAGGGCATCGTTCTCAAAGGTACCTATCTGGAACTACATGCAATGCAAAACTAAATTTAATCTTTCATTTGATAGCTATTTCGAACTTTCATGTCAATAGCACGATCCACCTTTGGGATGGGATTTGCGTGGTTCCTGTCTTACATTGTATGACATCTTTTAGTACACAATCCTCATCCAGTAAAATGATTTCTGTAATTTAGGAGTCCATAGGCATGCTGAAGTAAAAGCACCTGTTCAACTGCATATAAATGGCCACTATTTCCGCTGTTACTGTCTACACTGATTTCTATAATGTTATGATGTTCTGTTTTTTGAGACCATATACTCGAAGAGTTTGAGGAGAATTTCACTGCTATCTATTGTCATGCAGGTGGTCTGCTTATGTTGTAGACGGTAAAGTTAAGGTACTTAACGTAGAGAAAGTCCCATCAGAGTTCAACGTTTCTGGTGGCGAGGTCATCCTAGAGCAGATCTGAACTCTGAAGATACTCAATCTCAGATCTTATCATCTTTTGTTTGCTAGTTACTGTCTTGAGAGATTTATGAAATAAGTTACTTTCCGATTCGAGCTGCGGACCGAAGTTTGCATATCAACAATTTACTTGATTCTTGTCATTTTAACAGCGCAGATGAAGTAATCTACATTAACATTTTTCTTCTTTTGAAGACAAGTATGCTAATGTCCTGTCATCTTATGCATTGAATTTTTCATTCAATATTTTGTATTGCATTTACCAGTTTTGTTAAATTGGTCGTCCTTAGGGTATAGGTGTCTGTCGACCTAATGAGTTAAGCTCACCTTGACTCGAGCTCATCAAGCTTGAACTGATTCGGAAGCTAGTTGACAAGCCTATGCAAAACTGATTCACTAAAATGTATATGTATAAAGATGGAATTGCAAGGTAATAAGTTATGACCGATTACATAAATCCTTCCATATAAGAATTTTAAATTTGTATTTGAAAGGATTCACTATTCAGTTTAAGAAATTACAAAAATTATTAATTTTTCACTATCTTTTACAAATGGAGTATTTGGATTTGAAATTATTTCGTTTTTTGAAGGTAATATAACAATTATTCAAATGTTTATAATTTATATAGTTAATAAAAATTGAAGACATGGCTATCAAATCGAGTTAACATGAAAGCAGTGTTCATCTTGAGCATGGCTTGATCTCTTCCAATATAAAATACAGCACGTTCTAAGATGAAATTGACAACTGAATCAAGGGCGAGCGGAAGCGAGCCTGTGAGTATTAGGGATAGAAATATGATCTTAAAAAATTTGGATACATGATATATAGCAAAAGAAACCTAAATGTATTTTAAAGGTAATCTTTAGTCAAAGTTCTGCATAATTAGTGTTGAGGGTAGCAAGACTAGTGAAGAAGGTTCAAGTAAATAACCTTCAAACGATTGAGAGAACACCACCGCAAGTCCAAACACGACTATGAGGCACGTGCACGGTTAAGAGGCAATATATCCATTAGGATTATCTATGTCAAGGATGTGACGAGAGCATTAAAATGGCAACAGTAGATGACTGGAGGAGACGGTTTAAGGAAGAGGTGGTCGACGGTCATTAGGTGGGGTGGAGGCCTGTAGGAAAAGGAAAGTGGAGTTGGATCTTCCAAGCTCTTTATTGCAGGGTTGGATCATTGTGCATCTTCAACGCATCAATATAGATCTGTGCATGCACATGCACCCATGGTGGCATTGAATTTCCTTGAGTTTTTGGCAATTTCTACTATTTGAACACTTCCATGATCCATGGTGGTGATCAGACGAATCAAGCAAAGAAGTGCGGAGAAATTAACTTGAAAATTAGCATATAGATTAACAGAAAAAAAGACTTACCTATATTCACCAAAGATCCCCATTAGACTAATTAATCAGATTCCAACAGTAGTCATCTACCAGGACCTTCTTCACCAAGGCATTGCACCCAATTTACTAACTAGCTGAATATGTGCAAGAATTTTCGTTGATCATTAATATATTCAAAATGACCCGCTAACCACAGAGTACAACATCCTGATCAATCAGCATACAGGTTTCTAATATACTAAATATCAGATTCACGAAAAGCAATTCATTGGCCAGTATTACATTATGCAAACCAAACGAGACCATAGTTTGGCATTACTCCCACAATACATTTTTCTTTTAGCTTCTCTGGCGAAGTAATGCAGAATCCGTCAGCACCACTAATTCTAGCACAGGTAAATAGATGAATCCAATCCGTGACACTTTCTTGAATCGGCTAAAATATCGACCATGGAGATATCTGAAAATGCATTTATTTATCCTCAGCAACTGATACATTGTTTGCCAACCAAGATCCTGTAGCACATTATACAATCTCCTCTTTGAAATCCTTATCTTAGCATGTTCTTGAAACAGCATGAGAATCAGGCTTGAAGAGATCAAACGGTGTCTTCTACCCGTTCTGGCATCTAGTTGTACAATTTTTGCTCCTTAACGAGACCTATGATCCACCATTTTAAAATATTCACTGTGGAAAGAACACTCGGACTTCCTCACATTTAAACAGCAGCTCATTTTCGTATCTCTGGAGTACAAAGCGTTCCTCTTCAGTAATGAGTGTTGTGACCACGTAATTTTCATCAGAGAATGGCTTCCTGCATGTCCTGCCAGCACGATGGAGGTAGTCAACAGCCGTCCTCGGGATATCGAAGTTGTATATATGAGATGTCTCAGGGAGGTCGACTCCCCGTCCTACCAGATCTGTAGCTACCAGAAGACAGCAACCCTGTCTAGCTTCCTACAAACATATGCACACAATCAAAGAACGTCGAAGGTGTGCATCAGAAACTCTCAAATTGCCTACTTAAGAAAGCTTACAGAGAGTGAAGTTGCTCGGACATTGAAATTCATGCCTTTCTCCAGTGAACATATATCTAAGCCTTCTTTATAAGAAGACCTTAAGAATTCAATGACAAGCGTAGTTGAAGGGAGCTCTCCAGCCTTTTTAGATCTCTCAGACTACAACAATGCATACTCAACTTCCATAAGAAACAATGGACAATCAAATTCCATAAAGAAAGAAGACAGTTTCTTAGAGCGATCTTAAAACATCATTTCTCGAAAGAGCTACATGAAGGACCTAGTAAACGGTATGTACTGAACAGAATGAGCACACTACTAAAAGGACATTAAATATGTCGGTTACTGAAATGAATGAAAGCATCCGTCTGCACAGTGCATTAGGGGAACCAATGGGCATGGAAACCACCAATGGCAGACAGGCAGAAAATAAAGCTTTAGAAAGAGATGTAGAACTGCCAAGATGGAGTTCGAGAAGCACACCATGTATAACAGAAAATGCATCATATGTCCTACGTCAAGTCATCTTCCTAAACATGGGCCAGTTTAATTGGGTGATAACCGCTTCGGAGGGCTAAACTAGTTTGTCAAGAAGGTTACCTCACTCCCCAAAGAGGAGGAATACCCCTCATATCCTGACCCGTAGAAGGTGCTTCGACGGATTTCACCCCATGGGTTTCTATTTTTAGTTTCCCACTTTGCTCCTAGTGGGAAATGGTTATCCCATCCATCTCATCATTCCCTCTTCTCTGGGGGTTTCTGTTTAGATTTATTGGATATTATAAGCATTCCAACATGTTCTTCCATGTGACCAAAGGATTCATTGAAAGTTACAATGCAACTTTCCTTAAAATCAAGAAGAGAAGAGCATGAGAGAGGAATTATGTTCTCCAATTGCCCCACAAGACAATGAAGAAACAAGACAAACATTAATGGATGATTAAACATCCAAACTTAGAGAATGAGGTTATGAAAAATGGTCTCCGGAGGAAATGGGTGGATCCATACAACCTACGAGCAAGGTTTGAAAAAATGAAAGGCGGAACGAGGCGTTTTCCCTGGAGACGAGGCGATGCGTAGCCTCGAGGCGGCCGAGGCGTAAGCCTCAGTTTGTATAGGAAAATACTTACAAAAAGTATCATAAATATATTTACTGACGAAATTATCTAAATTGACATACATATAATATATAATATTGTAATATATGATGAAAATATGAAGATAAGAACGTGAAAAAAGGACACGTAAATTCCATAAATGTATATATCAAATTTCTACCCAATCAAAAATGGAATCATTAGCTATAATTGTCTTAAAGTATAAAAAATAACATATTTTTTGCTAAAAATACCGCGGTGTATACAAAATTATGATTAGATGTACTTGTTATATGACTAATATAATATGACAACATTGACATGCCTTGAATCTAATCTTATTTTTTTCTAGTTGGATATTACATCGCTCATTATGTCACCCATCTTAACATTAGCTTTTCTTTAAGCTTTATAGATTGTGTATTTAAAAGTGTAATATTAAGATTTTCTTGAAATAAATAGACACGTTTAATGCTCAATATGAATATGAAGAAACTTAAAATTAACTATACATTTATAGGCATCTAAAACTATCAATAAAACAATTTAAATCCTTAGAAAATGCCTTAAAATCCAGACAATGCCTCAGAATGCCTTGGACCGCCTCGACATTCTGAGGCACATGCCTCATCAATACCATCCGAGGCATCCGCCTCGAGGCTAAAAAGCCATGCCTCTCCCTACCTCGACCGCCTCGAGGCAAGACTTTTCAAACCATGCCTACAAGTATAATCGAAAACAAGGAGCCCAAAATACAACCTGCATGGATGCAAGATTATTACTTCTATGCATATAAGATATCAATTTGTATTATTGACAATGATAGAGTGGATTGTGCAAATCCAATATCATTGAACAAAACTATCGCTTCAAATTAAGTCTGAATCATGAACGACCATTATGAAGGATTAAGGTCGCTGAAGTCAGTCGGTACTCGATCAGTCGGGTCACTAAGGATTAATCGACATTTGGGTGACTAATCACATTTAATTGGGTTTTAGTCGGTTAATAATTTTTTAATTAAACTGGTCCGAGGGGGCCTTTTGTGACCTATATCCCAGACTATATGCTCTTGCAACAAATAGAATGGCTTCCATCGCGGACCTGTGGTCAGAGGAGTCGTGGTCTCCTACTTTTGTGGCGGATCTTTCAGAGCAGAGGTTAGAGGATTTTCTTTGTCTTTCAGGGAGATTGGCGAAACTTGAGGGCCCGTCTGAGGGTAGGGACTCATGGTGCTGGAGAGATGGACACTTCACGGTCAAGAAATCATACAAGGTGATTTCCTCACCACCGTTTTCGACAGATTCATACACTTCTCGGGATTGTGCTAGGATTTGGTGTTGGGGTTTACCTACAAGGGTGAACGTATTTCTGTGGCTGCTTAGAAGGGAACATGTTATGATAAATGCGAGAAGAGCCATACTCTTTTCTGGCGTCGAGGAAGGGTGCAAGAGATGTGATGAGGGAGTAAAAGATGTCGGCCATTTGTTCTTCCGCTGCTCAGGTACAAGAAATGCGTGGAGGCTTATGGATATCCCAGGCGTCCGATGGGATGACAGATTCATTTCATGCCTCGACTGGTAGAAGTTGGACAGGCTTGGCTGAGGGGCGGATGAAAGCTTGCGTGATGCTCTGGGCAATTTGTCTAGTGAGGAATGCTCTCGTCTTCTTGGGAGAGCAGTTTTATTATAAAAATGTTCTAGGCCACGCCCGAGCTCTTTTTGATACTTGGAGGATGTAAATACTCTTTTCGTTTTAAATACATTCTTTGGATGGATCTCTAAAGGAGACCCATCCCATTCCTTTCAAAAAAATATTTTTTTAAATTATTTTAAATATATAAATAATATTTTTACATATATTCTTAAATATTTACATAGATTCATACATTTTCTATACTATCACAATGAAACAGAAGAAATAATTGAATTTAAATAAAACACTAAGCATCTTAGATTAAGTTTGCTTTTAAAAAAGAAAAAATATTGTATCTTCATGTGAAAATCGGTTGACTAGTCGGACTAACTTTTACAACTATGTAAAGGATGAATTGGAGTGTAGCGGAACAAAAAAGGCTGAATTAGTCGGTTATCGGATCAACTAAGGGGCTTACTTTTTTACAATTATTCATGGGGTTTCCTCATTTTTTTAGAAGTAAACTTTAAGATGTTTAATGTTTAAATGGAAAGCTTCCTTTATTTCATTATCGTAGTATTAAAAATGTCTAAATCTTTGCAAGTATATAAGAATAAATGTATAAAAATGACTTAATATTTAAAATAACAAAAATATATGAAATCGACTAAAGTCAGTCAATCCGATTAGGCGTTCGACTGTTGATTATCCCTTAGTAACCCAGCTGACTTACTACATACTACTGACTTTTACAACCTTAATGCATATGTTATTAGCAAGTATCATAGAAAAGTATCAAGACTTTCCCAAAGACGGCAATAAAAAAATAAGAATAGACTTCAAAAAAACTACCCTCCAGCTAAGTTTGCATTAATAAGGATGACTTTAGGCATACTAACATATATTAATTAGGAGTAATTCTGAATAGATGCGAAGACAACATTCCTTGATGGAGAATTGAGAATGAAAATGGAAATATATGTGACAACTTGATGGTTTTCAACTAGATCATCGCAAGAATAACGTTTACGAACTAAGAAAGTCATTTCCATGGAATAATCTTCATGATAATCTGCTGGTTTTGTTGTAGATAAATTTCATAATTATGTTTTCATGGGATCAAGCTTACAATTATGCCATTATATGTATGTAGATGATATCTTACTAGTGTTGAAATCTAAGAAGCGGAAGTGAAATATACAATTATGCCATTACATATATTTACGAACTAAGAGCATGGTTGGAGAGATCAGAGGAACTTCTCCATGATCTTCGCCTCAAAGATCTTAGGTGACAAACTCCAAAGCTTCGCAACCACGAGCAGCTGCTACGCGGGAGTGCAACCCGCGGATCTCGTCAGAGATGGGTTCCCATCTTGCCTTGAAGGAGTTGTCGTTTGCTGTCACCGAAGCAACCCTGAAGCTGGTGGGTGTTCTCTCTCAATGGGCGGATAGGGTTGAATAGAGGTAAGCTCTCCGTTTTGTACTCAAGTGGTGGTTAGGGCTTCAAAGAAATGCAGATCGTGGGGGCGATGGATGCCGTCTGAGGTGATGTGGGATGGGATGGGAGATTGGAGACGATGGGTGGAGTTGTGGGGATGACTTAGCAATTGCTGGAGAAGTGGGGAGTTGGGTCCAAGTAGGTAGAATGTGGGGGAAGAGTAAATTTGTCAGAATGCGTGAAGGGGTAATGCATAAGGAGGTGAGGTGGACAAGTGTGAGCAAATGGTGTTGGACACATGGTGGTTGATGAAGAGAAATGAGTCGAAATAGAATGAAAATAACGAAATAAAAAAAGAAATATAAAACAATTTCAAACAAAAAAGGGGTAGACATGAAAAATGTATATCTTAATGAGATATATATTTTTCATGAAGATGTCAAAATAAAAATACGAACTATGTACATGAAATAAATTTTATTAAGATTTTTAATAGTTTATAAAAATGAAATAAAAATAGAAGGAATATATATAGAGCAATATACAATGTACATAAAATAACAGGCTAAAGTTACAACAACAAGCTTTTCCCCACAATTAGGTAAGGTCGGCTATATAGAGTTTTTTTGCCTCCATTCAGATTTATTTTGGGTCATTCCTAGGCTTAAATCTAACTAACTAAGATCCCTTCGGATAGTCTCATTCCAATATTTTTTGGGCCTTCCTTGCCCTCTCTTAGCTGACTCAACATCCCAAATCTCGCATCTTCTAACTGGTGCATTAATGGACCTCCTTTGCAAATGACCGAACCATCTTAAGCGATTTTCTCTCATCTTATCCTCTATCGGAGATACACCAACTTTCTTTCTGATCTCATCAGTTCAAATCTGATCTTTTCATGTATGACTACACATCCACCTTTTCATTTTCATTTCTTCTACTGTCATTCTCTGCACATGTCTATGGTTCACAGGCCAACATTCTGATCCATAAAGCATACTCCGTCTCACGGTTGCTTTGTAATACTTTCCCGTGACTTTCAAAGGGATTTTCTTATCACAAAGAACAATACATACTCCTATCCACTTTAGTCAACCTGCATTTATTCTGAGTAACATCTCCATCAATTTCCCCATCCTGTTGCAAAATAGATCCCAAGTATAAAAAATAACCTTTCTTTCGAATGTTATTGTCTCCAATCTTCACCTCAAGTCCTTCGTTATTGCTTCCGTTAAATGTGCATCCCATATATTCCATCATAACCTAGTTTTACGAAATTCTTAGTTAATAAGGCATGTCTCCACACCTTCAGCTTCTCATTTACTCCATTTCTTGTCTCATCAATAAACACAATATCATTGGCGAACAACATACACCAAGGTATCTTATCCTGAATGCGACTAATCAAATTGTCCATAATCAAAGTAAAAAGGAACAGACTCAGAGCTGAACCTTGATGCAAACCGATGCTGATGTTAAAATAGTTCGTTTTCCCAGACAAGATCTTTACACAAGATGAAGCCCCATCATATATATATCATTTATAAGGTTAATATATAGGACATGTACTTGACTCTTCTCCAAATCTCTCCACAATATCTCCTATTGAACTGAATCATAAGCCTTCTCCAAATCAATAAAAATCACATAGAAGTTCTTCCTTTTAGCTATATAAATCTCTATTGTTCTTCTCAACAAATGGATAGCTTCAATGGTTGAGCAGTCTGGCATGAATCTGAATTGGTTTTCAATTACTTTGGGACTTGCCTCAACCTTCTTTCAATCACATATTCTCAAATTTCATATTATGACTCATCAGTTTGATACCTCTGTAATTCAAACGATTTTGAATGTCTCTTTATTCTTATAAAGAGGCACCACAATGCTTCTCCTCCATTCTTCAGGTATTTTCTTGCTTCGCTAAATAACATTGAATAAATTTGTGAACCAAGTCAAACCCCATTCACCTAGAACTCTCCAAACTTCCATAGGGATATCATCAAGTCCTACCCCTTTCCCAGGTTTCATAACCTTTAAAGCCTCCTCTACCTCCTTCTTTTGTACCCGTCTATAGCTTGCATGATTCAGATAACATTCACTGCAGCAAGATCTCCCAAAGCAATCTCTTATTACCTTCCCCAATGAAAAGCTTATGGAAATACTGCTTACATCTAGTCTTTATATCCTTCTGAGTAACAAGCACATGTCTTTCCTCATCCTTATGCATCTCACTTGAGAAATATCTTTGGTCTTTCTTTCTCTTGCTTTGATCAATATGAATATATCCTTCCGACCCTTCTTCAAGTCAAGTTTTTTGTACAAAACTTCATAAACTTTTAACTTAGCTTCACTTATAGTCTTCTTTGCTTCCTTCTTCGCTATTTTTAGTTTGTGACACTTTCCTTTATTCTATCCTTATACATAACTTGAAAGGAATTTCTTTTAATTTTAAGCTTCTCTTGCACCCCTTCACTCCACCACCAAGCCTCCTTTTAGCCTAGAGCTCTTCCCTTAGACTCGCCAAGCATCTACTTGGCTATCTTTTGGATACAAGATGCTACTGCCTTCCGCATCTCATTTACACTTCCATTACAATCCCAAGACATGTCTTCTAAAACATTCTCCTTGAAGCTTGATTGCTTCAATTGAAGATTCCACCATTTAGCTCTAATGATCTTGGGAACCATCCTTTTCATTGTCAACCCTTTTATTCGTACATCCATGACTTGCAAACGATGTTGAGATGTCAAGCTCTCTCTTGGGATTACTTTAAAGTCTTTGCAACACAACCACCCTCTTCTCCTCATCGCAAAGTAACTTATGTTTGTTTTAATCACGCTACTCGGATAAGTAATTAAATGTTCCTCCATCTTCTCGAAGAGAGTATTTGCTATGAAAAGGTCATAAGCCGTAACAAAATCCAGAATGACTTATTCCCTCTTCATTTCTATCCTCGAAGCCATGTCCTCCATGGACACTAGCATGCTCTGAAGCATTCTTTCCCACATGTCCATTAATATCTCTACCTAAGCAAATCATCTCTTTTTGTAGGAATCCTCGCATAATCTTGTTCAAATCCTCCCAAAAATGTTGTTTAATCTAATCATCTAAACCAATTTCCAATGCATAAATGGAGATTATATTCATATTTTTTTCTTCCAACACCAATTTTAGCAAAATAATCCGCTCCCCAAATATTTGCACACCAACCACACTATCCTTCAAATCTTTACGAATAACCACTCTAACTCCATTTCTACCCTTCTCTTTACCTGAATACCATAATTTAAAGCATGTCTTCTTGATCTCCCTTAATTTCTCACCAACCAATTTATTGTATATTGGAGACATAGTATCTGAATCTTCCTTCTTTCCATTGTATCTACTATCTCCATCAATTTACCAGCCCAAAAAATGATAAGTTAAAGTTATTAAAGAAAATAAAAAAAAGAAATAAATTAAAAATAGTTAATTATGCACATAAAATGACATGCTAAAGTTATTAAATATATACAAAGTACATTTTGGTCTTAAAACCCACATTTCACATATGAACTCCGATTCTTTTGAATTAGGTCACATTTTGTAAGGAATTTAATGTACAATAAGTCATATGTGAGTACAGGTTCATATATGAGACTATATGAAGGAGGTGTATGACTTTACATCTCAGAACTAGGATTTGGGTTTATTTGACATACAAGTTAGTATTTTTTTTCATATTTCTTTTTCATTATTGCCAATGATAGGTACACAATGGAATTGATTTCATGTCAATTGGAGTTAACATGAATTTATTAAAACATGAATGGAGTTTAAGCTATTTACATGTGAATATATACAACTTTCAACTCCTTTTTACAACTTTTATTCTAAATTATTTCTTGGATCTATTTATAAGAAAAATATAGATAATATCCTATTTTATTACAAGATTTGTTTTATTAATTAATTTAATTTAATTTAGAGGTATTTATTGGATGTTTTAACAGAGATTTAACCTAAAATTCTTGTATTAAGTTAATAGTTCACATATTCATCATCCATACAATAAACAATGCAAAAATATTGAAAACAACATCACTAAATCAAAGGATGATTTGATTCAACAAAAGGCAATTATGACAATAGTCTTGGGGCAAAAGAGAAATCTTGCATCATTTTTCAATCCATATAGGTCTTCCTGACAAGCATGTCCTTTATTCTGCTTAAACTTCTTGTTGGGAGTAGGAAGTTGGAAAACTTTGAATTCGTTGTAATACCCCTCTATATGAAGGGTCTAAACATTGCAATAAATTAGAGAATGTGAGTACTCATTTTGAACACTTGAACATCTAGTCACTTCTCCCCAAACATCTCTGTGATTCTACATGGAAAATCTCGCAAAACAAGCACACCTTCATCTCTTCCTCTAATCTTTCCTTTGTCAATTTCAAAAGTTTGAGATAGTTGTAAACTCTACCCCTTCATGCCGTATTTGATAAGTCACCTAGAATATAAAAAAGATTCAGAGCAGGGACAAGGGAGTTTCAAAAATTGCAGAAAGACCCTATGAAGAGAAAATGTAGATTTATCCCATAATTTCAGCATTTAAGGCAGGTACATTAATCTATTTTAAAAAAATCTCAAAGAGCCTAAGATCTTGAGAATATGCCTCAGATGTTGAAACTCGAGATCTTTTAGTGATAATTCACTTAGTGGTAAGAATAATCAAGAATAGATAGATTCTTTGGGCTATATTGTCCTGTGCACTATAAAGCTAGTTGTTAAACAGGCATGACTGGGATTGTGTTCTACCTGGAGCATCCCATTTTAGAAGAGGGATATATTCTCAGTGACACGCTTAAAGGTGACTGGCAGTTTCCTTCTAGTGCTGGGAGATTATAAAAAATATAAAATAATAAAGCCTTCTCCCACTATAAGTAGGGCCATCTACATAGATTCTTGCTCAAATCCACGTTGAAAGATTCAACTATTTTTTTATGATGGCTGTCGACTACCTAACGCAACCCCCACATGGGGGGATTTGAACCCTAGCAGTTTCCTTCTAGTACTGGGAGATAATGCTTTCTTAAAAGTCTAACTAGATAATTGATGATTGAGGGAGTTATCCAAACGAGGCTCACCATTTAGCGGATGGATAACGACATCAAATTCCAAAGCACGTGGAAGATAATTGTCACTTGATTTCTTAAAAGAAAAAGGCCAGAAAGCCCCAACGAACAAAAGAATCAATGCCACATGAGGTGTGTGACAATCCACCATGACACTGTAATAAATGCTACTCAAGTAGGCAGATTGTATGGCACATATAAGGCGAGACTTAATAAGCTGGAACCTCTGCTCGGCCTTATGATCAAAATGAAGGCCATATCAGCATTCAGTAATAAGGCAATACACCAAGAGCCAGAAGTCAAGGAAATTACGAAACTCCAAAATGGTCAAAGAGCTAGGTGTATGAAATCTTTCTCCCCTAGCTCTTTGTTTTGTCTCAACATTATTTTTTCTGAGACCGTGTTTGGTGAGCACCTAAGGTAGGTGCTCACCCATTAATGCTTGCATCCTTAATTGTTGGATTGCGGCCTATTAATTCATAGTCATGGGATATGAGGGCCACTAATCCAGGAAGAGTCGTTGACTTTATGCCAACTTCTATCTCTATTCATAATTTGTCCCATCTACAGCTGTCTCAAATTGACGAACCCAGGCCTGGAAAATGTTTATCTATATGGTTATCCCATTATCGGGTTAGAGAGAATGCAATGGCAGATGCGGTTCACGCAAGTGATTGTAGGACAAGTACAAAAGAAAACGGGCAAAGATGATGCAACTTGTGACCTCTGCACCGAGTGTGGAACATACGGATCATCTCCTCTTACCTGTGATCTCTCGAAAATAAGTTGGAGAATATAACAGACTTCCTATATATGATGACATACTACTTGAGGAAGGTTCAGATGAGTAGGTGATTCACCTCGGTATAAGAGATATGAAAAACCTCTGTTTTCTAAGGGATTTGGAAGCAGAGAAATGATGTTCGACAATGCCACCACGTTTAAATCAAGACTCTACTAGTTCTCCGACGATCTGTCGTCAAAAACAGGACCAAGCGAGAGATGGGGCGAGGGCCGTCTCGAGTCGAGTCAACAGAAGCCTGATCCGACTTGGGCTTCCCTCTCCCGCCGGTCGAGCCAAGCTTTCTCTCTTCCCTCGAACTAAGCAATCACGTCCCGCAAGCGAGTAGTGCAAAGAAAAGCAAGCCCCTGACGTGACGCACTCTGACCTGATGATCTGACAATCTCATTTAGCTTGTTGCATAGGCAGCCTAGCCCCGACCAATTATCGCTATTTTGGTGTCACATCATATGTTGAAAATGGCATCCCTCTTCAGCTGGATTGTGGAACATTCAGTTACAATGTTTTCTGATTTTAATAAACATCGGATGACTAGCCAATCTCAAGTAGAATCTGTTTACCTAAAAAAGTAAGTATGCCGCAAATGTTTTTGACGGGATTGAGAAAATTTGGAAGTTTTACACTACACAATCACCTCGAAAATGAAAGCCTAAATACAACTTCCTATCTTGGCCAATTCTCAAATTACTTTCTATAATGGTTGCTGTTAAGGGAGTTACCATTAGGTGGATAGGAGTGATTCCTTGAAACATTCTTTTTTTTCCAGCCACCAGATTCTTCTTTGTTTTGGGTTTTTATTTGGTTACTTTATTATTTGATCCTGACTATTCTGTCATCTATTTTAGTTTGACTAACACGAGGGAGGTGACTATATTTTCCTTGTAATAACCTAAACGATTATTCTAACAGAAACTAATAATTTTAGTAATAGCATGTACCAGTACACAGGTCACTGGGAAGACTAACCTGATCATTGACAAAAATTATAGCAGATCTCGGGGAGTCCGCCTGCAGAATTGACAGCAAGTTATGCAATCTCTGATGTTTTCCACATATCTGCACAAAAGATATAACCAACAACGAAAATTTACTACGAGCTTCTTATGATTGAAAACCAGGAAATATGACAAAAGAGGATTCATCTTCAAATAAGGTTTTCCATGTTGCGCAGTAAAAACAGATTTTAATGCACCTTCATTACATACATTAGAAAGTTCCATCACGATGTACCTATAGGCCAAAAGCTACAGAAAATGTTAATTAAAAAACCCTATCTACTTGTCCTTTTTAGCTTATTGTCTAGTGAATGGAAGAAGGTTGTTCATATTGTTCTTGTTATTATATTCATGAAACTGATTCAATTATATAATCAGATTACAAGGACAAGCAAGGCAACACGACCTCAGTATTGCTTATCTAATAGATGGTTAAGAACCATAAATTTTATGAAAAACATAATGTAACTATCACGCCTAAAAACCACCTAAACTTTACAACTTCCATTAAGGGCCAGTTTCTTAAATAACAATAATAACAATAGTACTAAAATAATATATTCTTTAAAAAAAATCTGAAGAGGTGGTTCCATAAACAGCAACTGCAATGCATCATAAAATTCAGCCATAGATGTAAGTTCTAAGGCTTACATTCTAAAATTGCCATAAGGTGGTTATGGTTATAGAATTTTATATGCTAACCTTACATAATACAAACATATACTATCACTTGCAAAAGGATAGAAAGAAGGCGATGGGAGGTTGCTGGGAGGGGGAAAGAGAAGGAAAGGGGGCCGATTAGGGTTCCGAGAGGGGCAGGGGGCCTCTTCCGGGGCCCAGCCTCTCCACTAAGGCTTCCGGCAGAGCAAAACTGGTGGTCGGAGGGCTTGTGCTAAGGGCAACGATGCTCAGATGATTCCCAATGGGCGCAGCAGCGATTTTGGGGCCCGAAGGATGTCCGCTGGAAGCGATAGGGAACCTACCTCAGCATGGTGGGCTGATGTAGTGGTAGTGCCTTCACCTATGAGGGCTAGCAACAATGTTTCGAGGTCTAGGCAGCATCTCACCGGCTGGGGTCTTCCAATCAACACTTGGAGGGTGGAGAGCAGGAGCTTGAGGAAGGTAAATGGCAGAGGCCGAAGGTCCAAAAGAGGCATCTTCATATTATGAAACCATGGGATGTATAACTATGACCCTTTGACCTGAAAGTTGTCTTGTATTTAGTTTGGAACCATGGGATGTGTGAAGAAAGATGAGAAAACACAATGACTTGTTTTATTCAAGAGGTCTTGGGATCCTTATATAGGACGGAACTCTAGAGCTCTCATAAACGGGAAACTACATAAATACCCCCAAGGGTTACAATGAAATAAGATAAACATAAAAACATCTCTAATACTCCCCCTCAAGTTGGAGCAATCGATCATGCCCAACTTGGAAGTTATCTACGAGAGATGCATCTTTAGTAGGGCCTTCGTGAATACGTTTGCAAGCTGAAGATCAGTCGTGATTTTGTGGGTAGTAATCTTCCCTCCTACGACATCACGGATAAAGTGACAGTCAATCTCTATGTACTTGGTCCGCTCATGAAACACAGGGTTCGTAGCAATATATGTAGTGGATTTGTTGTCACAGAATAGAGGAACAATAGTGACAACAATACGAAGTTCCTATAAAAAGGAGAGTAACCAAGTAATCTCACAGGTAGCCTGAGCCATTGCCCTGTATTCTACCTCTGCACTGAATATGGAGACTACAGTCTGCTTCTTGCTCCTCTAAGTGACAAGGTTTCCTCCAACCATCACAACATATCCTGTAGTAGAATGACGATCCTCATGTGAACTCGCATACTATGCATCAATATAAGCAGCTACATCAGTGTGGCTATTTGCCCCATAAAAGAGGCCTCGTCCCGATGACTCCTTCAAGTAGCGCATGATCTGAAGCACATCTTGCCAATGGATGTAATGCGGTTGCTCCATGTGTTGGTTGAATCTGCTCATGACATAGGATATATCCAGCCTAGTGATAGTAAGATAAAGAAGTTTACCCACAATGCTTTTGTACCATGTATCTTCAAAGACTGGATCAACTAAAGTAGAGTGCTTCCTCGGATATGCAGGAATACCAGAGGGCTTACATCCAAGTAATCCAGCTTCGACTAAGATGTCTAAGTAATGCTTCCTTTGTGAGAGATGAAGTCCCTTTGTATTGCGTATCACTTCTATGTTAAGAAAGTAACGAAGTTGGCCAAGGTCTTTCGTGACGCAGACCTTCTGAAGGAAAGCCTTGGTCTCTAAAACACCTTCATCATCACCTGTGATAACCATATCATCAACATAAAATAGTATGACAGTACCGGTGGGCTGTCTTCTGACAAAGAAAGAGTAGTCAGATGTTGTTCTCTGGAAGACAAGAGTACTAATCTCAATAGTAAGTCTGTCAAATCATATTCTCGAACTCTGCTTTAGGCCCATAGATTGCCTTGCGAAGTTGACACATACACTCCCCCTCGTTTCCGCACCCAGGAAATTGCATTCTATAAACCACCTCCTCAAGATCGCCATATAAGAAAGCATTCTTCACATCGAGCTGAAAGATATGACATGCCTTATTTACTGCCATTGAAAGAATAGTCCTTACAGAGCCCATCCGTGCAACTGGAGAGAAGGTCTCGAAGTAATTAACCCCATATGTATGTGTAAAACCTTTACCCTTTGTTTGGTTGCAGGGTTGGGCAGGGTTGGCCCAACCCTGGTTACTATTCACAAGGGTACTTCCTCCTCACAGATTACTATTCACCCACCCCACCCCAACCCAACCCAACCCAGTCCAACCCAGCAACCAAACAGGTCCTTAGCCATAAACGTTGCTTTCGGTCTGTCAATGAACCCACCTAGTGATTGTTTGGTCGTGAAGACCCATCAACAAGCCACAAGTTTAATCCCCATGGGACACTGTACAAGATCCCATGTCCCTCTAGATGTAAGAGCATTTACCTCCTCATTTATTGCCTATCGACAACCATAATCCTGTATGGCACTGTGATGGTCTCTAGGAACAGAAATAATCATGAGACCATCTGCATATCTCCCATCAGAGCATGATAAACTAGCAAAAGAAGTGTGGTGATAAGTACGTTGCCTCTTAGTTCTGCTGATAGTGATTAGAAGTTCCTGAGGATCATTTGGGACAACAGTAGTGAGGGCACTCGAAGATGGCACGACATCCTGCAACAAAGGAATATGTAATGGTACAGGAGCATGTGATGGCCTCAAATTTCAACGAAATTCGGTCGAATTTCTGTCGAATATCGATATCCAGTCGAAATCGAAATTCGACCGAAATGATCGAAATGTGGGGGTCCTAGTACAAAAAATGATCGAAATGGTCGAAATTTCGATCGAAATTTGACCGAAATTCCATCGAAATTCTGTTTTGGTCGTCACCGAATTAGTGACCGAAACCGACATTTAAGGCCTTAGCATGTGCAGATGTATACTTGCGCTTATACACAATTAGTGGAGGAAGATCCAAAGGAATATCCGTGACAGTCTGTCTAAAGATGCTAGTTTGTTCAAAGAGTGTCACATCTGCAGAAATATAGTATCGAGGGTCATAGCACATGTAACCATTCTGGGTGCGAGAATAACCAAGAAAAAAACATTTGATCGCATGAGGTGACAGCTTGTCAGCATTATGAAAATTGTGAATGAAAGCTATACACCCGAAAATTCTCAAAGGTAGTGGAAAAGATGACGCATTGAAATATAGTAGCGCGAAAGGAGTGGACCCTTTTGGAGATGTAGATGGGACTCTGTTGACAAGATGGACATCAGTAAGAACACCATCTCCCCAGTAGGTCTTTGGAACCTTCAATTGAGCGAGAAGGGACCCAGCAATATCAAGAAGATGCGGAAGTTTTCATTCTGGTACCCCATTTTGCCGAGAGGTATACCAACATGAGGTTTGGTGGACAGTACCCGGAGAAGCAAAGAAAGTCATAAGTCATGCTAAGTGAATTCCAAAGCATTATAAGAATGAAATATTTAGACACCAGTGGAGAAAACATTCTTGATATACTGAAAGAAATTATTGACAATTTTATTGATCTCCGAACGTTCCTTTAACAAATAGACCCAAGATGATCGACTATAATCATGAATAATATACTTGTGTTCAAATCGGACAAAGTCCCCATATATCGTAATGGACAAGAGAAAAAAGAACTTCATGACGAGACTTGGTATGTGCATGAAAAGACAACCAATGATGTTTCACGAACCGGCACGTCTCGTACTCAAAGGCTCCAAGCCGAAGATGCCAGAGAAGAGGATCGTCGGAGATAGACACAATGCCAACAAAATTGGAGTCAGATGGAATGTCAAGATAATAGAGGTCATTCTTCACAAATCCCCCGCCAAAAATATGCCTTGTCCGGATGTCCTGAAAATAACAACAAACATCAAAAATAGCCTTACCGTTAAGTTCGGTACATAGCTTCTGAACAGATAAAGACTAAGAGGAAAAGCATGAGCACAATAAACTCCAGTCAGTCAGAGCTTAGAGGAAAACTCTACAGTGCCAACAACATCGACTGGGGAATGGGTCCCACTGGCAACCCGAACAGGTAAGCAGACTACCTTCTCCCGTTAAATGTGTAGAAGCCCTTGAGTCAATAATCCAAGTATGGCTGGAAGCAGAAACATAGTTGGTTATTGTACCTGAGGTTGTAGCCAAATTAACAATGGGGGAAGAAGCAATACTGTCAATAGCAGAGGGGTTGGAGTTCTGCAATAACTGTCTCAGACGGGAGTATACCGAAGCTGTAAAGGGTGCCTGATCATGTGTGTCCTCTACTGTATCATAGGATGGTACATACGAGGCTGTCTCATAGGCACTATTGGCATTAGGTTGTATGCCAAACTTTCCAATAGCGATTAGACAGGTGGTTCCAACGCTTACAATGTATGCTCATTGGATATCGAGAAGGGGTAGAATCGCGTCCACGTCCTGATTCTTGACCATGGCCACAACCAAAGTCACAGCCTCATCCTCCTTGGAAGCTCTGTCATCCTCTGTTCCCTGGTGATGCCTAATGAGTTGTAGTCTCAACAGATGGTATGGTGGGAGGATGCTCAACATGTGTCTCAAGTACCTGCATACGACCAAAGATGGTTTCAATGGATGACAGGGTGCCATTCGTCAGAAACCGGTCCTTCACGGGCTTGTATTGTGGATGCAGTCCAAAAAGGAATCGGTATACATTCCATTCAACACGCTTTCCCACCTGTTGATCACAACATGCTAATGAGGAGCTCCTCAAATATGCTACATGTAAAACTCGACAAGACTCGAATCTCCCTAAGTGACGGGCCAGATCCACATGTAAATATCGGAAAGTCGAGACTTGATTGTCTTCTGGGCATAGGTACGATCAAGATTCTCCCACATCTCCTTCACAGAATCCTTGTAAAGGGGATTTGCCACAATGTTTGGATCGACGTTGTTGGTCATCCAAGTGATAATCTGAAATTGTCAACATAACAGGTGTCATAATTCTTTTTTTTTGAGAAACGGTGGGATGAGCCTCCTTTAGAGGGCCATCCAAAAAATATATTAATTATTAAAAAAAAATACAAACACCAGTACTCCAAGAGGGCTACAACATGCCCAAGTACATTTTCAGGATAGAACCTAAATCCATCAAAAATCACACTATTTTTGCCCAACCAGATGCATCATAACAACGCACACATTTTCAGTCTATCGCCCTCTGAACCACTTCACCTTCTGCACGAGTCCCAAAAGCAGGTCTTGCTACTCCAATCGAGGCCCGTGATTGCCGCTCTTCGCCAAACATCAACCGAACTAGGGCATTCGAAGAAAAGGTGGTTTACATCCTCCGCCGTGCTACCGCACCTACAACATTCTTCCACAGCTATGAGGAAGAGCCTTGCTCTCCTCGTTGCTGTCAAAATTCTTTCCCTCAGAAGCCAGAGAAAAACCTTAATTCTGACAGGAATCCGCCAGGAACAGAGCATACTACAATCTCCTAAGATCACAGGATCCACATTGGAGGCCTGGGCAGTCAAAGATCTGTACGCCTTCCAAACCGAGAAGGAGTCGCGCCAACCCCAAGCGTCACAACCCGTCGTCGGCCCCTCACGACCGGAAAGCTGACCATATAGACACAGAAACTCGTCCAATCTCTGACCCGACAACTCCGCCACGAAAGTAGGAGACCAGCACCCGTCTCCCCACACCTCAGCCACAGTCGCATCCTTATTTGAAGCCAACACAAACAACCTCTGGTAACGATCGTAGAAAGCACCACCGTCTGTCCAATTGTCCCTCCAGAAACGAAACAAGTGACCGTCCCCAAGCACAGGCCGCAAGACCCGTGGTAGATCTGGCAAGACCGAACAAATCCCTCTCCAAAAAGTGCTTCCTGCTCCCCCCCCGACTGTCTAGACCGTCGCATTGGAAGAAACACCGTAGATCACCCGGATAAGAGTGGAGTACAGATCACCACCGGACCCCCAGATCTTCAGCACCCACTTAGCTAGTAGCGCTTTATTCATAACTCCCAAATTCAGAACACCCAAGTCGCCCTCTCTGGTAGGCTTAGAAATCGATGACCAATCAACCAAAGCCAATCCCCTGTCACTCTGAGATGACGACCAGAAAAACCAAAGTATTAAAGACTCCAGTTTGGACTGGATTCCCACGGGCAGGGTCCTCGTGGACAAGAAGAAAATCGGGATGGCTGAGAGGACAACCTTAGTAAGAACCAGGCGCCCCCCCAGATAAGAGCGCAACCTTCCACCCCGCCAACTTTTCTCCAACTTCTCAACCAACGGCAACCAGTGGCCTTAACACAGTCTCCCCGTCATAAGGGGCAGATCCAGGTAGGAAATAGGCAAAGCCTTCACCGGCGTATCCAAAATCACACTGCAAGTCTCCGAATCCAAAGCCATCAAGTTAAATAGAGCACGAACGCCGACTTGGCACCATTCAACCTCAACCCCGAGAGATCACCAAATATATCAAGCACTGCCTTTACTGCTTTGCACTCCTCAATGCCCCCTTCCACAAAAAAAGTACATCGTCTGCATACTGCAGAAGAGGAACTGATAAGACTTCTCTGGAGAATCCTCTGAAAAACCGCCCTCCTCCGCCACCCAGTACATGACCGCCAAAGCATCAGCTGTCAGGACAAATAATAGAGGTGCCAGAGGACATCCCTGCCTCACACCCCTCTGCGGCTGGAAGAAGCCACCCTCCTGCTTCCCATTTACCAAAATCGACATCGCAACGGTAGTGATGCATCTTTTCATCCAATCTATCCAGGCATCTGGGAAGCCTCTCCGCACCAAAGAGGCCCAAATGAATTTACAACACCTACTGTCATATGCCTTTGAGAAATCAACCTTCCAAAGAAAACCCGTAACTCCTCTCCTCTTCCAATCGGCGGCCATCTCTGAAGCCACAACCACCCCATCCAGGAGCTGACGCCCAGGAATAAATGCGGATTGAAGCGGAAGGACAAGGTCATCCAGCACACTGCGAAGCCGGTTTGCCAACACCTTGGCCAATACGAGATAAATCGCATTCGACAAGGCAATGGGACGGAAATCCCCAACTCTGACAGCCCCTTCACTCTTCGGCAACAAGAACAACAATGCTTTATTAATCTTCTCCAGCCCTTTGTTCTCCGCCCTAAACCCGTTCATCATGGCCATGACATCCTCTTCCACCACTCCCCAGAACTCCCTAAAGAAACAGATCGGGAAACCATCCGGCCCCAGACAACCATCAGCATTGAGATCAAAGGCCGCTTCACGGACCTCCAACCTTGAAAACTCCGCCACGAGTGACTGCCGCTGCACATCCATCAGACACTTAGAACCTCTCCCTGACCAGGTAGCCCCTGTAGATGGCAGACGCCTACTGAAGCCCCGAAAATGTTCCACCAATGCTCGTCCGATCTCCCTATTACAACGAATAGTACCATTCTGAGATCATGAATCATATTTCTCATTCTCCTTCTACTTGCCACCGCATGGAAGAAGCGAGTGTTTGCGTCCCCCTCTTTATCCCTATTAGAAAATAGGAAGCGGAAGCTAAAACATGGATAAAAGATAAAGAAAATAAGAACGCGGGATTTTACGTGGAACCCTACTCCGTGAGGAGCGGGATGTAACCACGGAAGAAGCCCTCAAAGGGGCATATCTTGCATTGCTTTTTTTCAATGGATACAGGAGGTCTGGGGCTCTATATATAGCCTCCACAGAGCCTCCAAGTCCCACCACTGGTAGATGTGGGACTAAACTCTTAGATGGGGCACCCTCCTACAACACAATAGGCGCACATAACAAATACTCTAACACTCCCCCTCAAGCTGGAGCATGCAATGCTCAGCTTGGACAAACATAAAGAAACTCAACTCAACGCTACATGACACTATGAACAATATCAACTCAACGCGCACAACTGCTGCTGTTGAGGACCTTGCTTCTCATGCTGTGCCGGTGAGGAGGATGATCGGGCTGGAGTGTGAGCCTGCTGAATCTCCTCGTCAGAACTGCGCCTCTGAAAAGGTGATCGGGCTGGAGCATGTGCTCTGAACTGCGCCTGTCAGAGTCACTGCAACTGAAATGAGTCTCCTCGTCGGAGTACTCTGGTCCGCCACAACAATGTGGACAACTGCTCCATCTCTGAAAAGGGCCGAACTGAAAAGGCCGTGGAAGTGCAATCCTCGTCGGAGTCCACGGTCGCTGGAGAATGGAGTCTGAAAGAAGTCTCCTCATCGGAAAACTGGGTCTCTCCCATATGGCTCAGAGAATGGTGCACTACTCTGGTGTACCTATGATACCACATAAAAACCCTTGCCCACATGGCATAGGGAATGGCCCTCTACTCTGGAGTCCCTATGGCTCACATGAAAACTCTGGCCGACAAAATTATAAAAGATAGGGACCACGATAAAAGATGGCGAACATGTGCACATCTGAATATGACCACATACATGTGCGTGTCTGAAAATGAGTCTCTCTCTGGAGAACTTGAAAAATGGACCTCTCAACATGGAGTGCCTCGGCTGGGACTCTGACCAATCCGAAGGATCTTTCTTATTCTCGAAGAATGAGGGGCAAGGGGATTGATCGAGAAAGATCTCTTGTTCTTATTCTAAGATCGTGATTTGATCCGCATATGTTTGGTAAAAAGAATAATATTCTCTTTTGATCATAATCCAAAATGGAAAGTGTTCAATTGGAGCATGAAAACGTGACTGAATTGGTCTTAGTTACTCTTCGGGACGGAGTGGAAGAAGGGAGGAGATGTCGAGTCTGAAATCTGATAAACTGTAGAGTCTGGAAATCTGGATGCATCTGCACCGGAACCTGCACTGGCATCTGGAAACTGAAATCTCTGAAATCTGGATCTGAAATGAAGGTGATGTCGTATGATCGATGCCGAAGAACTCTACATGATACTCCCCCTTTCTCCCATACTGGTCGGAATGAAGACATCGACAGTTGGGAGAAGATAAGATAAATGGGGAGAAAATAAAATCAATAAGCCGTTCACAAATTTTTCCGGCTTCTCAAATCATGAATAACATTCGGCCGTTTCAAATTTTTTTTTCAGCTCCTTTTTTTGCAAAAATTTTTTACGCTGGTCAACTCCCTTTTTTAACGGCTTTTCATTTTCAACTTTTGCGTACGCCTTTTTTATTGTACGAGCCTCTTATTTTAGGCCGTATCCTCATTTTTACGGCTTTCTCCTCCTTTTTTTAGAACAAACCTTTTTTTCTTTTCAATTTTTTTCCGATCGACTTCTCCCCCCTTTTTTGGTTTACTGTCTGGGCCTCATCTCACCTTTTTTTTCCAATTTTCAGCCCACTTGGGCTTCATTAAGCCATAGCCTCCCACATATTTTTTTTATAAAACACCATCGGGCCCAAATTTAGGGGGTCCCATACGTGAACCCCATTCACAACAGACACCGTCCCCTCCACTCGGGAACACGGATGCCGCTGCCCCCGAGGGAGATTAGGACGCCCCGCCTTGCACCTGGGGAACGTGCATGCAGCTTGCGGCCTTTGGATGGGAGGCATGCACATCGCATCGCGTAAGCGGCTAGGGTTGCGCGCGGAGTGCGTCGGGGCCTGGACGCGTCGTCGCTGGAGCTCGCGGCCTGGAGCCTCTTCCTCGATGGGGCTCCGCTTGGGATCTTGAAGGGGGGTCGGTAGCGCGCCGCCTAGAAGTCATCGGACTAGGAGTATGCGTGGACGCCGCGTGGGGGGGGGGGAGGGCTCCGCTGCCCGTGGGGATCTTTGTCGCTGACAGGACTGTTGGCAGGATATTGATGCCGCCGCCTAGATATGCAGCTGGGGCTGGAAGACAGATGCCGCCGCCTATGGCTTAGCGCGGGAAGCGCACAAAGACTGGATGAGGTGCGCCTCCAGCGCACTTGGAAGTCGGAGGGAGTACACGAGATGGAGCGCACGAGTAACACGCGTGTAAGATCGCGCGAGAGAGGCGGGAGCTCGCCGCCATGCGCCTGGAGGAAGGAGATGTGCCTGGGTGTCGTTGTGATGTGACCTGGAGATGGGCCCTGGGTGCCGCCAGGGCATCTTCACGCGAAGATGCCTGCGCGTTGGGTCCTCTGGGGATTGCACACCGCCTGCGAGGAGTAGACCATCCGCCGTGCAATTTGGAGCCATGTGCGGCTGGGAACTGTGCCACTGTATGCGGCTGGAATCTGGAGGCGAGGGCGCTGCTATGCCGTTGATTCAACTTGAACAAGAACCTCTAGGGTTTAAACAAAACCCTAAAACTCAAACTTTGAACATGAAAGGGTCTTAAAAAAATAAAATCACCAAACTCGAATCTCGAACAAATGAAAAACTATTTCCGCAAGAATCGAACCCGCTCTGATACCATGTTAGAAAATAGGAAGCGGAAGCGAAAACATGGATAAAAGATAAAGAAAATAAGAACGTGAGATTTTACGTGAAACCCTACTCCGTGAGGAGCGGGATGAAACCACAGGAGAAGCCCTCTAAGGGGCATATCTTGCACTGCTTTTTCTCAATGGATATAGGAGGTCTGGGGCCCTATATATAGCCTCCACAGAGCCTCCAAGTCCCACCAGTGATAGATGTGGGACTAAACTTTTGGATGGGGTAAATGGATCCTTACCCTCCTACAACACAATAGGCGCACATAACAAATACTCTAACAAACCCAATTCCACCTGGACTGTTGTCTCCACTCTATCACTTTGTGTCTGTCCTCCTCGATTACCGCCTTATGCGAAGCTGCAAGCGCAATCCTTTCGTCATTGCTCAACTCACGAGAGTCCTCCAGACCATCCAGCCTCGTAATTTCTGCCACTGCCCCCTCACGTCTCTCTACTCTGCTCCTCCTTATCTCTACATTGTGGGCCTTCAGTCTTTCGCGCAACAGCTTTAATTTCCCGGCCAGCTTCTGCGTTGCTGATCCCTCCACCCTTAAGGAGCCCTAAAACTGAGAAACCAAGTCCCTGAAGCCGTCTTCCAAAAGCCAGGACCTCTCGAATCTGAACATCGTTCGGGGGATCACCCCCAACTTGAATCCCAACAAATGGGTGTGTGATCTGACCGCGATCTAGGAAGAGCCGTAGCCATTGCAAGAGGGAACCTCTCCAACATCTCTGGAGAAATAAAAAATCTATCCAGTCTCGAACGCGCAGAGGAACTACGCCAAGTGAACTTCCTGTTCCCAACATCCACAACATGTAGCCCCAAACAGCTCACGCAATCGGCAAAGCCGTCCGAGTCGGGGTCCCTCCCACCCCTTTGACCCAGGCGGTCATGGGCGAACAGAGTAACATTGAAATCCCCGCCTATCACCCATGGTGCGCTCGGGAACCGCCCACCAGCCGTGCGCAACTCTTCCTACATGGCCACGTTGCTGATTCCCCCGAGTTCCCCATACACTGAAGAAACCAGAAAATAACCTTCCCCGGATTTGCACTCAAGCAGGACCGTCATAGTCTTGGACCCCAAGTACTCCTCAACAACCGAAAACATGTCCCCATTCTACGCGAGGACTAGACCGCCAGCACTACCCCTCGAGGCCACCGCCCTGAACTCCGACAGCTTTAAGCCCCCAACTGTTCGCCATGAAGTTGGCTCCCAACTCGCCACATTCGTCTCCTACAGTAAAGCCACATTTGCATCCCACGACCTTAAGAGTTCTCCCACAACCATCTTCTTCTCCCTACCCCCAACCCCCGCACATTCCAAGAGACAATCTTCATTTGGATCCACTCAGAGGGTTTTTGCTGGGCACATATACCCCAAGACGTTCCGCAACCCGTACGTGAATGTCCGACTCCGCAGTAACGAGATCTGGGATGCCCCCCTCACTGCTAGGAACCTCCCAATGAGGAGGGCAAGAGGGATCTTCAGCAGCCGCAACACGGAAGACGAGGGAGTCTCCCTTGTCCTCTAACTCCCGTTCCAGCCACAACCTACCTTCAAGCTTGCGGCGCTTACGCGATAGGAGCTCGAGCGGGTCAGCCCGAACCCTCCTGTCGCTTCCCCCCAAAGCTAGCTATCGGTCTCTTCGTTTTCTTTCCCCGACAAGAATTCGACACTACATCTTTCAGCTCCGGGCCAGCGAAGCCGCACCCGGAATAGAGGTTTCGCGCAACACGCCATCACCCTGGGAGCTTTCATCCATTGCAAACACCCCCACCAGATATGAAGGGGTTGGAGGAGATGGTGATCCTCCCTCCCCCACAGGGGTCGGAGGAAGGGCAGCTGGAACATAGTCACACATCAGTGGACGATCTCCCCCCGTCTCTACCAGTGGCGCACCAACATCCATCGACATCCGTCCGGGCGAGGAGATCGAAGCTTGTACCTCGCAATCATCTGCACAACATGCTCCTGCGCCAGACCCCTCCTCCTGACCAGAACAAACCAAAGTCCGCGTAGGGACTCCCGCCCCATTCCCCATCGAGGCACTTGAAAAGCCCCAGTCGGATCCCCGAGAGACAGCCAGATCCGAAACATAACCAAAAACCTGGCCCGATCCGAGCCCAACGACAACCCTAGCATCTGGATCCAAGATGGGGGTAACCCGATCTGAGACCCCAACAAAGCCAACAGAAGGTCCTCTAAACCCAGCGCAAGGTCCGCCAAACCCAGCCGTCAAATCCGAAGAGATTACCACATCCGAATCTTCATTGAAATCCCTGCACGGTTTGCAAAAAATGGTCGCCAAATCCGGAGCAGAATTCGAACTGTCACCAATCAAGGCAGAATGCGTAACGGTCGTCGAAACCCTCGCCTCCCCCACCAGCAGATCTGCGACCTGGCCCACCCGCAAACCACGCAGCCTTTCAACCGCCGCCTGAGACCCCAACCGGCCTGGCGAGTCCAACATGTCTGGCAAACGCCCCACTACCGAAGATGATTGCCCCTCCACCAGGGCGAGACGAAGGTGAAACACCGCCCTGCCGACCTTGAAGATTTTCACCGGGGGAATCTGACCGCCCACCCCCGACATCGAGGCCACCAAACCGCCGCCTTCACCGGGGCGTAAAACCGATTGGAGTATGGCCTCCACCTCGCCGAACTCCTGAAGCAATTCCTTCACCGTTTCGAGCCTCCGACAACTAATCGAAAGGCCCCCAATCTCCACGTGCCATATCGGAGGAGAAATCAATGCCCCATCGCGCAGATGGGGACAGTGCCATCAAACCGACTGAGGGAAAATCACACTGCATTTGGACAAGAACTCGCCCATCTCCGCCTGTTCCACCCCTCGGATACACAACGCCGAATCGGACAGCCAGACCCCATCCTCGACGCATCCAACCGATCGGCCAAGTTCCAGCAAAATGGTGTTCCAGCCATGGCTCGCTGCTACATAAGCCCGAAAGAGGGCTGAAACATTGACTTAGGTCACCCTAATGCTTGATTAAGACAACAGATCTCTTCTGAATTACTTTTTTATTGACTTGTGTGATCGCCATGATGTCCACCGAGACCTAGCCTGTGTACTCGACTTCTTCTATGATGGTACATGGCACTTCTATCAAATTGAATGGCATAGAAAACTGTGTTGTAGTCTCGATCATTCAAGGTGTTATATTCTTACCAAGGATCCACCCAAGGAGACAGACAAGAATTATGACACCTGGGTGGTGAGATAGGATGGAGGGCGAGTCGTCGCTTGGGGTCTCGGGAGGGATCATGTCGGGAAACACCCTCCGGCGACCATCCCTGAGGGAGTTTGGAAGCGCCGGGATGTTTGGGGAAAGGCTCTGGAGCATCAATCTTCGACCAGAGATGGAGACCCCACGGTTGGCGTACGTAGGGATGGGGCCGGCAAGGGCAAGGAGAGAGCGGGGAAGTTGGGCCTCCTCGAGCGTCGGAGGTACTTTAGGTGCATGAGGGTGGGGCACCTTGCGAGTAGGTGCCTGCTGAGGGAGGAAGGCCTGAGCGGCACCACAAGAGGCTGTAGAAGATCTGAGCGGTGACGCAGGGGCCTCCAGGGGATCTAGGCGGGGCCAAGGCAGGTTGTTGGGGGCTGCCGGAGGCTTGGCAACGCTGCAGTTGGGCCGTCGGAGACCTGGGCGGCACCCGGAAGGGTCATTGGGGGCCTGCAACCACCGCAGGTGGGCCACAGAGGATCCATAGTAGTTGGGCCTTGCACAGGTCCTTGTCCTGCGCCTAGGGGTCTGCGCAAGGGTTGGTTTCAGTCGTGGAGAGCGATGGCTGGTGGTGGCGACAGATTCTAGGTCAAAACACCGATTTAGGACGGCTGCTCTAATACCATGTGAAAAAAGATGAGAAAACACAATGATTTATTTTATTCAAGAGGTCTAGGGGACCTTATATAGGATGGAACCCTAGAGTGCTCATAAATGGAAACTACATAAATATTCTCGAGTAGTTACAATGATATAAGATAAACATAAAAACATCTCTAATATGATGTATAGACTTCATTGAGGGCCATGCCTCCCTGCAAGATTCAGGAAAGCGGTATGCGTATGCATTCAGACATGTCACTGAATAGTGATTAAGCAATATGCAAGGGCATATGCAGGGTATATGCGGTTTTGCACGATTTTCTAATTTTTTATTTAAAATAAATAAATATCTAAAAAAGTCACTACAATCGAACTAAATTTATGAATAAATATGATCCAATAGATGATCTAAGAAAAATAACTTTCAACTAGATCTCAAGACAATCACTCTACCAAATATCAATAGAAAAGTTAGCAAACATACTAGTTAATAACAATTGCAAAAATATGTAAGTATCCGTCTGCACGATTTTCTAATTTTTTATTTAAAATAAATAAATATCTACAAAAGTAACTACAATCAAACTAAATTTATGAATAAATATGATCCAATAGATGATCTAAGAAAAATAACTTTCAACTAGATCTCAAGACAATCACTCTACCAAATATCAATAGAAAAGTTAGCAAACATACTAGTTAATAACAATTGCAAAAATATGTAAGTATCCGATATAAAACCAAAAATCAACACAAATAACATCAATAATGTACTAACTAAGATTAGAAAAAGACATATATATTAATAAATCTATATTTTTTATAAAGTTTGATATCATTTCCAAAGAATAATGGGTGTTTATGATTCAATTAGCTTAAAAAATATATTTGAACATTCATAATCATCCCATGATTCATGTAATTAGGGTTTATAAATGGCTATGTTAAACTTTGTGATTTATGTGATTCAATGTAACTTCAACAATTATCGGACTCACTAAACCTTAAGCGGTCGCACGGCCCGCATATGCGGCCCGCTTATGCGCAAGGGCCGCATACTGCTACGCTTGAGTTATGCGGTGCGCAAAGAGGGGCGCATAGGCATATGCGACTGCACGGACCGCTTTAGTGAACACTGCTCCCAGGAGATTAATGACCTAAAATGACTCTTTAACTCGCTCAAAAGGACTTATCCATTCTGTATTTGGTGAGACAAATTGTGAATTAGGCTAATTATGTGAAATTTATTTAGTGCCACATGAATCAATGGTGGGATTTGGTTGAGTTAGTGGGGTTGTATATAGAGCACTCTACCTCTTGTATTCATTGAGAAAATAGAATAGAAAACCTAGCCCTAGGGCTTTTTCCTGTAGTTCCATCTTTTTTCATGGAGCAAGCTTCCACGTAAAATTATACCAATTTTTAATCTATTATTATGCACTTGTTATTTCACATTTCCACAATATTAAAACACATTTTTGATATTCAAGAACCTATAGAACACCTGAAATAATTGTCATATGTTATATATATGATACGAAAATGATTTTACAAGTAGTAAAAAAAGATAAACATGATACAAATCCTATAAGAAATTGCATTAATAATTACTGACTCAGTAAAAACTTTGACTCTAAGGAGGGACAGAAGGATATATTCAAGTTGGCCAAAGCAAGGGAAAGAAAGACCAAAGACCTTTCTCAAGTAAGATGCATTAAGGACGAGGAAGGTCATGTGCTTGTTATTCAGAAGGATATAAAGACTAGGTGGGAGCAGTACTTACATAAGCTTTTCATTGGGGAAGGAAATAGAGAGATCACTTTGGGTGATCTAGCTTGTAGTAAAAGTTACTTGAATCGTGCAAGCTATAGACGGATACAAAGAAAGGAAGTAGAGGAGGCTTTGAAGGTTATGAGACCCGGGAAAGGTGTAGGACCGGATGACATCCCTGTAGAAGTATGGAGAGTTTTAGGTGAGCGTGGTTTGACTTGGCTTACGAATCTATTCAATGTTATTTGACGAAGCAAGAAAATGCCTGAAGATTGGAGGAGGAGTATCGTGGTGCCTCTTTATAAGAATAAAGGAGACATTCAAAATTGTTCAAATTATAGAGGTATCAAGATGATGAGTCACACTATGAAAATTTGGGAACGTGTGATCGAAAGAAGGTTGAGGCAAGTTTCCAACGTAAAAGAAAACCAATTCGGATTCATGCCAGGACGCTCAACGATTGAAGCCATCCATTTGCTGAGGAGAACAATGGAGATTTATAGAGCTAAAAGGAAGAACCTCCGCATGATCTTTATTGATTTGGAGAGTGTTGGAGAAGAGACAAGTACCTGTCCTATACATTAACCTCATAAAGGACATGTATGATAGGGCTTTATCTTGTGTAAGGACCCCGTCTGGGAAGACTGGATATTTTGACATCAACATTGGTTTACATCAAGGTTCCGCTTTGAGTCCATTTCTTTTTACTTTGATTATGGACGAGTTGACAAGTCACATTCAGGATGAGTTACCTTGGTGTATGTTATTTGCTGATGATATTGTGTTAATTGACGAGACTAGAGATGGAGTAAATGAGAAGCTTGAGGTCTGGAGACATGAGTTGGAGACTGAAGGATTTCGTATAAGTAGGGCTAAGACGGAATATATGGAGTGCACCTTTGATGGAAGCAATGGTGAAGGAATCGAGGTGAAGATTGGTGACGATAACATTTAGAAGAGAGATTCCTTTAGATATCTGGGATCTATTCTGCAACATGATGGGGAAATTGATGGAGATGTTACTAATAGAATAAATGCCGGCTGGCTAAAGTGGAGAGGAACCTCTGCTGTTCTCTGTGATAAGAAAATTCCTTTAAAAATTAAAGGAAAGTTTTACAAAGCAGCCATGAGACCTGCTATGCTTTATGGATCCGAATGTTGGCCTGTGAACCATAAACATGTGCAAAAAATGAATGTAGCAGAAATGAAAATGTTAAGGTGGATGTGTGGACACACACGTAAAGATCGGATTCGGAATGATGTAATCAGAAAGAAAGTTGGTGTAGCTCCGATCGAGGATAAGATGCGAGAAAATCGCCTAAGATGGTTTGGACATTTGCAAAATAGATCAGCTAATGCACCAGTTAGGAGATGTGAGTGTTGGGATGTTGAGCCGGCTAAGAGAGGGCGAGGACAGCCCAAGAAGTGTTGGAAAGAGACCATACGAAGGGATGTTAGTTTTGTGGATATAAGCCCGGGATTGACTCAAGATAGATCTGAATGGAGGCGAAGAATCCACGTAGCTGACCCTACTTAATTGTGGAAAAGGCTTTGTTGTTGTTGTAGTTTGCTTGTAATATTACTTACCCGTAAAGGACCTATGATATCAAATCTTCTAATAATATTCTCAGGGATAACAAGAGGTACAATGTCCTCTATATAGCCCACCAACACAGTCAAGCCCCACCACTAAGCAATGTGGTACTAAACATGAAAGCAGTTGTTAAATTATAATTTTGATGTTTCAGACTACTTTCGATAAGCCTCCTCCCAACAATGATATTTTGATTGGATCTTCCAGCTCCTTAAAAGATGTATTGAGTGAAGAAGAGTTGAATATTTTCTTTTATAACACGCTGAAAATGTTATTCAGCTCCAGCTTGAGGGGGACTATGAAAATATAAAAAAAGGAATATAATAAACAGCCCAGTGGCCCAACATGGGCATTCCTTACTCTTCCACTCTTCTCCGTAAGGTTTAAGAGAACCAACTTTTGCATGGAGGGAAAGAAAAATGGAGATGGTTGTCAAAAAAGGAAAATGTTGGGACAAAAAAATGAGATTGTCAGGAGGGAAAAAAGGTATTTCAAAAATAAAGAACTAAAAGTAGAGAAGCAAAAAAGGGGAAAAGAAGTTTTTATCATCCCACTTATTTTCCCAACTTAGCCAGTGATAATCCCCATATTTCCGACAGGTATGGGAGAAAGGAGTAAGAGAGGATGGCGTGTTTTATTTTTCTGCTTGAGATAGCACCCTACAAAAATTCATCCCTGTCTATCATCCTCTGTTGTAGTCCTCATAATAAGGTCTCCTTTTTGAAGTTCACATACGTGAGAGAACTCACTTCATGAGGTTTTATATGAGAGAATCTCGCTCTTTCATGTCCCCATAAGTATAGGAGGAGACCTTTTCCTAAATTTTTCATATAGGAGAGACCACTCTCGAGATCTTCGTATGTGACGCGACTTTTGATGCTTGACAACTACTACTTCAAATAGACCCATACAACTAATGTTTGGGATCATTTCAGGCTTCTCCCACTCATTAACTAATTGCATGAATGCAGTGGCGAACCCAAGATTATAGACTAGGCAGGCACACTTCAATATATTGTTCGTTAAAAACTCAAGAATCAAGGGTGTCTAATTAATATAACCAATTATGTTCGAAAATACATACTTATCAAGATTTTCTCAAGTAATCTATAAATGAATGACCAACTCTTCCACTAAAATTCAAATTCTTCACTGCGGTCAATGTTAAATGCAACACACTCCTCTTGGATCAATCATAAATGAAGACATTCAGATTTCCAACTTGACATGCAAACAAAGGTTTTCATGATCAACACAATCCTCTGCAAGTAAACCTAATCATCAAATCCTCGAAAATCCAAAAACCTTAAACATCTCCTTTTAGAAAGATCTATCTACTCCACATGTTGTACATATAAACCTGTTGAGATAGTTGTATCTCTTTATATTTATTTCTTATTTTCATTTTCTTCATGTAGCCCTTATGTAATTAACCCAGGGCTTTTCTACTATCTAAGAGAGCCCTAAGGTCTCTTCAATGACAAGTTGTTCTATTCTTCCAACATGGTATCAGAGCAACGATCATAGACCGGGGTTCCCGTATCAAACCAAAACCCTAATCCTACCCGCCCACCCTCCTCCCCGCCGTTCGCCGCTCCGTCTCTCCAGCCCGCCATCGTCGGCCACTCCGGACCACCCACCCGCCCGTCTGTCGCCCGTCCGCAGGCCGTCGTCAAGCCACAACCCAGTGTTGTAAAAATCACTCAACTGGCCCGACTAGTAGTTCCGACTAGTCTAGTCACTGGGGTGGCCGACCGAGTACTGACTAATTCGGACTAGGCATATCAGTCGACCAATTTTTGCTTGTTTTCTTATATTTTCTTTTTTTAAAAGCAATCTTATTATGATATGCTTAATATTTTATTTAAAATAATTACTTCTTTTATTTCATTATGATAGTATAAAATTGTACAAAATCTATGCAAATATATGTATAAAAATGAGCTATATAAATAATAAAAAAATCAAAGCTAATTGAAGTCCGATTAAATCCAATTAGTCGCCCGACTACCGATTAATCGTTAGTTAGTGACACGACCGATCGAGTACCGACTACCGACTCTTGCAACCTTGTCGCAACCCACTACCTGCGACTGCTCGCTGCTAAAGTCCCGAGTTGTGGGTTGCTGCCCCACCTCCGGCCGGCCGCTGCCCAGTCCTTGGTGGGCTTCTCCACCTTCATAGGGTTGCCTCTCGACCACTGCTGAAGTCGAATACGATCTGATTTCGACCGGAGATCGTGATTTCAGACACAAAAATCACACTTTCTTATCCTATACTTCAACAAGGATTAAAGAGTATGGTTGTATGAGTCTACACATACAACCACTCCTCCATATGATTGTGTAGACTCGCTCAGAGTAGTCTACACCCCAATCTTGTTCTGGATTTGTTTTGTTCGGCATTCTTTTTATCATGTCAGAGAACATAGGTGACGTTTTTTCATCGTCTGGTGCCTTCAAGGGCCGGCTCCCATTATAAAGATGGATGGGACCAACTATGAGTTGTGGTCCATGCAGTTTCGCGCCATTATGCAATGCCGTAACAAGAAGCACATTCTGACGGATTTCGAGCATATAGACAAGACTGGGGCTAATGCTTCTTGGAAGCTAGATGATGCCTATGCATGGATTTGGCTCTCTCGACCACCTTAGATGAACAGGGTCAGTTCCCACCAGTCTAATACTAGTGCTCAAGCTTTCTTTACTTTGGAAGACTGCCACCCCTTGTACACTCACTGGACATCTCCTCACTGAGATTTAGACGACCGGGGGAAGGATGCATCGACTCCCAAGAGCTGTGTACAATGCAAACCAACGAAGCAGAAGAGCCTATGGAAAGAGATTTGATTGCCAATGACATCGTCATCAGCCAATAGCCAAGGCTATGTGGGACATCTTAGCAGACACATATGGGTAAGCAAGGAATGAGAGCAAGATTCTACAATTGCAGTATGATATATTTTCGACCAAGCAGAATGATTTGCATAGCTTTATGTCTATAACTACCAGCACTGAGCAACAACAAACATACCAAAATGCCACAATGACATGAGTTTTTATATCATCCCTTGACTCTGAATACGATGCAACACGTACTCAACTACTTACTGGAGAGACGATACCTCCAATGGAGGAGGTCTACAAAAGGCTGAGTAGGATCACTACTTCATCTACTACCATGGTCCAAACTCCCTCTGCTATGGCAGCTTCTCGCGGCAGGAGGATACTTCACAGTTTCGCAGGCGAGGATCCTATAGTTAAGGAGGACATCAGCGTGGCACATGCTCACATTCCACCGTCCAGGTCATTCATAGGAGACATGCTATCTGAAGCATGGGTATCCTGCATCTACCCATGTAGCTGAGCAGACATAGCCCCTCCAACTCCGTCTCATGATGCACGGCTTTATGATATTGTTTCCATATTGAGAGAGATGATGACTACACCAACCCTTCCAGTTGCAGGATCTTCAAATGTCGCAGTTGCTGCCAGAGCTTCTACGAGTTCGCCAGGTATTGCTTATGCACTTACCAATTGTAGTAGTTTAGATTTGACTGATTGAATCATGGACTCCGGAGCATCTCATCATATGTGTGGCGATTGAGCACAATTCAGTTCTTACAGGTCTATCCCTCCTGGTAGATCAGTGGTGATTGCTAATAGGGGTCATCTACCCATTGTTGGTCAGGGGGAGATTGTCCTAGCTCCCTCGATGCGCCTACAAAATGTCTTACATGCTCCTGCATTTCAAATGAATCTTTTGTCTATTAGCCGAGTTATAAAAGATTTATATTGTCATGTCATATTTGATCCATCTTCTCGTGTTTCAGGATATACTCACGGACATGGTGATTGGATGTGGGCGTGAGCAGAGTGGACTTTACACAATAGTCTAGCCTCAGTGTGTTGGTGCTGCTACCATTCCTTCTAGATCAGTTTCTCCTTACATGAGCATCTTCGCTTTGGACACCATCCTCAGCAGAAGCTGTGTCATGTTCTCCCTCGGATCTCTACTCACACCACCTTGGAGTGTGAGGCATGTCAGCTTGGGAAGCACCATCAGTCTTCTTTTCCGAGTTGCTAGACTTGTCACATTAGTCAGTCGTTTGAGTTGTTTCACTTTGATATATGGGGTCCTAGTCGTGTTCCTGATCATCAGGGACATCAATTCTATATGGTTGATGTGGATGATTTTTTCTATTATTTTTGATGTCCTGTGAGGCGTTGGAGGCTTTCCTGCTGGTTGGGTCTTGGGCCCTGCCTAGAGCACATTCTGCCCATACGCCGCTTCGGTGGGTCTCGGGAGAGGATAAACGTCCTCATTCGTTCTTCAGGTTTGAGAAGGTATGGATGTTGGAGGATAGCTTTCGGGAGGCGGTTGTGAAGTTTTGGAATGGATGCCTACCAGCTGGGACGGCAACATGCAGGATTGCTAGCAAGCTGTCGGCTCTGAGATCCTTTTTGATGAACTACAACAAGGTGAGTTGTTTGCAACACAAGGCAAGGAAGCTGAGGGCACATATAGAGGCACAAAGGTTGGATGAGATGGATGATGTGAGGGCACTGACGACGGAGGAGATTGCAGTGCAAGGTGGATGCCTTGAGGAGATCCTTATCAAAGATAGGAAGGAAGAGGTTGCTTGGAGGCGAAGGTCCATGCATAGACGGGTAAGGGAAGGTGATGCAAATACCGGATTCTTCCACGCTGAGGCCAATGGGAGAAGATGAAGAAATTTCATTCACTTGATTTCAGTTGGTGGATCGTGGAGGGTGACCAGACGGTGGGAACCGCGTTGTGTTCACATTTTCAGGATTTCAACAGGTGTCGGGTCCATGCTAATTGGGGATGGCAAGGAAGAGGGGTATCACAGATTAATGAGGCAGCCACGATTTGGTTGGAAAGGGATTTTACGGAGGAGGAAGCCAGACATGTTTGCTTTAAGTTGAATACGGATGGGGCCCTGAGCCCAGATGGTTTCCTGGTCTCCTTTTACCGGGAGTTCTGGGAGATGATCAAGCACGGTGTTTTGGAGGTTCTTGTCGAGTTTATGGATGGCAACTCTAGCTTTGAGAAAATGAATAGAGCTCTTATTTTCTTGCTCCCTAAGAGGGGCACACCCGACAAGGAAGGATTAAATGCTGATTGCATTATCTTTAATACTAAGCCTTCTCCCACTATAAGTAGGGTCGGCTACATGGATTCTTGCTCAAATCCATGTTGAAAGATTCGACTATTTTTTACACTGGTCGTCGGCTACCTAACGCAACCCCTGCAAGAGTGGGATTTGAACCCTGGTCTGTTGTGTGGTAGACACAATGTGCTACCACTAGACCATTATGTGGGTTCTTTTCCAACGCATACGACTGCGTGGCCGATTGCATTATCTAATGCTGCATATTTTATTGTGTCAAAGATTCTGGTGAATTGAATAAGGAGAGTGCTGGAGCGGATCATTGCGCCCCGAGCAGACGGCTTTTGTGCCTGGGAGGAGTACAGCTGATGGCTTGGTTTTAGCTTCGAAGATAGCGACGGACTGGAAAAGGAGCAAGGCTACAAGGGTATTATGGAATGTGGACTTTTCCAAGGCATATGATTGCGTTGACGGGAGATTCTTATGGGTCTCCTTGGAAAAAATGGCTTCCCGAGGCAGTGGATTGGTTGGATGAAGCAGTTTGTGACAACGACATCACATGCAGTTCTGGTCAATGGCAGGCCAGAGGGGGGGTTTCTTTCAGCCGCAGAGGGCATAAGGCAGGGATGCCCTTTGTAGCCACCGTTATTCATCATTGTGGCGGACGCCTTGGCGGTTATGATGAGGTTGGCGGTGAGTGGGGGGGTGTGGAGCTTATGAGAAAGATGACATCTTTATTTCGATGTTGCAATATGCGGATGACATTATCTAGTTCATTGAGGCTGATAGGGAGAGGATGCGGCGTGCGTCTCTCATTCTGGACATTTTTGGAGATTTATCAGGTTTGTAGAACAACAGAGACAAATCAGTAGTGGTTCCTTTTGGCTTATCTGAGCATGAGATGCAGAAGGCGGTGGTGGTTCTAGGTTGCCACCAGCTGGGTTGTCGATTACGTACTTGGGGCTCCTGCTGGTGGCAGGGAGGTCGAAGAACGGTGATTGGAGGATGCTTTTGGACAGACTTGAGAGTAGAATGGCGAGATGGAAGACGTCGATGTTGTTGCGAGGGGGAAGACGATCCTATTGAAGCACATTTTTGTCCGCTATTCCTATCTTTTTTTGCTCCATGAGCGGCTTCCTGTGGGGGTGCGTACGCGGACTGAATGTCTCATGAGGAGATTTTTTGGGCTGACGGAAAGCAGAATAGATGGGGCATGCATTTAGTGGGATGGGGCAAGATGATAACATCGAAGAAGGGTGGATTGGGAATTCTGAGGGTAGGCGAGGTGAACAAGGCATTCATGGCAAAGTGGGCGATTCGGCTGTGGGGAGACTTGGACGATTTGGTTTGCAGTTTGATAAGGAAGAACTATGGGGTGCACGTCTCTTTGACGATGGCTCCAGGTCGGCTGCCTTCATATTTATGGAAGGGGATCACTGAGATGTTGCCTGAGGTCGCAGTGAAGTTGAGACCTGTTATGGGGGATGGTACATCTTTTCGATTCTGGCTAGATGATTGGACGTGTGAGGGCATTTTGGGTGAGCAATTCCCTAGATAATGTAGGTTGGCGACGAATAGATGGGCAACGACGCAACAGATGTGGACGCACGATTCTTGGACCCCTACATTCGCATCTCCCTTGTCGGATCAGAGGGTGGATGACCTCATGGACTTGCAGGTGTTGTTGGAGCAATTTGGGGGCTCGTCGAATGGCGTTGACCACTTTATTTGGGAAGATGAGAAGTTCTCAGTTAAAAAGCCGTATCATTTTTTGGTGGAGGACGAGGAGGTGGAGGAAGAGTTGATGACGAACACCAAGATGATATGGAAAAGCAGGGTGCCTAGTCGAATAAAGATATTCTTGTGGCTTTTGCGACAAGGTAGGATTCCACGCAGGTTCGTCGTGGTCAGTTTTTGGGCTTTGAAATTAGTATGTGTGTCAGATGTGGTGCGGATATGAAGGATATTGATTATATGTTCTTCTTTTGTTCGTCTTATGCTCGTGTTTGGGAGGGGGTCGTCATCTCATGGTTGAAGGGGCTACACTGTGCCAATTTTGGAGGAGCTTCAGAGCGGTCTGTGGGTATGGGCACGAGGACACCACTCATCCATTTGGCTTTTGTGTGCGATTTGGTGTTCTAAGAATAATGTCATTTTTGGGGGGACATGTTTGTTATACTAAAAATATAGTGGAACATAGTACAGCTATCTGTACATTATGGAGGATGCAACTATTCTGTAACCTTTTCATTTATATGTTATAATATATTTGACGGTGGATCCTGCTTCGCCCTGTGGCCACTGTCTGGGACATCTGGCTGGCCAGGAACGCGCTATTGTTCTCTAGCCAAAGGTTTTATAAGGAAAATATTTGTATCCATGTATCAAGTTTATTAGACTCGTGGCTTTCCTAGCCGTCACTTTTGTAATTTTGAGCTATGATTTTTAATGCATTCTTGGTGTGGGCACTTATGAGTGCTTCCCCCTCTTCTTGACTTCAAAAAAAATATTTGGCGGTGGATCTCAAAGTTTGAGATTCCACCAATTTACTTCTCAAAAAAATCTTAGGTCTTCTTGTTAAAGAATAAGTCTGAAGCTGTACTGTCATTAAATCGTTTCTTATTGAAATTAAGAATATTTTTCCTGCTAATGTGAAGTTTATTCGCACTAACAATGCCTTACAATTTTCCACATTACAGTGATACGAATTTCTCAGATCTCTTGGTATTGTTCATCAGACTTCTTGTGCTTACACTTCGCAGCAGAACGGTGTTGCTAAACGCAAACACCGTCATCTTCTTGATGTCACGGGGACTCTTTTTATTTAGAGTCGAGCTCCTGATTCTTTCCAGGGTGATGCGGTTCTCACTACTTGTTACCTTGTGAACTGCATGCCCTCCACGATCCTTGGAGAAAAGGTACCTTTCTTGATTGCATTTTTCAAGAAGGACCTATTCTCCCTTACTCCCAGGGTTTTTGGATCTGTGGCCTTTCTCCACAATTTTACTCCTGGTCGTGACAAGCTCTATCCAAGAGTTGTCAAATGTATGTTTGTTCGTTATTCTCGTACCCAAAAAGAGTATATATGTTTTGATCCTGTAGGAAGAAAATATTATGTGAGTGCTGATGTCACATTTTTTGAGGCTATAATGTATTTTTCTCATACAGGTGTCAGGTTGTCTAACTCCGATTCTGGAGAGAATATTTTTGTTCCATCACCTCCAATATCTCCACCACCAGCACCTCATGTTGAGTCACTCACCTCCACCACCTCCTCCTCCTCCACTACCTCCACCTCCATCTTCCATGACACAGTTCCTGCCATGTTTCTACATTTGCAGATCCTCTACTCGCCCCTCTGCTCATGTGCCTTCCCCGTCATCCAGCACGCCTCAGGTATATAATGAACACATAGTTTCTACTATTGGTAATGGTGATATGCTTGTACCACATGATACTAGACAGGAGGTGATAATGGAGAACAAAGAAGACGATGATCTTATTGTACCTATTGCCTTGAGGAAGCCGCGCCGTAACTGTGCCACTTATCATCTAGTTGTTCATGTTTCCTTGGATCATCTGTCAGAGGAGTACATCAGGTTTGTCATAGGACTCTCGGCTGTTACAATACCACACACATACCGGGAGGCCGTACATGATAGTAGCTGGCGTCTTGCTACGGAGGAGGAGATGGCTGCTTTGCAGTCTTGTGGTACCTGGAGTGTTGTTTCTGCTCCTCTAGGTGCATATGTTGTAGGGTGCAAATGAATCTTTATAGTGAAGCATCGGGAAGATGGTAGTGTTGATCGCTACAAGGCAAGGCTTGTAGCACGAGGGTTCACCCAGACTTATGGGGTGGACTATCAAGATACCTTTTCATCACTGGTCAACCATTCGACATTACGCATTCTTTTATCAGTTGTTGTGTCTCGAGACTGGCTTCTTTTCCAACTAGATGTGAAGAATGCGTTTCTATATGGAGATCTACAGGAGGAGGCATATATGAAGCATCTACCGGGATTTGCTGCTGAGGGGAGTCTCAGAAGGAATGTAGGCTACACAAGGTGATTTATGGCCTAAAGTAAAGTCCGAGAGCTTGGTGCCAGAAGCTATCAGAGTTGATTGAGAACCAGGGGTTTGCACGGTCCACTACGCATCATTCGCTATTTGTCCAGAGGATACCGAGAGGAACATTTGCTACTCTGATTTATGTTGATGATATTATTGTCACGGATGATGATGAGCATGGCATTCATACTGCCAAGGAGTTCTTAGGCCAGCAGTTTGTGACTAAGGATCTTGGTAGTCTTCGTTACTTCCTTGGATTAGAGTTCGTCGGGAACCAACGTGTTCTTGTGATGACCCAGAGAAAGTTTGGGATTGATCTTCTACTTGAGACATGGATGACAGGGTACAAGCCTGCTACTACCCCATTAGATCCGATCATAAGATTATATGATGAAGACACTAAGAAAGTAGACATGGATGACGTGTTTATATGGATGCTATCTACATGATTTTCAGATATTTGAAGTCTTCACCAAGTACTGGTCTTATATTCAGTAGAGGTACTTCTCTTGAGGTGACAGCTTGTGCAGATGCAGATTATGCAGGATGCTCTAGAGACACGAAGTCTACTTATGGTTTTGCTATTTTTGTTGGGAGCTCACTCGTGTAATGGAAAAGCAAGAAGTAGACAATGGTTGCTAGATCTAGTGCAGACTAAGTACAGGGCCACAGCTCAGGGGAGCACAAAGATGATGTGGGTGAGGTCGGTTTTGACTGATCTTGCTGTTGATGTACCTCTTCCCATACAGCTTCTATGTGACAATCAAGAAGCTCTTTTTATTTCAAATAATCCTGCATTTCGTGAATGGACCAAGCCTATAGAGATGGATTGCCACTATACCAGAGACACGATCCAAAAGGGTCTTGTTCCAAGCTGAGCATGATAGACATATATGCTCCAGCTTAAGGGGGAGTGTTGAGATAGTTGTATCCCCTACATGAATGTCAACACTCCAACCCATATATCCCTCAATGGTCATCTTTCATTGAGCCTTTACTTTAGGCATGGACCACCTCCTAAAGCTATCTACTCCCCGAGAATCTCCCTCCCAAAAGAGACCACTCCGAAAGGGTCTTCACCCAGCTCCTTAGAAAATGTATCAAGTGAAGATGAGTCGAGTATTCTCTTGTAACAAGTTGCGGCCTTTTCAACTCCAGCTTGAGGGGGAGTGTTAGAGTATGATCTAGAGGCTTAAATAGATCTCTAAAAGATCAAATTACATTGCTCTATTGTTTAGTCTCGTATTGTTAGTTGGTAAGACTCTGCAGTGGTGGTAGGGCTATATAAAGAGCCTTGCACCGCTTGTGAACATTGAGAAACATAATAGACTATCCAACCCTATTTTCTCCTGTGATTTCATTGCATCGATAGGAAGTAAGGTTCCACACAATCCACGTTTTCCTCTGTCTTTAATTCCACATATTTATTTAATATTTGTTAATGGTAGTGTAATAAAGTTCAGAGAGATCAAATTGTCCATTTAATGTGTACCATAATAAAGAAGTTACACTACTCCCATGAAAGTAGTATGGCTGTGAATTCTGTTGGTAACCAATTTCTGACAGTTCAACTTATATCCAGTCACAATTCTTAACAAACCCCTAGCACATGCTACATGGATTTTTTTTCAAACTGCGCTGTAGTCAAGCATTTCATAATTCACAACAAAGTAAATGCAAAAGCATATGAAAATTTAATAAGCACGAATGCACAATGGAGCACAAGCCTTACCACATATCTGTGATGTAAGTGAAACGGCATGGGCTGCACTGGATTCACGTGTATATGTACCGCATCTTTCTATAGGAAAATCAATTAGATGAAAGGTAAATATGTATCAATACCTCGTTTATAACAAATCAAGAAGGATGTGAAATAGCAAGACCTTGGTCCACTTCTGCTGTATGCACTCATATAAGAAATGGTTGTGTTGGGGGACAGAGGCACTAGCAAATATAGTCTGCCTTGTATTTATTGTTGAGTATGAAGTTAAGAGTTTTCTAAGGGAATGTACTTGATTCGATGAATGAAACATGAAATCAACCTACATAAAAGAAATAGTGGATTAAAAGCAAAAGTTTTCAAACTTCATAGAATTAAAATGTTTAGCTGCCTAATAAATTGGAAAAAAATCAACTACTTCCAAATATATCAACAAGGGAAGGAAAAACATCTAAATGTTGCAAATACTAATGGTAGAAGATACAAATACAACATCAAGACCATCGGATGTAACATGGTTCTTGATGGCACGGAATCCTGCTCTACAAGAGAAGTATAGTACTTCTACAACAAACAATCTCATACATTTGATATCAAGCAACATGGGACTAAACAGGAGACTACTATGGTACTTATATAGCAGACAATCTCATACAATATTTGAGATCAAGCAACATGGGAAAAAACAAGAGACCAAAACAAACAGACCTAGGAAAGTATATAATAACACATCTAATTCTATTAACATAACTCTTGACACTTAAGATAGTTTTTCCTAGGAAATATTCACATATACGTGTGTGGGTGCATGGTGGGCGAATGCATGCGAGACCTAAATGTCGGTTTCGGTCACAATTTCGGTGACCGACCGAAACGGAATTTCGGTCGAATTTCGGACAAGTTTCGAACGAAATTTCGGTCATTTTTTGTATTAGGGCCCCCATATTTCGGTCATTTCGGCCGAATTTCGATTTCGACTGGATATCGATATTCGACAGAAATTCGCCCGAATTTCACTGAAATTTGAGGCCATGGCGAGAACATAGGGGTGCACGCGCAGGTGTATAGGTGCATGCATGGGTATGGGTGTGTCTGTGTATGTGTGTGGCTGCGTGTTTGTGTGTACCTGTCTGTTTGAATGCGCTTCATGTGTGTCTTTGTCTGTCTATGTGTGTCTATGTGTATGTGTGCTTGTGTGGTGATCCGCTAATTGGCTATGTTAATATCGTATCATTGTAATACGAGCCAATACTAATCAATCAGAACCACATTTAAACTATCTCGGTGAAGATAATGCAGCATAATTTATACCTGGATAAGTCCATGGTCGAAGACAAGGACACATGTTAATCGGCTACGGTCTAAATAATCTAGGTTAAGTAATCAAAGGTATCTAGGTTAATGAAAACAATTCATGCATGGTTTTTAATGACTTTTAAAAGCAAGTTATATTGATGCTACAAAATGAATTACAATGCAAGACTAAACAATTCACACAATCACAAGAAAATGCTCCTGAATTCAATGTTAAATGATTTTAAATCATAGTTACATTTGTTATGTTTCTATAGGAATTAACTAAATGAAAATTGGATTGTGAATCAATATATTTCAATTGATTAAATAATCGGATTCCTTTTTATCTAGCATTAACGAGATAACAGCTAGGTAGGGGGGATTTAACGTAATTTTCTATTACAAAATTTCTTAACAATTGAGAAAAGTATTGACTGAAGAAAGCAAACAACTCATAGATATATTTTTCACAAAAGAAGATGTATTTGATTCTAAAATAAAAGTATATTGAATATAAACTAAAATAATACATGAAACGACATTCATAGAAATTAAATAAAAATCTTCTATTTAAATAAAAAATAAAAAATTATTTTTTTACAAACAACAACATAAAAATCTTTTCTAATAAACAATTAGTAACATTTATTTTAAATAAAATATGAAAAATTATTTTTTACAAACAACATAAAAATCTTTTCTAATAAACAATTAGTAACATTTATTTTTTACTACAATAGCAGTAGCTACCAGTTCCGGCAACTAAAAGATGAAGCATGTATGAACTGTCTCTATACAAAGGCGGCCGAGTATGCGGCCGCATATGCGGTTTACTCGGCCGCATACTCGCCCAAACCGCATATGGATCGAATACTGGATATGCGGTTCGGTCCAGTGCCCGACTACGCATATGCGGCCGCCTGGGCCGCCTTTCTGAACACTGAATACATCTCAAGGTCCAAAAAAGAACTATCTGTAATAAAAGGTACAAGGGCTTATATGTAAAATTCCAGGTGTGTGGGGGCATCTTTGCAAATAAGAACCTGTGGGGTTGTTCTGCAAAAACCACATATGCATGTGCTTTGGGCATGGAAGGTGAGGTTCGACTGAAGGTTCGGGACTCGGGCAGACTCAAGCCTCCTGGAGGCAGCTAGAGCTTCAGGCGAGATGCAGGTCTACCGAGGCTGCAGGTTCGTGAAATTGGCTCGGGGAGTGATCAGGGTTGTAGGACCAGATCAGATGGATTTGATCACGGTATCTGCTTCTCCTAATGTTGGAGCTCCTCCTCGAACGACGTGAAAGCTGGGTTCCGATGAGGACTCTACTCCTCTGTGCTCCCCCTAGCTTGTTGAAGGTCGGATTACCTTCCTAAGGACCTCACGAAGGCGACGGAGAGTCGGAGAAGGACCTGCAGTGGATAGACTAATGGATGAACTTCTCTTCATCGGAGGCGGAGCAGATGATCGGAGAAGGATCATAGAGTCCGATCAATGCATCCTCAGGGGTAGTTGCAATTGTTACCAAATAGTCGAAGCAAAGGGGAAGTGTTTAGAAGTTGTTTTGGGGCGAACAGAGGGCTGAGCGGATGGTTGGAGGTGGAGCCCTAAGTGGGTTCTTCAACTTTGCAAGGTGAAGAAATGGATGGCTTCAGTTCTCCGACGAGGAGACTTCTTCTGACTCCATTCTCCAGTGACCGTGGACTCCGACGAGGATTGCACTCCATGGCTCCTTTCAGTTAGGCCCTTTTCAGAGATGGAGCAGTTGTCCATATGTTGTGGTGGGCCAGAGTTCTCCAGGTGGAGACTCATTTCTAGTTGCAGTAACTCTGACAGACGCAGTACAGAGCACATGCTCTCCGACGGGGAGATTCGGTTGACTCACACTCCAGCACGTTCGTCCTCCTCACCTGCACGACATGAGAAGCAACGTCCTCGACAACAGCTGACAGTCGTGCGCATTAGGTTGATATTGTCTGTAGTGTCATGTATTGTGAGTTGAGTTTCTTTCTGTATGTCCAAAGACTCCAAACTGAGCATTGCATGCTCCAGCTTGAGGGGGAGTGTTTGAGTATTTGGTTGTGCGCCTCTTGTATTGTAGATGGGTAAATGAATACCTCCAGGATCCATTTACCCCATCCATGTGTTTAGTCCCACATCTACAACTGGCGGGGCTTGGAGGCTCTGTGGAGGCTATAAAAGGAGCCCAGACCTCCTGTATCCATTGAGAAAGTTGAATGCAACATATGGCCCTTTGAGGCCTTCTCCCGGGTTTCATCCCGTTCCTTAGGGAGTAGGGTTCCACGTGAAAATCCCAGTGTTCAACAATGTTTTATCTTTTCTCTGATTATACTTCCGCGTTTCTATTTCTAACAAAAGTGATTCGAAATGTTTGTTGTTGGATATTCAGATTTAAACCATGTTGCAAATGTTGATGGGAGGAGATTAATGGCATGCTATGTCTTAAATTTGGGGGTTTCTGTAAAGGTTACCTTACAACCTTAGTTACTCTGTCTACCACAAGGCAATTACATGGTGCTGACATAAGCAACAATGGAAGGTGTCTGGTTAGAAGGATTGATTGAAGATCTCGATTTACAATAGGATTATGCTATCTTTTTTGTGTCAGACTTCACATAATATGCCTAGCGAAGGAATAGGTGCATTAAGCATATTGATGTCAGGTTTCACTTCATCTATTCTTAGAAGTGTGATCAAAGTGAAAATGAAGATACTTCTGCCATACGCAACATGTTCTACATTGGCAGATATACATTTTTTTAAAGCTGAGGGTGAGCATCCCTATCAGGTGTACACAATGGCATACATACATATATACGTACAATGATACATCCATACGATGATTGCATGCATTCTTACAATGATACATATATATTATAATACATGCATACATACAATGATACATACGTATATACATACAAGACAGATAACCACAATAATGAATCCCATATTCATCAATATTATTTGTATTAGTTAACCCTCTATCTTAGCCTATTTAATTGACTTCGTAATTAAATAATTATAATAACATTATACACCCTGTAAATAATTAAGGCTAATTATTGTAAATAAATAAAGTCTCTAATTTCTGTATATATAGGTGTTTATTGTCCTTATTACTTTATATGTTTTCTTGATATTAAAAATCCTATAAAAATTAGTATAATTTTGTAAATAATATATAACATTCATTCTTATTTAAAAATATAAAAATAACAAAACAAATAAAATTAATATTTTTATATTCATAAAAATACTTACAAAAATAATTCTCTGTATATATGATGTAATTTGGTTTTGGATTATTTATGAAAGTTGCAGATCTTGAAAAATTACACAACTTTCATGTAGGATACTTTTGATTTGACTTCATTAACTATTTTATTTTAATTTTACATTATTTTTAACATTTCTCTTTTTTATTGAGCCATGTGGCTTCTCCACATTCAGCCACGTAGCGGACCCTTTTTTAAGGGTTGCCTCTGCTCTCAACCATTTCTCTCTTAATCAGACGGTTCCAGTATGCTCAAGCCCGCTTTCATCAGGAGTGTCTGATCATTTGATCAGATGCCTCCCATTTACCACTACGCACCCTGATCAGGGCCGTTGGATCTTTTGACCCAACGGCCATTGTACGTTTTCAACCTTCCGCCGGTTGTATCCCAGAAGACACAACTCTTTACCGATGATACTTCAACCAATCACCATTGCCTCTCCACATATTGCCTTGGCCTCATTCCGGTACTACTTAGAAGCCCTGTCGACCCTTTTCTTCGCCAACCACCAAACCATAACCCTCAACCTCTACTCCATCAAACATTCGTGGTTGAAACCACCTCCTCTAACAGCTCCCTCAGTGAACAAAACCACCATGAAGGGTCGTATTTTGTCCCTTCCTCCCTTGTGTGAGTGTCCCTCCAAGCATGGTCCTCCCTCCGCTGAAAGTTCAAGCAAGATATCTAGAGCGACGAAAGAGGAAAGATGTCCGACGAGATCCACGGACTCTGACCGTGTTGCAACCCTTTTACGGTGTTGCTCGAGCTTTGCACATCAGCCGAGTGCGTCAAGCTAGGATACAAGTGCGCTCGTTCCCACCCAGGCTCCTTCTCCAACTCCGACCATCCTTCGTTTCCAAGTAGATCCTCGTACTTTTCCTCTTTTGAGTTCTCCATTTATTTCCAGAACACACACCTCCATGTTCACTTGAATAGCTCTACAACTTCGCAATACATCCCAGATCTTCGCACGCACTCGAGTCATCCTCCTTCTCCAGAATCCTCTCTCATCTAGCTCAGAGAATGGTATTCTACTCTAGAGTCCCTATGATACCACATGAAAACCCTTGTCTACATGGCATAGGGAATGGTCCTCTATTCTGGAGTCCCTGTGGCTCACATGAAAACTCTGGCCGAAACAACAAGAATGATGGAGACCACGAAACTGAAGATACTCATCATTGGGCATGGTACCATTGTGATGTAAATTTTTTCCTCGTCTCATAAAGTAGATGGCAAACTGGCAATCTTCTGTATGTCGCCATATCTCAGGTTTTGAAGCTTCTAATTGGAACAGTCAGGATTACTACAAGCTAAAGTGGATCTGTTTAGGTACTAACCCACTGATGATGAATGTCCACACAGGTCGATGTGGCTTATAAATGTGATATAATACTTTTGTTTGAATGCATGCCAGTTTAAATGATACTGCTCCCAGTAGTGGCAAGGTTGAGGAGAGCAGGAAACACTTCAAGAACTTGGATGCAAGTGCATTCCTACGTGGATCATATGGCTTTTACAAAAAGTGCATTTACTTCATAGTCTCGGTACAGCGAGTATGCCCAGTTTCATATTTAACTATAAATTGTTAAAGAATGCCATTATGTGTTTATAGCCTTCGGTGAGCTAAGATCTATCATTATCATGTCAAGAAAAAAACATAACAACCAATATCACAGAAGGCTTCAGATTACCTCATCAATCACTAGCACCTGCATTGCTTCTAGATTTAAAATGTGCTTTTCAAGCATTTGAGCCAAGCAACCCATGGTTGCCACTACTACTTGAGGAGGTTCAGCCTGGCAACAAAAGTACTGTACTGTTACAAAATATTGTACTGAACTAAAATAACAGGAAATGCATTTGAGAAGAAATACGTTTGACTTACACAGGGATTTCCAGAGCATAAGAATGTATCATTCAAAAGTGCATCAGGAAACGAAGCAAATATGCCCCTCAACATTGGCATTAGACTGCATAAAGATGTACTTAAATATAACCTAGACTCCAACTAGTTCTAATCATTCATTAATCTAACAATAAACAAGAACAACAACCAAGCCTTCTTTCCCTCTAAGTCAGGTGTTACATGGATTTGTCCCCTACGAACAAACCTAATATTCGTACATAATGAACACAATATTTTTTAGAGAAAAAAAATGAGCCACCTCCGACAGGTGACCGCACTAGGAAACTTCATTTATTAAAACATAAGTAATGCGTGTCATCAAGGAATCACTAAAACAAAGAGGTTCTGCAAGTACATTCTCTACAGAGTGCCTTTCTCCGCTCGAAAATCAGGGCATATCTGTTATAACTGTTGAAAAAAATGTGAAAGCAAATAATCGGAACAAGAACATAAAGAAAGACTGACAACGCTCAAGATGTGCGTGAAACCCTGCTCTGTGAGGAGCGGAAACCACGGGAGGTGTCACAAGACCGGATACTTCATTATGAATCTCTTTCTCAATTAATACAAGAGATGTGGGGCTTCTTATATGTGGAAAGGATTGAAATGAAAGAGTTTCATTCACCAGAGTCCTAGAGCTCGCTTATATAGGAGAAAAGCTCTAAGGGAAAATTACATAGATAGCCGAAAGAAATAGAAAATTACAAGATAACAATAAAGAGATAAATATCTCAACACTCCCCCTCAAACTGGAGCATAAATATCTATCATGCTCAGCTTGGAACAACAACGGTGAAACGGTCCCTTTGCAAGAGCTTTGGTGAACATGTCGGTAATCCGATCGTCTGAAGCAACACGAGAAGTGAATATAAACCCCTTTTGAATTAAATCACGAGTGCAGTGGCAATCAACCTCAACGTGCTTTGTTCTTTCAAAAAGCTAGATTATTAAATATAAATTGTACAGCTTGATTATCACATTTCAGGTGCATAGGAAGAGACATCCCAATAGTTAGGTCAATCAGAACGGACTTGACCCACATCATTTCTGTGCTTCCTTGGGTCATGGCGCTATACTCTGATTCAGAGTTGGATATGACCACAACCGTTTGTTTCTTGCTCTTCCATGAAACCAATGAGCTGCTCACAAACACAGTGAAGCTTGAAGTAGACTTCCTATCCTTGAGACACCCAGCATAGTCTGCATTCGCACATCCTGACACTGCAAGGGTCATGTCTCTCCTGAATAGAAGTCTTGCACCCGAAGAAGACTTGAGATACCTCAAGATCATGTTGGATGCATTCATGTGAGCCTGCCTAGGTTGCTCCATAAATTGACTAACCCTTCTGACAACAAACGATATATCAGGCTTGGTAATAGTGATATACAATAGCTTCCCTACCAGCTCTCTGTATTGTCTCTTATCCACCTCCACAGAGTCATCATCATATAGCCTAGCATTAGGATCCATTGGAGTAGTAGCGGGTCTACATCCTATCATACCCGTCTCAGATAGGAGATCAATGACGTATTTCCTTTATGTCATTACCATTCCCTGTTGGTTTCTTGCAAATTCCAGTCCAAGAAAATACCTCGGCATACCAAGATCTTTGATCACAAACTGTTGTCCAAGAAAATCCTTGGTTGCCTGAATACCCCCGTTATCACTGCCTATAACAACAATATCATCTACATAAACCAAAATTACAACAATACCTTTCTGAGTTCTCTTAACAAAAAGAGAATGATCTGCAGTAGATCTGACAAAACCCTGTAGTTCAATCAACTCTGAGAGCGTCTGGAACCAAGCCCTTGGGCTCTGCTTAAGGTCGTATATGGCCTTATGGAGTTTACACACCATACTGGGCTCCCCCTCAACAATAAACCCTGGTGGCTGCTGCATGTATACTTCTTCTTGCAATTCACCATACAAGAAAGCATTCTTGACATATAGTTGGAAAAGTGGCTAGTCCTTAACCACAACAACGATAATAAGAATGCGTAGTGTAGAGTGACGCACAACAAGAGAAAAGGTGTCCTGGTAATCCACCCCATACGTTTGGGTGAATCCAGGAGAAACCAACCTGGCCTTGTATATGTCTATTGAACCATCTGCATAATGTTTAATTGTAAACACCCATTTACTGCCAACAACAGAAGCACCTAGGGCAGCGGAGACGACATTGCACGTACCATGAGACTGTAAAGCGGCCATCTCCTCTTCTATAGCTAAACGCCACGGACCACTCTGCAACGCCTCCTGATAGGATCTCAGTATCCGCACCGTTGATAAGGCAACAACAAACCTCTGAAAGTCCCCAGAGAGCCTTGTCAGAGAAACATGAGGAAAGAGGATGCATCGTACATGCACGCCTCTTCCGTCGTAGAGCAATATGGACACCGAAGTCCACTATATCCTCAATAGGAGTGTCATTTAATAACATCCTACACACTCAAATCACCAGTGCCATTAGTGGAAATCAAATGCTCGAAACATACCTTGGGCGTGCTGGATGATGGTTGAGGCACATGAGCACGAGATCGGCGTTGGTAAACCTGCGGAAAGAAAGTAGGTGTGGCAGGAGGTGGAGAAGGTGGTGGTGGTGGTGGAGAGGATGGTGGTGATGTTGGTGGTGGTGGTGGTGTCGTAGTTTTACATGGAGTAAGTGAGACTGGAGGTAGAGGCATGTAAACCTCTTCTCCAATCTCTGAAGGAATGAGCTTGTCACCTGCAGGAGAGAAATACATGATGGATTCAAAGAAGGTTACATCTGCACTAACATAATACCTTCGTCGAGCAGGGTCAAAGCAACGATACCCCTTTTAGGTCTTGGAATACCCAACAAACACACTTGACTGCTCTAGGAGAGAGCTTGTCAAGACCTGAAGACATCTGATGAACTAAAGCAACAGATCCAAAAATACGAGACGTGAGGGAGAAAATATCTGTCTCGGGAAATGCAATCGAGAACGGGATCTTCTCTCCCAGAAACGATGAAGGCATACGATTCACCAAATAACACGCAGTGAGAACAACATCCACCAGTAAGAGTGGGGAGCACAACTCTGAATCAGAAGAGTCCTGGTGACATCCAAAAGATGGCAATGTTTCTGATGAATCTCGTATTCATCATGCTAAAATCCACATCTTAAAACCCTGGCTTAATCAATCCAATAAAAATCTCCATTAATTCCGTATTTTTATCTTGTAATATATTGTGTATAATTAACCTTAACTAATTGTATTTAACTTCCCTTATGTTTCTTGCATTTATTTTCTCATCAAAAACCCCTAAAAATTAGGTAGAGTAATTGTCCATAATTCACTGACCTTTAAAAAGACCAAAAAATACAAAAACAAATCAAAAGATAAAATTCGGTGTTTTTAGCCCCTTAAAAATACCCCTAAAAATACTTTTTGTACAAATAACCTCTTTTGGCTTTTTGTCCAACATGAAACTTGTAGATCTCGTCGAGACGAGCAACTTTCATGTTTAGACTTTTTCCTAATTTTGCTTCTAGCTATTTCTTTTGTATTTATCTTTGTATTTATTCTCAGAATTTTCTGATTGGGCCACGTGGCGCCCTCTAGGCCGCCCATGTGACCCGCTTCCTCATTCGCCACCTGGCTCCCTCTCAGTTGTCTGATCCTCCTAAAATCGCCCAGATCCTAGGCGTTCATCGCTCGTCCCATTTTAAGCCGTCAGATCTCTTATGAGATCTGATCTTAGCCGCTCACCCCCGCTCCAATCACAGCCCTCTGATCCCCTTCTCATCCTACGCCTACCGTTGCTCCACGTCACCTCTTTCTCTCCCACCGTAGGATCTTCCCCGTCTCCCAATCTCAGCCGCTCTTTCTCGCCCTAACACCAGCCGCTCGATCAGATCTTGGATCTAATCGTAACCCTCAAACCGCGCAAGCCCTTGGACCGTTGGATCGTGAGATCCAACAGCCGGAAGATCGTCCCCTACCTCCCAACGCCTCCAGCCCAGCCGTTACACCACCTGAGACCCCTGCCCCCTTCCATTTTTATCCATCGCTCCAACCACCTCCTCCCTCTCCTAACGGCCACACCACGAAGCCCTACCACCCGCCATCCTCGCGCGACCACCATCACTCACTGCCATTAGCCCCTCGCCATTAAACATCCATTGCAAAACGCCTCGCAACCACATAACCGCTGGACTTCCTCCGCCTATAAGAACCTTCGCCCCACCGCCTGAGACCTGGTCCACCATTTTAGGCATTATCCCAGCCTTCCCCCGCCCCTCCGGTGACAGCGGAGGGGCGGATCTTCATGGTGACAGTGGTTTTTGCCCGGTGTCGACCCACGACCGCCTTGGCCGTGCTGCGGTTGGCTCCGCCACCGTTGAGCACCGAGGCTGATCGCCCTCGTCGTGCGACGACCCCCCGAGGTCCAATAAGGTCCTCAACCCAGATCATCGCCTCCACCAACACCTTGCTCCGGCAAGGTGATTTTTCCCTTTATTTTCTCGAATTTTTCCCAACCTCGTTACTCGCCGCCACCCTCACTTGACTACCTTCCGACCTTCACCACTCATCAAACACCCTCGCCGACCACCCTCCTCTTCTCCATGACCTCCCCACGCTCCGACCCCCTTTTGCTCCATCTCGCTGGAGAAGAAAACCATGGGCCCCCATTTCTCGACACCCCACGGCCCCCAACCCACTCACAAACACTATTGCACGCTTCGGCTATACGAATCTAACTTCTGCAGGTACAAATCTCTTCAATAGCCGGAGTCAGGTGTCGGAGCTCCTTTGAGCTGATCTCCTCCGGCGAGGCTTCGTCGACTTCGAGCTCTGATCATCCCCAGAGCCTCGCCGGATCTCCACCAACTCCGTCAGCCGATCAACAACCTTCTCCGACTTTCAGACTATCCATTAAGCAAGGCGAAGCTACCAGCAGGTCGTCGGAACCCCGCCTTCTCCGGTGGCCTGCGGTGGAGGACGAGATACAGGTACCGTCCGATCACCTCGATCGGACGGTGGTAATGATGACACGTGGCACCCGAGCCTCTTCTCCAGACCTATGGGCTCGGGTCCCGCCGAACCTCGATCAAGCCTCAACATGCAGCCATGTGTCCCAAGCCTCAGCCGCCTTCCGAGCCTAGGCCCCTCACGTGCGATGCACGTGAGGGCCTGGGAAAATTACACGAAAGACCCCAGACTTTTTGCTATTTACATCCAGGTCCCCAGGCGCGTGCCTCACGTGCGCGCCTGGGTATTTTACAGGAAGGCCCCTCCGATTTCTGGAAATTACAAAAATACCCCCGCGCGTGGAAAAATTACGTTGGGGCCCAGGCGGTTTTCGGTATTTGCATTTAGGTCCCTCCTGGGACCTAAATGTAATATTTATCCTTTTATTTTATTGCATTTTTATTACAATTATGCACCTGCATTGTTTTTTGCATAACTTGAGCATCGTAGGTCCAAATTGCATTATTTTAGTGTCGTTTTGATCCTTGTTTCTTCCTCTACATCATGGCATGTTTAATTTTCTCATCCGCCACTGTTTTAAATGAATTGAATTTTTGTGATAGATGATGACCCTGCTCTTCTTATCCTTGCTCTGATTTGATGATTGTTCTTCATGTTGTGATTAAAACGAACCTGATTTCCATTTTTATTATGTTGCTCATATTTTTAGGGTCTATTTGTAATCTTTTATTTAGCATACATGTAAACTTGCGTAATTGTTCATTCATCACTTTATAATTGCATAAAAATCAACTAAAATATGCGTGCATCATATTATTGCATTATAAAATGCATAGTTCATCATGCATTTTCATAAAGACCTGAAATTGAGAATAATTCACACTTATGCTTCATTGATCAAAATTCGATAAAGAGATTAAGTAGTTGTGTCCTCGTGTTCGACCTTGGTAGACTTGCCAAGTATAAATATTCCACAACATTCAAACGTGTGTGGTTTTTGACGAACTGAATTTGCCTCCTATACTACGACAATTCCTTATTATTAAAGAGGCAAATTTCGTGTTCATCAGTTTCCTCTCAGCCACTCCATTCTGTTGAGACGTATATGTAAAAGATGCATGATGCAAAATACATAGGATCTAAGAAATTGAGAAAGTTGTGTACTGCAAATTTCGAGTGCATTATCACAACGTATATACTTGACATTTGTAGAAAACACATTCCTTATTTCATTAATAAAAGACTTAATGATAGGACCAACATCAGACGTGTTCTTAAGAAGAAAAACCCATGACAATCTAGAAAACTCATCAACAACAACACGATAAAATCTGTCCCTGAAGACCAGCGACACGACTGGGACCCCAAATATCCAAATGAATCAACTCAAAAAGACTATGATTACTTTGACCCTGACGACTCTGGAATGTGTACCTATGATGCTTACCAAGCTGGCAAGCCTCGCATTGAAAAGTAGAGCGAGGAGAGATCTGAGGAAGAACATGACGCATCTTTTACAGAAGAAGATGACCAAATCGAAGATGCCACATATATGGAGAAACAGATCCAATGCGAAGAGATGAGGCAACAATATAAGGAGATTGCACCAGTCTGTATAGGCCTCCTTGCTCATGACCAGAACCAATCACCCTGCCTGTTAAAATATCCTAAAACACAAGAGAGAGGGGTCAAATATGGCACGACAATGCAAATCCTTGGTGATTTGACTAATAGATAATAAGTTCATAGAGAATTCAGGAGTGCAAAGAACATTCTGAAGCCGCATTTCAGGGGTTAACTGCACCTCCCCCTAACCAGTAATGGGGGAATGTGTCCCATTACCTATCACAATAGATCTGCCGACTGAGTTGGGCTATAGATACTCAACTGACCTCTGTCACCACAGAGATGATGGGATGCTCCTGAATCCATAATCCACTCTGATAAGTATGCCTTGTAACAACTAGTAAAAGCATATACTGTACCAGATGTGGATGCAGCGGCTGAGGCTGCTACCTCCGATGATCCTGGCGGAGAGCTAGTAGATCCAAGAGAAGGCATAATCTCCCTGAGCCATGCTACTAACTCATCAGACCTTTGGTCAGACGCGACAGAAGAACTGCTGCCCTGCTGGATCTGTTTTGCCACACATGCTGAAGCAGGAAATCCATGCTTAGAATAGCATGTTTCCTCAGAATGACTTGGTCTGTGGTAGTAAGTGCAAGGCTGACGAGGGGGTCGACTGCTCCCTCCTCTCCTACGGCCACCTCGGCCACGGAACTATGTAGCTCCCCCTACCACGAGATGCTGCCATGACTGAAGAGGTCTGAGACACTGAGTACCACCACAAGATATGGAGAGCTTGCTCAGCCTGCGATATGCCTCCTCCATTGGAGGTATAGTGGCATATGTAAGAATCTGTGCTCTGGCAACATCATATCCAGGGTCAAGTGTCGCTAGGAAAACTCCAGTCATCAGTGAATCCCTATATGCCTTGAGCTGCTCAAGTGTGGCAGTAAAGGGAATGTAGCCATGTAACTTCTCAAACATACCCCTTAAAGAAGTGTAAAGGGTATGGAGAGGTCGACCATTCTGCTTAGATGTGAAGATGTCATGCTGAAGTTGCAGAATCTTCGATTCGTTCTTTGCTGGAGAGTATATTGCATCAAGAATGTCCCGCATAGCCTTGGTCGTGGGCTGACTCAATATATCGTTGGCTATCTCCATGGACACCGTCCCAAAAAGCCACACACGTGCATAAGCGTCATGTGCCTCCCATGAGGCATTAACTCCAGTCTTGTCCTCAGGCTCCGCTTGTGTGAGAATGTGCTTCTTGCCGTTACATTGCATTAGCCTCACGAACTGCATGGCCCACAGTTCATAGTTCGTTCCATCCATCTTCATGATGGGTGCAGGACCTTTGAAGGCACTTAAGGATGGAACATCTGCTTTGTTGTCTGACATAATGACAACGATCTTCAAGACTGAGGTTGCAAACTGGAATAACTATGTCTACACAGACATGTAGAAGATGGTTGTGGGTGTAGACTCATACCACAACCTCTTTCATCAACAAGCCTTTTTAGGTACCTAGGATGGTTTTAGAAGATCAAAACCACGTCCTAGGAACCAAATCAGACCTATTCGAGCCTTAAAGGAACAAAATAAAGCAGCTTTCCGGGTTCGAGCCCTCTGGGGAACCCCAGTGGCGCCCCCTTACGCGTGGAGGGTGGTAGCGAACTGCAAGAGGAGGCGGCGGTGGCAGCCTGCGGGCTGCAGCTGTGGGCGGCGACGTTGGGTTGCTGCCTGCGGGTGGCAGCCTGTGAACCCCCGGGATCCGGGTACCCGTTTACGACACAATTCGCGAAATTCCATTTATGACATCGCATTAAAAGCATAGTTTTTATGGGGAAATTTTTCGCAATGAATATATTTGCAAGTGACATTCGACATTCACATTCACAACCACAAGCTAATAAGGAAAATTGGCACCAAAATCATATTTCATTAATTTGCATGTATTTTTACATCATGTACAATGTCTGTCTTTACATACAACATCCCAAAAATTCGACTGAAGAGAAGAAGCAATTACAATATCAATTGAACTAAAAACTGCAACAAAAACTACATACCGTCTGGTACAGACCTTGTCTCCTGGAACCCTGTATAGCTACTGAACAACAGACTCCTTTCCTGCCATGCGTGCAAGGAAGAAAATGAGTCACAATTGTGAATACAAACCCGTAGTTTAAAAATAAATAACAGTTATTATAATGTGCAAAAGAGAGCAAGTAGAAAGGTGGAATAAGCACTATTTACATCTACTTGCATAAGTAAAAATGTTTTCAACTGTTTGGTACTAAGTTCATTTGTTCTCCCCTTTTTCCCATTCATCCCATATATATATATTTATATTTATATAAAGTTTAGATAAAAGACCCTAACATATAATGATTTCATGTGTTTTAAGATCATGATTTTGGGTCTTGGAGATCATGTCGCATTAACCCAACAATTCCCATATATGGCATATTTATATAAAGTTTAGATAGTAATCCCTGTGATCATGATCTTATAAATATAGCTGATGGCACATGAAGATGCTATTTTCTAGTCATTGAGATCATGTCATGGTTTTCGATAATGGACTGATATGATGATGATGAATTTGATCCTTAATTCTATTTACTCCTTCTAAGTTAGTGGATAGTCCGTGGTCTTGGTCTGTGTGTAGCCTCACACTATGACTCAAAGGTATTAAACTACCTTAGGGTTGGGGGGCCTCCGTAGGCATGCGGTGTTGTGTAATGCATCCTAACTAAGTTCCCAACACGTCCACAAACTTATAGGGATTTCGAATCAGATTAAAGTCACCTCCAATCAACTCAATTTTAAATTGTAATTTCCTCCAAACCTTCACTCTAACTTTCTCAGATGCATCTCTTGATGATTTAGATGTAGATATAGATGATCTGGATGTAGAATCGCCAAGTCTGTTGGCGAAAGAGAACTCAAGCGGTGAAGAAGCCTACAAATGGCTCTTCCGTCTCGCCATCTCATTGGAAGGACGGTCCAATAGAGGGATAGGTCTACTCCCCAACTACGCCACTGAGACGAGTGAGAGGAACTTCCCGGGAAGTCGCTCTAGAAAAACAGCCCGACCGGTAACGGGCAACCGAGCTCGTACGTAAAACTGAAAACCAAGGATCCCCCGCCTGGGTATCCTAAAACAGGGTCAGCGGAACTGGTCTAAAGTCTGGATCCCAACGAGGCGTAAAAACACTGCGAGCTCGCGTAAAAACCGAAAGGAGACTGGGATCCTAGACCCGCGCATTAAGCGGCCGCTGCCCAAACTGGGCTTCCTTTCTTCCGCCCAGGTGAGGGTCACCGCCCCCTCGCACGGTCCGGTGTAAAAGGCCACCATGACCGGCAATATAATTTATAAGTCATTACCGACTCACAATCAATTTCATTTGCTTGTCTACTTTCCTTCTCAATTCCCTTTTTGAGATTAGTAATACAGATCTAGCTCTCTTCATCTTCAATCTTGGAAATCATTTACCAACTTCATAAAAGAAGAGTATTAATATTTGATACAGATCTAGCTCTCTTAATCTACAATCTTGGAAATCATTTACCAACTTCATAAAAGAAGAGTTTTAATATTTGATACAGATCTAGCTCTCTTAATCTACAAACTTGGAAATCATTTATTAACTTCATAAAAGAAGAGTATTAATATTTGTAACTCAATCTTTTATTTAAGGTCACGAGATTAATGCTAATAGGAGTTAATTGGATGATAAATAAATTTTTTTTATAAGGAGCAAGGATAATGGGGGAAAAAGGAATAGTGTGAAAAGGAGTTATCTAATGTTGTTGAGATTTAGTGAAGTTATTACTTCTCTGGATTTTGAGATTAGATTCCTGTATTCAGATATGATAGAGATGAACAATAATAGTATGTGGTTTCCAAGGCCATCTAAAAAGCAGATGCCTTCTGCTATTATGTCTTCTCAAGGGTGACCGATTCATGGACTCCACCTATTTTCTTTTTATGAATGAAATGCTTAAGATTTTCATGAATTGGCATGTCCCTAAGTCTGGATGTAACTGTACAGGATATTTTAATTTATCAAATATGACACAGGTTAATACATTAATCGAGAGAGTAGAGGAGTGTCACATCTAGTAGTTTCCTATCTTCCGATCATTGTAGTTAAAACCTTCCCCCCCCTTTTCTTTATAAATCAGTTACAAACATCATCCAGAACAAATACTTAAATTTGTAAATCAAAATTTATTTTACTTCAATCATTTTTTTTTAACATCGACCTCTTCCTTTGATGAAGACTTGGTTCCGTACTTTCCATTTGGACAGATTGTTTTTATTGATATTTTTCTTCGTCATCTAGTGTTTTTACAAAGCTCATGCCATCTTTCTTTGGAAAATTCCATTTATTCGTACTGTCTATGTTTAAATTTCCTAAACGTATTACATTTTGATGATTTTGAAAATGGGCTCATCCATGAAATCAGTCGCCAATAATTGTTCTTATATAATATTCTAAATTTTATCATCTTAACATGATTTAACTTAATCCATGAAATCAATCGCCAATAATTATTCTTATATAATATTCAAAATTTTACTACCTTACCAGGATTTAACTTAGGATTTAGATTTTTTTTATAAGGCTTTCAACAGTAATAGAGTGATCAGAGCAGACCGCTTCTCCCCTCCTTTTTTTTTTTTTTGGCTTTCAATTCATACATAAATTTTTAAACTAAAAATTGGAGAACGATTTCCCTTTGTATATATGTATTCATATATACACATATGTAGAATTCAGACAGAAGTACTGGAATCATAACTTAACTTTCTACATTTAAAAATTATCCAAGTCAAAGTTTAAGCAAGGGTTTATTTCCAGAATTTGAAACTTTCCAAAGCATATATTTTTTTTTTTATCAATTTTTAGTTTTAGCATAGAATCATGCATACAAATCTTATCAATTTCAACAATTAAAATTTTGGTTTCCAGGTGTAGACAACAAGATGGTAGCAAAAACATGGTTTGATGGCACATGCATGGCAGCAAAGATTGAGGATAAGGATTGTACCCTTTTTAGATTGAAGTAATTCAAGCATGCAACATCCCAATTGGAGTAGCCTCCTGCTGCTTGTTGCAGAAATCTCGATTGATTGCAGAGGCTCCAGATCAGATGCTGGATAGCAACACAAATGCCAGAACTTCTAGCTGGAGGCTGGAGCACCTTCCTTGCTTGGAATTCTAACAGCAGCTCCAATTTAAGAAGAAAGAGTAGCAGCTTTAGGGAAATCTGAGTTGTGGCTCTCTCTTTCTTGTTGGAAGAAAAATAGAGAGAAGGAAGAGATGGTATTTGAGAAGCAAATGGGGGAGAACATGTCTCTTCGTTGGAAATGGAGTAATAGAAAAGGAGAGGGAGGAGAATGGATGTTGGGGTATTATATAGGAAGAAGAGGGAAAGGGAGAGAAGAGGGTAGACTTGGGTATTGACAAATGGGGGGGGGGGGGGATTGCCAAGTGAGGGGAGTAGCAAAAGCCAAGTGTTATACAATTAAAGTGCCAAATGGACTGAGAAAGGGGGGCAAAACCCACGGCTGGGATTTGCTACAGCAGTTAGATTTAGATTTTTTTTTTGCATTTACAATTCTAGTCTCTTTATTTCATATTCTTAAAAAACTACCGTACACGCACCCCGGGTGTCGGATTTCGACGCGAAATATCTCGATTTGATTGTCTCGGGACGACGATCAATTTGAGTACAATATTGATATACTTTCGGTTGGGTTTTGAACCCCCGAAATTTTCGGGTACGTTTTTTTTTTAAGATTAAATATTGTGGTTTAATAATACCAAACGACCTCCGATTGACGAACGGTCAATTCCGTGGTCTCGTGTCGTCGAATCGGATCTAACGATGGTCTCGGTTCGTTTTGCAGTTTCCGAATTTGCGTCACGGCTTTTCACGGCACGCATTACGAAGGGACCGATTTTTGGTCGATTTCGTCCGAACGACTTTTGATTCATGATTAATTGGTCGTTTTAGGTTGTTTAGTATTGACCGACAACGTTTTTGGGTTCATTAGACCCAAAATCGGACGAGTTCGGGTTTACGCGAATTCCCGGATGTTACAATTATAAAAACCTCAAAGGGAGTCTCGTCCTCGAGACTCGAGTCAAGGTCAATAGGTATCTTGTTTGAATTTCATATGTCCATAAAAACCTCAAAGGGTTTTGAACCCATAAAAATCTCAAAGAGAAAACAAGCTATATTTGAACAAATATTTTATTACAAAAGCTTGCTTCGGTTATTACCTCAGAAAAGCTGCGGATAGCGTGCCCGCATGTCGGCTTCAGTCTCCCACGTCGCCTCTTCGACGCTGTGTCGACCACAACACCTTGACCAATGGAATCTATTTGCTACGAAGCTTCTTCCCAGCATGGTCAAGTATCTGAACTGGCTTTTCCTCATAAGTCAGATCTGGCTCCACGTCTAGATTCTCATAACTGATGATGTGCCGAGGGTCGTGGACATAATTCCTCAAGTTGGATATATGGAAAACATCATGAATAGCTGAAAGATGTGGAGGAAGGGCTACTCGGTATGCCACTTTCCCCACTCTAGCCAGAATCTCGAACGGTCCAACAAATCGTGGCGCCAACTTGCCACGGACACCGAATCTCTGCACTCCCTTCATGGGTGATACTCGTAAAAACACCCAATCTCCGACCTGTATTTACAGGAGTATCATTAGTATGTGATTAAGTTGATTATCTATGAGTTATAACTGAATAAGTGAAGAGGAAATAATTAGATTACCTGAAACTCTAAGTCTCTCCTCCGACGATCTGCATAGCTCTTCTAGCGGCTCTGTGCCGTCAGAAGCCTCCGTCTCACAAGATCAACAGCTCTCGCAGTCTCCTCCAAGAGATCCACGGAATATAAAGCATGATCACCTACCTCACGCCAACTGAGAGGTGCGAGGCATCTCCGCCCGTATAGGGCCTCGAATGGTGCCATGCCAATACTGGAGTGATAGCTGTTGTTGTACGTGAATTCCACCAAAGGTAAATGGTCCTTCCAGGACCCTTTCCACTCCAAAGTGCAAGCGCGAAGCAAATCCTCTAGTGTCTGAATGGTGCGCTCACTCTGACCGTCAGTCTGTGGATGATATGCAGAACTCATCTTCAGCTCTGTCTGTAGTGCTGACATGAACTGATGCCAATAATGAGATGTAAATCTCGAATCTCTGTTAGACACCACCTCTCGTGGTATACCATGCAGTCTGATGATGTTCTGCACATAGAGCTTGGCCAACCTGGACGGAGTGTAAGTCGTGTTGACAGGTATGAAATGGGCTGACTTGGTCATCCTATCAACAACGACCCAAATGGAATTATGGCCACCTGGTGTCTTTGGCAGACCTGTGACAAAATCCATAGAAATGCTCTCCCACTTCCACTCGGGAATGGGGAGAGACTGCAGTAATCCTGGTGGTCTCCTGTGCTCAGCCTTGACCATCTGACAGGTCATGCATCTGCTAACATGTAGCGCCACATCGCGCTTCATTCCATCCCACCAGAAATGTCGACGCAGATCACGGTACATCTTCGTACTGCCTGGATGGATAGATAATCGTGAACTGTGTGCCTCATCGAGAATGTCTCTGCGAAGCTGCTCATCATTGGGTACAACGACCCGTCCTGCCTTCCATAAAATAGACTCCATCACAACAAAGTCGTCAAATTCGTCCTTGACGGCGCGCATGTATCTATCTCGGATCCAAGGATCTGTCTTCTGTCCATCTACAATACGATCACAAAGACTGCTGTATCGTGGAGGCACTGCGGTAGAAATGGATGTGCTCTCCTGAGGATGCCAATCGGTCAAAGCTGCAAGCGTATCCCACGTGTATAGCCAGTTCGTCATACCATCAACATGCGCTCTCCTGCTAAGTGCATCAGCCACCACGTTTCCCTTACCGAGATGGTAAGAGATCGTGCAATCATAATCCTTCAACAGTTCGAGCCATCTGTGCTGCCTCATGTTCAGCTCCTTCTGATCAAAGATGTACTTCAGACTCTTGTGGTCTGTGAAAATCTCGAAATTCATCCCATATAGGTAGTGATGCCAGATCTTCAAGGCGAAGACAACTGCCGCCAACTCCAAGTCATGTGTGGGGTAGTTCCGCTCGTGCGGTCTCAACTGCCGTGATGCGTAAGCAATAACCTGTCCTCTCTGCATCAACACTGCTCCTAGGCCTTCTCCAGATGCATCTGTGTATACTGCATAGTCCTGAGTGCCTGAAGGAAGAGCAAGAATAGGTGTTGTAGTCAATCTTTCCTTCAGTGTATGGAAGGCCTGCTCACATGAATCGTCTCAAATGAATGGAACTCCTTTCTGAGTCAGTCGTGTCAGAGGGCGAACGATGCGTGAAAAACCGCTGACGAAGCGTCTGTAATAACCTGCTAGTCCAAGGAAGCTCCGAATCTGCGTGACAGTCTTGGGCTGCTCCCAAGACATGACTGCATCTATCTTCGCAGGATCAACTGCAATGCCTGCTCCAGAAATGATATGCCCGAGAAATGAGACCTGGGATAACCCGAACTCACACTTGCTCAACTTGGCATATAGTTTGTGCTCCCGCAATGTATCTAAGACAATCCGTAGATCATTTGCACATTCATTCCGTGAGTAAATGAGCACATCATTGATGAACACCACTACAAACTTGTCCAAGTATGGACGGAAGATACGGTTCATCATATCCATGAAAGCCGCAGGTGCATTGGTGAACCCAAATGGTATCACCACAAACTCGTAGTGTCCATAACAAGTCCTAAAAGCTGTCTTCGGAATATCCGACTCGTGAATCATCAGCTGATGATAGCCTGATCGAAGGTCGATCTTCGAGAACACCGAAGATCCCTGGAGCTGATCGAATAAATCATCGATACGTGGCAAAGGATAACCGTTCTCTTGTTCAGTTGTATGTAATCAATGCACCACCTCATGGATCCATCCTTCTTCTTGACAAATAGAACTGGAGCACTCCAAGGTGAAGTGCTCGGCCTCACGAATCCCAAATCAAGTAACTCCTATAACTGCACCTTCAGCTCTCTCAACTCAGCTGGTGTCATACGGTAAGGAGCCATCGAGATCGGTTGCATATCTGATAATAATGTGATCTCGAACTCAATCTCTCTCTCAGGAGGTGATCCTGGTAGCTCATCAGGGAATACATCTGGGTATTCTGATACTACTCGGATGGCCTGTGTCATCGGCTCCTGGTCAGATACCTCCCGAACAAATGCAAGGTATGAATCACAACCCTGATCAACAAGTCGCTGGGCTCGCAACACTGAAATGTACTCCATGGTGGAGTCATATATAGTACCCTCAAAAGTAAACTCGGTTAGATCTGAAATCCTGAAGACAACTGTCTTCCTAAAGCAATCAATAAGTGCATGATGAGCGGATAACCAATCCATGCCTAAAATCAAATCAACTCATCAAGCTACAGAAGTAGACAATCTGCGATTATCTCATGACCGCCAATCAGTACAGGCAGGTGCCTGACTATCTGGGAAATGATAAACAACTGGCCATCTGGCCCTCGGATGTGATATGGGGAAGAGAGAGTCTCTGCGACTCTATCTAAAGAAGCAAGGAAAAGGTGTGTCGCTCCAGAATCAAATAAAACGTGGAAAGCTCGATAAGAGCAGTCAGTGTGTGTGCTAGTTGGTCAGTTATCTCCTGGCCTGGTCGGGATGCCATGGTTTTGCATGTGGTCTATCTGCTCGCTGCGACCCAAATGGTCGAGCGGAATCTGTGCCATTCACAGATACTTATCATAAATGCTTTTTCTCTTCTTGGGATATAATATGAAAATTAATGAACTTGGTGACATCTGTGGTTATTGAATATGAATGTCATATTTCCCTTCTCGGACTCACGACAAGTCGGAAGACTGTCGCTATTCGAGAACTTAATGCGATCGGAATTGTAATACTGCAAATGTGCGTATCGGGGTACCACTGCTCTGATACCAAAACTGTGAACCCCCGGGATCCGGGTACCCGTTTACGACACAATTCGAGAAATTCCATTTATGACATCGCATTAAAAGCATAGTTTTTATGGGGAAATTTTTCGCAATGAATATATTTGCAAGTGACATTCGACATTCACAACCACAAGCTAATAAGGAAAATTGGCACCAAAATCATATTTCATTAATTTGCATGTATTTTTACATCATGTACAATGTCTGTCTTTACATACAACATCCCAAAAATTCGACTGAAGAGAAGAAGCAATTACAATATCAATTGAACTAAAAACTGCAACAAAAACTACATACCGTCTGGTACAGACCTTGTCTCCTGGAACCCTGTATAGCTACTGAACAACAGACTCCTTTCCTGCCATGCGTGCAAGGAAGAAAATGAGTCACAATTGTGAATACAAACCCGTAGTTTAAAAATAAATAACAGTTATTATAATGTGCAAAAGAGAGCAAGTAGAAAGGTGGAATAAGCACTATTTACATCTACTTGCATAAGTAAAAATGTTTTCAACTGTTTGGTACTAAGTTCATTTGTTCTCCCCTTTTTCCCATTCATCCCATATATATATATATTTATATTTATATAAAGTTTAGATAAAAGACCCTAACATATAATGATTTCATGTGTTTTAAGATCATGATTTTGGGTCTTGGAGATCATGTCGCATTAACCCAACAATTCCCATATATGGCATATTTATATAAAGTTTAGATAGTAATCCCTGTGATCATGATCTTATAAATATAGCTGATGGCACATGAAGATGCTATTTTCTAGTCATTGAGATCATGTCATGGTTTTCGATAATGGACTGATATGATGATGATGAATTTGATCCTTAATTCTATTTACTCCTTCTAAGTTAGTGGATAGTCCGTGGTCTTGGTCTGTATGTAGCCTCACACTATGACTCTAAGGTATTAAACTACCTTAGGGTTGGCGGGCCTCCGTAGGCATGCGGTGTTGTGTAATGCATCCTAACTAAGTTCCCAACACGTCCACTAACTTATAGGGATTTCGAATCAGATTAAAGTCACCTCCAATCAACTCAATTTTAAATTGTAATTTCCTCCAAACCTTCACTCTAACTTTCTCAGATGCATCTCTTGATGATTTAGATGTAGATATAGATGATCTAGATGTAGAATCGCCAAGTCTGTTGGCGAAAGAAAACTCAAGCGGTGAAGAAGCCTACAAATGGCTCTTCCGTCTCGCCATCTAATTGGAAGGACGGTCCAATAGAGGGATAGGTCTACTCCCCAACTACGCCACTGAGACGGGTGAGAGGAACTTCCCGGGAAGTCGCTCTAGAAAAACAGCCCGACCGGTAACGGGCAACCGAGCTCGTACGTAAAACTGAAAACCAAGGATCCCCCGCCTGGGTATCCTAAAACAGGGTCAGCGGAACTGGTCTAAAGTCTGGATCCCAACGAGGCGTAAAAACACTGCGAGCTCGCGTAAAAACCGAAAGGAGACTGGGATCCTAGACCCGCGCATTAAGCGGCCGCTGCCCAAACTGGGCTTCCTTTCTTCCGCCCAGGTGAGGGTCACCGCCCCCTCGCACGGTCCGGTGTAAAAGGCCACCATGACCGGCAATATAATTTATAAGTCATTACCGACTCACAATCAATTTCATTTGCTTGTCTACTTTCCTTCTCAATTCCCTTTTTGAGATTAGTAATACAGATCTAGCTCTCTTCATCTTCAATCTTGGAAATCATTTACCAACTTCATAAAAGAAGAGTATTAATATTTGATACAGATCTAGCTCTCTTAATCTACAATCTTGGAAATCATTTACCAACTTCATAAAAGAAGAGTTTTAATATTTGAAACAGATCTAGCTCTCTTAATCTACAAACTTGGAAATCATTTACCAACTTCATAAAAGAAGAGTATTAATATTTGTAACTCAATCTTTTATTTAAGGTCACGAGATTAATGCTAATATGAGTTAATTGGATGATAAATAATTTTTTTTATAAGGAGCAAGGATAATGGGGGGAAAAGGAATAGTGTGAAAAGGAGTTATGTAATGTTGTTGAGATTTAGTGAAGTTATTACTTCTCTGGATTTTGAGATTAGGTTCCTGTATTCAGATATGATAGAGATGAACAATAATAATATGTGGTTTCCAAGGCCATCTTAAAAGCAGATGCCTTCTGCTATTATGTCTTCTCAAGGATGACCGATTCATGGACTCCACCTATTTTCTTTTTATGAATGAAATGCTTAAGATTTTCATGAATTGGCATGTCCCTAAGTCTGGATGTAACTGTACAGGATATTTTAATTTATCAAATATGACACAGGTTAATACATTAATCGAGAGAGTAGAGGAGTGTCACATCTAGTAGTTTCCTATCTTCCAATCATTGTAGTTAAAACCTTCCCCTCCTTTTCTTTATAAATCAGTTACAAACATCATCCAGAACAAATACTTAAATTTGTAAATCAAAATTTATTTTACTTCAATCATTTTTTTTTAACATCGACCTCTTCCTTTGATGAAGACTTGGTTCCGTACTTTCCATTTGGACAGGTTGTTTTTATTGATATTTTTCTTCGTCATCTAGTGTTTTTACAAAGCTCATGCCATCTTTCTTTGGAAAATTCCATTTATTCTTACTGTCTATGTTTAAATTTCCTAAACGTATTACATTTTGATGATTTTGAAAATGGGCTCATCCATGAAATCAGTCGCCAATAATTGTTCTTATATAATATTCTAAATTTTATCATCTTAACATGATTTAACTTAATCCATGAAATCAATCGCCAATAATTATTCTTATATAATATTCCCAATTTTACTACCTTACCAGGATTTAACTTAGGATTTAGATTTTTTTTATAAGGCTTTCAACAGTAATAGAGTGATCAGAGCAGACCGCTTCTCCCCTCCTTTATTTTTTTTTTGGCTTTCAATTCATACATAAATTTTTAAACTAAAAATTGGAGAACGATTTCCCTTTGTATATATGTATTCATATATACACATATGTAGAATTCAGACAGAAGTACTGGAATCATAACTTAACTTTCTACATTTAAAAATTATCCAAGTCAAAGTTTAAGCAAGGGTTTATTTCCAGAATTTGAAACTTTCCAAAGCATATATTTTTTTATCAATTTTTAGTTTTAGCATAGAATCATGCATACAAATCTTATCAATTTCAACAATTAAAATTTTGGTTTCCAGGTGTAGACAACAAGATGGTAGCAAAAACATGGTTTGATGGCACATGCATGGCAGCAAAGATTGAGGATAAGGATTGTACCCTTTTTAGATTGAAGTAATTCAAGCATGCAACATCCCAATTGGAGTAGCCTCCTGCTGCTTGTTGCAGAAATCTCGATTGATTGCAGAGGCTCCAGATCAGATGCTGGATAGCAACACAAATGCCAGAACTTCTAGCTGGAGGCTGGAGCACCTTCCTTGCTTGGAATTCTAACAGCAGCTCCAATTTAAGAAGAAAGAGTAGCAGCTTTAGGGAAATCTGAGTTGTGGCTCTCTCTTTCTTGTTGGAAGAAAAATAGAGAGAAGGAAGAGATGGTATTTGAGAAGCAAATGGGGGAGAACATGTCTCTTCGTTGGAAATGGAGTAATAGAAAAGGAGAGGGAGGAGAATGGACGTTGGGGTATTATATAGGAAGAAGAGGGAAAGGGAGAGAAGAGGGTAGACTTGGGTATTGACAAATGGGGGGGGGGGGGGGGGGGGGGAAATTGCCAAGTGAGCGGAGTAGCAAAAGCCAAGTGTTATACAATTAAAGTGCCAAATGGACTGAGAAAGGGGGGCAAAACCCACGGCTGGGATTTGCTACAGCAGTTAGATTTAGATTTTTTTTTTGCATTTACAATTCTAGTCTCTTTATTTCATATTCTTAAAAAACTACCGTACACGCACCCCGGGTGTCGGATTTCGACGCGAAATATCTCGATTTGATTGTCTCGGGACGACGATCAATTTGAGTACAATATTGATATACTTTCGGTTGGGTTTTGAACCCCCGAAATTTTCGGGTACGTTTTTTTTTAAGATTAAATATTGTGGTTTAATAATACCAAACGACCTCCGATTGACGAACGGTCAATTCCGTGGTCTCGTGTCGTCGAATCGGATCTAATGATGGTCTCGGTTCGTTTTGCAGTTTCCGAATTTGCGTCGCGGCTTTTCACGGCACGCATTACGAAGGGACCGATTTTTGGTCGATTTCATCCGAACGACTTTTGATTCATGATTAATTGGTCGTTTTAGGTTGTTTAGTATTGACCGACAACATTTTTGGGTTCATTAGACCCAAAATCGGACGAGTTCGGGTTTACGCGAATTCCCGGATGTTACACAGCCTCTAGGGTTTTTGGTGGAGATTTGAGAATCTAGGGCACAAGCTCCGGTCTAGGACCATTGCCCTGATACCATGTGGAAAGGATTGAAATGAAAGAGTTTCATCGTAGCCTTAGAGCTCTCTTATATAGGAGAAAAGCTCTAAGGAAAAATTACATAGATAGCTGAAAGAAATAGAAAATTACAAGATAACAATAAGAGATACAAATATCTCAACGTTATATAATCCTGCCAGTATGACCAAGTTCCACTAATACATGATATGGGACTAAACCTGGGTGCATATGGTAATTGGACTCTGAAGGGATCTAATTACCCATCGATGGATGCATACTCTAATACTCCTTAAGTTGGAGCATGGAATGCTCAACTTAGAAAAATAGATTGAAGTACTCATCCACTGAATACAAGACACTATGGACGATATTAACTCAATGCATACTATTTTGGTGAGGATGTTACTTTTCATGTCATGCTGGTGAGGAGGAACATGATTGGAGTATGAACTGGCACATGTGCTCTGTTCTGCATATGTCAGAGACACAAGAACCGGAAGAAGTTTCCTCCACGAAGGACTCTAGCCCGCAAAATGTTGGAATTCAGCACGCCATGTGGAAAACTTCTCCTATTTCTCTTAAGGGCCAAACATAGAAGATCATGGGAATATACATGCATAGATCTGGGAAGTAGGTCACTTTCATAGGGACCTTAGAAGGATCTCGTACTAGAGTTAACGAATGCTGGAGATGGATGTTGAATCGAGTCTATCTCTGGAGAACTCAGAGAATATGGATCACTCGAACATAGAGTTCCTCGAAAATAGACTGAGACAATCTGAATGGTAGAGTATAAATCCGAACAATAGATTTTGAAACAGAACTGGAGAACTCAACAAAATACTCATTTCCTCCGTACTTGTCGTAAAAAATGACGCTCAACCAAGTTAGAAGAAGAATTGAAGAGGGGGAAAACCAAACTAAGAAACATCTCTTCTTCTTCTTTATTTTTTAAGCCTAACCCATTTTTGGGTTTTTCCTTCTTTTTTTCTTCGTCTCCTTTTTTCAATGGCACGACAACCCAAATAGGCCCTAAAACATGCTCCTCATCTTTCCCTTATTTTTTTTATTTTTAATAGAAATACAACCGAACGCATTAAGCTAATAAAACAAAAACAAACCACGGTTGCCTGCACGAGGTAGGGATATGTGGTGCTACAACCCTCTTGCCACGATGGGGTTCTCGATTGGGACTGTTGTCATGATCTCTGCTTGGAGTGAGGAGATCTTTGCCGAAAGGTAGAGGGGGCGTCGTATGTGGATCACGTGTGGAAGATTCCTGCACATAAAGAGGAGAACCCATCTGCTAGGTTTCTTTCGCTCGGAGGAGAATGATGGGTTGATGCCAATGCTTGATGCAACACCTTCGTGTTGCTTGGGGGGGAGGAGCGATCGTGCAAGTTGCCTTGGAGCCCTGAAGCCACATGGAGGTGGCAGTGACACCTGGAGATGGGGTTGGGAGGAGCTTCGCAACACGTGAGGAGATGGAGATCATCAAGGGAGATGATGATGTTTTTGATAGGAGATGGGTCTAATTCTTACGTGTGTTGCACCTAAATCCCTTGCTGACATTATAATGACGCCTTGGAATAGCAACATTTTATGTCGCAAGTTGTCATTTAGACAACATTCCTTGAGCGTAGTGCTCGAAAGTTGTTCTTAGGGCTGGCTATCGAGCCTAACGAGCCGATTCAGGCCCGTTCTCGGGCTCGATAAGCCTGTTGGGTTCGGGCTCAGGCTCGGTGAGCTCGAGCCTCTTATCGAGCCGGCTCGGGCTCGATAAGGCTCGATCCAATTCCTTTATCGAGCCCGGACTAGGCTCGAGCCAAGTTAGGCTCGTTAAGAAAAATAGGCATTTTTTGGTGCAAAAGTGTGTTCCCTAGGCTCGAACCCACAACCTTTTCTTTGAAGAATATCTTCCTAACTAGTAGACCATTATCTATGTTACATAACAAAAGCTAAATTATATTATATATTGTAACATTCTATTTGCTAATAAAAAATAAAAAAATACTAATTTGTTAATTATAACTTAGAAAAACATAGATAAAGTCTAGAAAGTCCAAGTCTACAACATATTCCACCCAACATTGCCATTCCATAAACCACATAGTTAAAGCCCATGCTCTTTGGTGTTTTCTGTTTAAACCCGAAGCTTCGCAAAATCGACGAAATTGGGATTTGATCAATACAATGTTTAACCTGTCGATTACTGTAGTTGTCATGAAAACATGTGTACTGAGAAGAAAATTATTCAATTTGATATCATGCAATATGGGTCTCACCGTTAATTAGCCCTTTTCCGTGTTCAAATGGGCATAGTTTTTTTGTGCATTACATATAAATATATAAATATAATATATGTATTCCTTCCCGAGCCCCTTATTTAGTTATCGGGCTCGACTCGTTAAGCTATCGAGCCCAAAATTCCGACTCAGGCTTGGCTCAATAGCTTAACGAGCCAGGCTCACGAGGCCTTATCGAGGCGAGTCTGAGTCTGGCTCATCGAGACGTGACTCAATAGACGGCCCTATTTGTTCTGATGAACATATCTTTTTTGTAACGGTCATTTTAATCCAACTTTCTCTACTGATATGAACGGGCTCCACCAAGCGCATTGTCAATTCCAGGGGATATCGTGAGTTGACGATATGCCCAGGGGCCAAGGAGGACACAAGGACAGGTCTGCAGAGTTCATTTCTTTATCTTTGATTTTGAACTAAAGATATTGGATGCTGGATACTCCATTTATGTGGTGCAATTACCAATCTCATTCCAGTTTTTTGCTTTCGATAACTATTCATATTGCTTGAGAGGTTCCCTCTTGCCTTTGTAAGTTCCATATTGAGATCTCACTTGCAAGGTTCGAAATATCGATATCAATATTGTATTCGTCTGCCCGTAAAAGGATATATCGACGATATCGTTGAAAATCTCGAAAATGAAGCAAAAAAGAGATTTTTCACGAATTAAGATCATCCTAGTTATTCAAACAAATAACATACAAATACACATTTATGTGCAAGAATGAGGCGTATTTAGCACACAAATGCACACTATATCGCACATATCACTAGTTGTCAATGATGACAGCTGGTTGTTGACTGTTTAGAGGTATTATAAAAGAAATGATGAAATTTAAACAACGTAGGGACATAAAGGACATGTACTAAGTACATTATGTTTATAATATATTGCATCACATATTATGCATAAATAAAATATTGAGCTATATCGGAAATCAAACAAATAGAGCATAATAACATATAGTTCTTAAAGAACACAATTCATAATAATAATATTTTTGAATGAAAGAAGATGAAGTAAAATCGATAGGACTTCTCCAAGTTGAGGAACCATCGTATGCACCCCCCCCCATCGCAGCATACTCTACCAGACCCGGAACAAAATATACAAATCATTATGTGTTTTAATACATAACAAAAGCTAAATTGTCCACGATTTCCTACGCGGTGCTGGTCATGGCAGGCCGGAGGGAGGATTTTTCCAACCAAAAAAGGGCATTAGGCATGGGTGTCCTCTAGCGTCGCTCCTGTTTTTATGGTGGCAAATGCACTGGCAGTGATGATGAGGTTGGTTGCCAGTGGGGGATGGTGTTCCGGTTATGGAAGGGAGGAAATGTCCATTTCCTTGTTGCAATATGTGGATGACACTCTTTTGTTCTCAAAGGCCGACGAGGAGTTGATGCGTCGGGCGACGCATATTTTAGACATCTTTGGGGATCTTTCGGGCGACGCATATTTTAGACATCTTTGGGGATCTTTCGGGCCTTCAAATTAACCACAGTAAATCAATGATGGTTCCTTTTGCGTTGGGGGGTGGAGATACAGAGGGCGACGACGATTTTCGAATGCCCAATGACTAATTTACCGATCACTTATCCGGGTTTGCCATTGGTGGCTGGTAGGCCAAAGATGAGGGATTGGAGGGCCTTGCTGGAGGGGCTGGAGGGAAGGTTGGCGAGGTGGAAGGCGACAGTGCTATCGAGAGGTGGGAAATTGGTTCTCCTGAAGCATGTGCTTTCGGACATGCCGATCTTCTTATGTTTCATGCAACCGCTTCCTGCGAGGTGCGCTCGAGGATTGAGGTTCTGATGAGGAGATTCTTTTGGTCGGATGGGAGGCAAGCGAGGAAGGGGATGCACTTGGAGGAGTGGGGAAAGGTGACGATGGCAAAGAAGAAAGGTGGACTATGGGTTCTCCGGGTGGGTGAGATGAACAAGGCTTTTCATGGCGAAGTGGGTGGTCCACATATGGGGTAAGTCCGAGGAGATGGTATGTAGGCTGAAGTGGAAGATTTATGGTGTCTCCCAGACGCTAGTGGTCGCCCCGGGCCGTTTGTCGTCATCGTTATGGAAAGGGGTCATTGAGGTCATCCCGGACCTGAGTGAGAAGCTATGCCCGGTTCTTGGTGTCGGTGCTGGTTTTCGATTTTGACGAGATGATTGGACAAGGAATGGGCCTTTGGGGGAACGTTTCTCGCATCTCATGCAGCTAGCACCTAGCACCCAACAGAGAGGCAAAGGTGCAACAGATCTGGATGCAGGGGTCTTGGTCTCCAATTTTTTCTTCGGCTTTGTCGGATCAGAGGGCTACAGAATTCTTGGAGTTACAGGCGAAGTTGGCAAGGATGGAGGGGCCAACGAGAGGCATGGGCCACTTTGTTTGGGGTGATGGGAGATTCTCCATAAAGAGGGTGTGCCGGTTTTTGGTGGAGGATGGGGGTGAGGTGAATGAGGAGGCGGCTACAGATAACTGTTCGATTTAGAGAAACAAGATGCCCAAACGCATCAAGATTTTTCTCTGGCTTTTTCGGCTTGGTAGACTCTCGCATGCTCGTCGGAGGCAGGTGCTAGAGCAGAGGTTGGTCATTGCAGCAGATATGGGGCGGTGGAGGAAGATGCAAACCACCTATTCTTTTTGCGTCCTTCCCAGATTTGGTGCAGATTTAGCATCTCCTGGATTGATGGCGTTGGTTATGACAGTTTCCGACATGCATTAATATCCGTTTGCGACGTTGGGCACGAGGATTATGTGTTGCCTTTTGCGATTCTTTGGATGATTTGATGCGTAAGAAATGAGGCCATTTTGGAGGGGCAAACTTGTTATACCGAGAATGTAGTTGATCACTGTAAAGCATTGTGTGCTTCTAGAGCTTGTAACACATTGCAACCTCTTTTTTTCTTTTTATTTTAAGTTCAATTTTAAGATTTTGTCGTGGGTCCCAGCTTGGGATACCACCCTCTTTTTCCTCAAAAAAATATGTTTTAATACTAGGAGTAGGTAGATAAGTAGTGAAATCAAGCTTTCATGAGTAATAGCATAAATATATAAATATATCGGTAAGATGTCGACGATAAGGATCGATATATGAGAAATTTTGCACTGAAATCTATCCTTTTTTAGCAATATGGTTTGATATGGAGATATATCACCGATATCTCACGAGATATCGGTTGATATCCTGGAAAAGGATATATATGTAGATATCAACACTTTCGTCTCGTCGATACCAATATATCAGCAATTCATCGTTGATATATAGTGATATCTTAAACCCTGCACACTTGGACCATTCCTTTTGTCTAGGACTCAAGAGAGGGTTACACATAACATCCAGGTTGTTTAGGTTCGAGTGCTTTTGGCTTGTGGAGGAAGGTTGCATGACAATGATAGCAAATTCTTGGGTTGGTTTTGATGAGTGATTAGTCAGAAAGATTTCAAGCATTCTAAAGCTACAAATAGAGCATAAAAAGGAGGTTAACATGGAACGAGCTAGTAGGAGAACTCGGGCACAAGAAAGGATTGCGGTCTTGAACGAGCTAGAGGACACCTGCAACTTATCATCCTCAGAATTGAAGAATGGACATTGGATCGGTCTATAGTAAAGGAGGAGACAAAAAGAGAGGTGGATTAGAAGTAATGCCCCTGACAACCGTGGCTAAAGGAGAGCAATGGCAACACAAATTACTTATATGCTGTATATTATAGCGAGGGGACTAAGGCAACAGAATCCAATTCACTCTGTTGTTACTTATTGACGGAATTCGTTATTAGGCTCGAGGTGGCATTGGACGCATATAGTGAACCATTACAATCCACTCTGTTCTTTTAATTGGTTACTTCCATATATATAAAGCAACTTATTGTTATGTGGTAGGGAAGAAAAATTGTTGAACTCGGTTTAGCCATTGACTTTATCCTTCTTCCCTCAACCTTCCAATAAGTCCTCTTATCTTATCTTCTCACCTCCTTACGCAGTTCAACGAGCACCTCTTTATCTCCTCACTAAAATTTCATCGCTTCTCACCCCTCAAAATTCTTCCCTAAATTTCAAACCGCATCAAGGTCCTTCGCCAGAAGATCAAGGATTTAAACTTGGTGATGGCTTGGGCGTCAAGCGTGTAAAATATTGCTAGTACAAGATGTCATTTGGTATGATCATACACTAGACAAGATGTGGACTCTGCTAAAGCAGACCTAAATTCCGATGGCTCTCTTGTCCTAAATGGTTCTCGGTGTTCATCTTCAAAGCATTATCGAATGTGTCAAGGACGATCTCTAGAAGTGCTTCCAAGAATTTGAAGCATACAATTATGGCTTCGATAGAAAAATAAGATATTGATTCCAAAAAGACTCTTTTATGGCACATTGCAAACTTTTTGCACATTGCGGACTTTCGACCTATCGAACTCTTCAATGCGATATACCCAATTCTAGACAAGGTGTCACCAAATCACCTTTGAGATCTATTATATGACATCATCTCCCCTCCACAGACAATATTTCTCTATGATTGGGAATGTTCTTTTGTGCAAAGCCTACTACCAAAAAAAGTGACTTCATTAGAGCATGTGATAGTGTTGATTGAAGGTCCATTTGGACCTTGCTACGAAGGTTGTGTGGCTTAGATGAAGCAATGCATCACAACTGCATCCTTATCTATCTTGATTAATGGATAGTTGTAATGTGGTTCTTTCCAACCACAACATAGGTCAAGACCAAGGTGCCCCTTGACATCGCTCTCCTTTTTTGTACTAGTCCTTTTTAGCCAAAAAAGTAGGAAACACTCTAAATGTGTCCACCCCATAGATATAATAATAAATTAAAGAATTACAACAACCAGGTCTCGAAAAGAGATCTAGCCAGGTATGTCACATTATCAACATAAAATCAGCTGGATCTGGAAATGATTCCATTAGATAAAAGCCAAATCCATTGCTTTAGTGATGATTATTGATGGGAAAATACATTGTAGATCTAAAATTTATCCTTTTATACTAGTTAATGTTGGAGTATTTGGTTGTGCGCCACTTGAGTTGTAGATGGGTAAATGGATACCTCCAGGACCAGTGGTGGGACTTGGAGACTCTGTGGAGGCTATATAAGGAGCCCTAGTCCTCCTGTATCCATTGAGAGAAAAAGGAATGCAATATTCTCCCTTTTAAGGGCTTCTCCCATGGTTTCATCCCGCTCCTTAGGGAGTAGGGTTCCACGTAAAAATTCGTGTGTTCTTCAATTTCTTTAACTTTATTTCTGATTCCGCTTCAGCTTCCTATTTTCTAACATGGTATCAGAGCGGGTTCAATTATCGAGGGTTTTATTGTATTCATTTTGAGAATCGAGATTTAGTTCAAGGGTTCTTGATTGGAACCCTAGTTTCGTGAAGATTGAAGGAGTAGATTCATTCTTTGATTGTTAGTATTGAAGATTATTTATCGATTTTCTGTTCTAAGGTTCATTTCGAGAGGTTCTAGGGCTTCCGAAGAAACCCTAATTTTTGTTGTGCTAGATCCTTCAAGCGTCTAGTTCATCTCCTCGCAGTCCAGGAGATCATCTTCTCGCCGAGCTCCACGCGTAGGTGTTGGCGGAGGCGCCATCAGATCCTTAGCAACGACGGCCCCGCACCCACGCTTCTCGAGCATCGGGCCCCAGCATCAACTGCACGCATCCCAAGCGCGCAAGACTCTGCGCAACTACAAAAAGGGCTTCCGGAACACCTCATGTTCTCCAAGCCTGCGAAGCCCTGTTCGCCAGGCAGAACTCCCACTCCGGGGAGCCGCGTGACTCCTCCAGTTGGCGGAGCAGCCCATCTCAAACAGCGCGCACTACTCATCAGGCGAGCCAACATCTCCAGCAGCGCGCGCCGTTCATCGACAATCTCTAGGCGGCGACGGGGAACCTCCAGGAGGCACCAGCCAGTCCTCGCACTCCTTCTCTTGGCGGCACATCTTCACTGGGCAGATCGTTGTCGCACCTCTTCTCTTGGCGGCAGACCCTCCTAGCACCCGATGAAAAAGCTCCTTCCTAGCACCCGATGAAGAAGCCCCTCGCGTGTCGCCCCTTCCCATCACGAGGCGGCGACCAGCAGAGCTCCATGCGGAGCTTGTCATCTCTAGGCGATGTGTGGAGGCTGCCCTCCAGGCTCGTCTTTGGCACGTGAGAGGGACCCCCATCGGGGGCGGCACAGGGAACGAAAGGGTTCCAACGATTGGGAACCCTAATATCTGTAGAGGGGGGTGCAACCCAATTTTTTTTAAAAAGGAGAGAGGAGCCCAACAGTATGCTACAAAAAAATGATGAGGGAGGCCCAGAGTTAAAAAATGAAAAGAAAAAGGGGAGGTCCGCAAAGTTCTCAAAAAAATCATTATCTTTTGAAAAAGGTGCGTACAAAAAAACGTGCGCGAGTATTTTGAAAAAAAGGGGAAAGCCGTAAAAATTTAACGTTTTAAAAAAAATGTTTCAAAAAAGATCGAGAGATTTCAAAAAAAGTGTGCGACAACTATTAAAAAAATAGAAATAGCCGGGGAAAAAAATTTGCAAGAAAAGCCGAAATATATATATATGATGAAGACTAGCTTATTGATTTCATGTTGTTTGCCAATTTTATTATCTTCTCCCAACATTGTCGATGTTCATTTTTCGACAAGTATGGGAGAAAGGGGGAGTATTGTGTAGAGTTACAGGTCTTGTTCCAAGATAAGAAAGTGTTCATGTGGTATCATAGCATAGGGACTCCAGAGTAGAGTACCATTCCCTGAGCCAGATGGGAGAGACCCAGTTCTCCGACGAGGAGACTCCGCGCACAGTTTCAGACTCGATGGTTAGATTCCGAGTCCACAGTTTGACTCGCACTCCAGTCCATTCGTTCTCCTCACATGCACGGTATGAGAAGCAACGTCAACGACAGCAACCGACAGTTGTGCGCGTTGAGTTGATATTGTATGTAGTGTTATGTAGCATGAGTTGAGTTTCTTTCTGTTTGTCCAAGCTGAGCATTGTATGCTCCAACTTGAGGGGGAGTGTTGGAGTATTTGGTTATGAGCCACTTGAGTTGTAGATGGGTAAATGGATACTTACAGGATCCATTTACCCCATCCATGTGTTTAGTCTCACATGTACCAATGGTGGGACTTGTAGGCTCTGTGGAGGCTATATAAGGAGCCCCAGTCTTCCTGTATCCATTGAGAGAAAAAGGAATGCAATATCCGCCTTTTTGAGGGCTTCTCCCGTGGTTTCATCCCTTTACTTAGGGAGTAGGGTTCCACGTAAAAATTAGTGTGTTCTTCAATTTCTTTATCTTTATTTCTGATTCCACTTCTGCTTCCTATTTTCTAACCGTTACTGTTGGGAAAATGAATGGCTTGGTCTATTCCATAAGCCCTAGGCTCTCTTATATAGGAGAGTAGCCTATGGGTAAATTACATAAAGAAGACAACAGAAAAATAAAATAACGAAGAGGTGCAGTTATTCTATATGCGTCAACACTCCCCCTCAAGATGGAGCATAGATATCAATCATGCTCAGCTTGGACGCACACTTCTGGAATGGGCCTCGAAGTAATGCCTTGGTGAAAATATCAGCAGTCTGATTCTCTGATGTGACGTGAGATGTAGCAATGAACCCCTTCTGAACCATGTCACGTATGTAGTGACAGTCAACCTCAATGTGCTTGGTCCTCTCATGAAAGGCTGGGTTGTTTGCAATGAACAAGGCGGCCTGATTGTCACATTCCAACATCATAGGAAGAGGTATATCAAGACATAGATCTGCAAGTAAAGATTTCACCCACATCATTTCTGTGCTAGCCTGGGCCATAGCCCTGTATTCGGATTCAGCACTGGATCTAGCTACCACTGTCTGTTTCTTGCTTCTCCACGAAACTAGAGCATCTCCAACATAGACTGCAAATCCTGATGTGGACTTCCTGTCCTTGGGGCATCCTGCATAGTCTGCATCAGCACATGCCGTGATAAAGATCTCCTTTCCTTTCTTAAATAGCAAGCCTGCACCTGGAGATGATTTTAAATATCTCAGAATCATGTGTATTGCATCCATATGGGCCTGACGTGGTTGCTCCATGAACTGGCTCACACGACTCACTGCAAATGATATATCAGGTCTAGTGATCGTGACATACAGTAGTTTGCCTACCAGTTCTCTGTACCTTCTCTTGTCCACCTCTTCTGTGTCATCATCATAGAGCTTCATGCTAGGATCCATTGGTGTCGTAGCAGGTCGACACCCTAGCATACATGTCTCACTCAATAGATCTGTAACATACTTCCTCTGCGACATTACTAATCTATATGGATTTCTAGCAAACTCCAGCCCCAGAAAATATCTAAGGACTCCCAAGTCCTTGGTGACAAACTCGGTCCCCAGCCTTTCCTTTGCCTGCTTAATGCCCTGCTCATCATCACCTGTAATCAAGATATCATCAACATAAACCATGATTACAATGATACCTCTAGCCGTCTTCTGTACAAACAAGGAATGATCAGCATTGGAGCGTTTATATCCTTGTTTCTCAAAAAGATCTGAAAGCTTCTGAAACCATGCTCTGGGGCTCTGCTTAAGGCCATAGATGGCCTTATGTAATCTGCATACCTTGGAACACTCCCCCTCAACAGCAAAACCAGGTGGCTGTTGCATATAGACTTCCTCCTGCAAGTCGCCATACAGAAATGCATTCTTCACGTCCAGTTGATAAAGCGGCCAGTCTCTAGCAACTGCAACTGATAACAGGATCCGCAGAGTGGAATGACGCGCCACAGGGGAGAATGTGTCAAGGTAATCTACCCCGTATGTCTGTGTGAAGCCACGTGCAACAAGGCATGCCTTGTACCTGTCAATGGAACCATCTGCATTGTGCTTCACTGTAAACACCCATTTGCAACTCACCGGGCTGACATCTGGAGGTATAGTTACCAAGCTCCAGGTTCCTCTGGATTGAAGTGCCGCCATTTCTTCTTCCATTGCTAGTCGCCATCTAGCATCCTGCAAAGCATCATGGTGATTACGTGGAATGTCTGTAGCTGAAAGTGCCAATGCAAACGTCCTGAAGTCTCCAGATAGCCTCTCAAAAGACACGGCTGCTGATAATGGATATTTGGCACAGCTTCTCTTCGGCTTCCGTAGAGCAATTGGAACATCCAAATCATCTGTATTCTCACCATGCTCCTGCAATACATCCTGCTGAGAAATGTCGTCAGATCCATCAACATTAATATTTTCATTACATACCATAGGCGAGCTAGTTGACGGGTCAGGACCATGAGCTGGAGGAGGCCTGCGGGTGTAATGGAATGGTAGTGGAGATACTAGCGGTGGCGGTGGTGGTGGCGGTGGCGGTGGTGGTGGCGGTGGTGGTGTTTGTGGCGGTGGTGGTGGTGGTGCCATTAATATGGCATCAGGAGGTATAGGTGGTAGCTGCATGTCTCCAGATGCTGAAAAATACATAACAGATTCAAAAAATGTAACATCTGCACTGATCATATACCGCCGACGCACTGGATCAAAACACTTGTACCCCTTTTGAGTTCTGGAGTACCCCACAAAGACACACTTGACAGCCCTAGGAGAGAGCTTGTCAGTACCAGGCGACAACTAATGGACGAATGCGACTGACCCAAACACACGGGGAATAAGAGCGAACAAATCCTTGTCTGGATAAATGAGTGAAAAAGGAATCTGTTCATTCAAGACAGACGAGGGCATACGGTTGATTAGGTAACATGCAGTAAGAATTGCATCACCCCAGTAGGAGTAGGGAGCATGACTCTGTATAAGAAGAGATCTTGTGACATCAAGAAGGTGACGGTGTTTTCTTTCAGCAATCCCATTCTGTTGAGATGTATGAGCACAAGAGGTTTGGTGAATAATCCCTTTTGAGTAGTAATTGGCCAAAATGTGGGTGCATAACTCTAAAGCATTATCACTTCTCACAAGTTTGACAGATGTGGAGAAAACAGTCTGAAATTCATTTAGAAAATGGATAATAATATTTCCTGCTTCAGATTTATTTTTCATAAGAAACACCCATGACACTCTCGAGAAATCATCCACAAATACAATATAAAACATGTGTCCCTGATGATCGGGAACACGACTCGGACCCCAGACATCTATATGAAACAACTCAAATTTGGAGTTACTACTCCGACCTGGACGACTGGGAAAGGACGACCTGTGATGCTTTCCCAACTGACATGCCTCACACTGGATAGATGTGTGAGAGAGACCATAGGGTAGAACTCGACGCAACTTCTGAAGCGGTAAATGACCAAAACGCAGATGCCACAGGAGAGGAGATACTAGTCCAGCAGGAGAGGATGTGGTTCCGGCAAATGGGGTCTGGTTCAGACGGTAAAGGCCTCCTTGCTCATAGCCATGACCAATCACGTTGCCCGTACGGATGTCCTGAAAAATCAAAGAAGATGGATCAAAAATAGCTCGACAATGGAGATCCTTCGTAATCTGACTAATTGACAACAGATTCATAGAAAAATGCGGTGCATGTAGGACATTCTTAAGCTGCATAGAAGATGTCAATCTAATCTCCCCCTGACCAGTGATAGGGGAATGTGTGCCATTAGCAATCACTATTGTCCGTCCTGGAGGGATCCGAGTGTATCTTGTAAGTAGACTCTGGTCGCCACATAGATGATGTGTAGCGCCCGAGTCCATGATCCATGGCAGTGTATCAGATCTACTACTGTGGAGTGCAAGTGTACTACCTGAAGTACTAGTAGATGCAGAGGCAGAAGCAGCAGCATCAGTATGACTCTCAGTAGTCGGTGCTGGACCAGATGGTGGGATGATGCCCCTGAGGCGGGCAACTAGATCATCAAATCGTTGATCCAAGGTAGCAGCAGATGGGGGCTCTATCTGCTCAGCGGCTCGTGCAGATGCAGGGAATCCGTGCTTCGAATAGCAAGTGTCTTCATTATGTTCGACTCGGTGACAATATGTGCATGTTGGCTTAGTGCGGCCACCCCTTCCACGAGGTCCACGTCCACGGCCCTGGTGATGAAAACCGCGACCTCTGGTTGCTGCCATGGTTGAAGAATTCTGACTTGCAGCAGTTGAGGGAACTGTAATCCGACTCAGTCTATGGAAGGCTTCCTCCATTAGCGGAATTGTAGAGTCGGCCAAAATCTGCGATCGTGTCGCCTCGTATTCAGGATCAAGTGCAGCTAGGAACACGCCCACCATAGTAGCGTTCATGTATGTCTTCTGCTGCTCTGGCGTGGCTGTCAAGGGCATGAAGCTATATAGCTTCTCAAACATCCCTCTCAGTGATGTATAGAGAGAATGTAGGGGGCGACCATTCTGCTTGATGGTGAAGATATCATGCTGGAGTTGCAGAATCTTTGTTTCGTTCTTCGCCTGGGAATATGTGGCCGCCAGAATGTCCCACATATCCTTCGCTGTGGGTTGATGGAGGATATCATTGGCGATGTACAGGCGACGCACTGGTGGTGCGTTTGAATGCGCAGGAAGCGCACAGGAGATGCGCAAGGATGCGCAGATCACAGGGGGTGCGCAAGGATGCGTACAGGCGAGCAACGCGCACAGCCTGCGTGTGCACGGTGCGCACGGTGGAGGCGCACAGCACAGGTGCGCACGGTGGAGGCGCACAGCACGCGTGTGCGCAGGTGCGCACAGAGAGGGCGGCGCCGATGGATCAACCAACTGGAGGTCGGGCGGCGCCGATGAGGCGAGAAGAAGAAGAAAGGGGAGGGGCGGCGGGTGTGGTGGGGTTAGGGTTAGGGTTTCAAGAACTCCGGTCTAGGACCGTCGCTCTGATACCACGTTGGGAAAAATGAATGGCTTGGTCTATTCCATAAGCCCTAGGCTCTCTTATATAGGAGAGTAGCCTATGGGTAAATTACATAAAGAAGACAACAGAAAAATAAAATAACGAAGAGGTACAGTTATTCTATATGCGTCAACAGTTACAAATGCATTGTCAGTGATAATGACTCTTGTAGTGATGGGACAAAACATTTCTGCATACAAGCAAGATGACACCACAATTCTTTGCTTCACTATTCAAATAACACGATATTTTCGTGAAAGTTGGTGCAATGGAAGTGTGGAAGACCTCTATTCTCCCGGATCTATTTGATGATGTCTCTAGGATGAAGATCAATAGGCAACAATCCACTTTTATACCATTTTGATCGTTGAGGGAGCATGTAAAAATGTGTAGTAGGGACTATCTTCCCTTTAAAGGGCCTAATTCCCCAAATACCTAAGCATATCCCTCACCAGTAAGCACTTGTGGATTAGATCCCTTTGGTTAAAAAATTAGAGAAGTAAATGGTTGCTTGAAAAGTTGTTACCGTATCCATATCCAAAGGCAATCATTTGATTTAACTCGAATCAACCTTGTCAACAATTATCTTTTTTCCTTTCTACAAGGCTAGTACCTATGGGTGTTCGTGGTCCATTAGAGGCTCTCAAATGTCTTTTCTTCAAGTCTATTGCCTAGCAAAACAGTCATGGAGTTTCTTTAGTTGATTAAGCGACAGTGACATTGCCCATTGCTAAGGAAAGCTTAATTGTTCTTATGTTGAAGGAGATGAATGAGGTGCTGTTATCAAACGAATACTCCGTAGGGGAAAATAGATGGCCTACTATGTCACCTTTCACGCACAATATACAAAGTGAGCTCAAGTTTATTTTTTTTTAAATTTTTCTGCAAATGACATTAGGAAGTCCTATAATATCTAATGTGGAGTGCGATTCTTTCAAAAGTACGCTCCTCCATGGAATCGACAGTGAGCAATGAAACATTTGCTGTGCCTAATTGCATTTGGCCGATAATCATGAAGTTACTAGGATAGAGACCTAGTTTGGTAATACTCGGGACACTGTCATTCTCATCCAGCTTTTCAGATCAACGGCCGACATAGTGTCTAATCATGGTTGATGAGTTATGGGAGATAAATGGCCCTAGAGGGAGACGTGACCATTAGACGTGGAGAGTAGGTCAATTCATGGCGAAAAAGAATGTTGCGCATTATTTTTTTTTGAAAAGTCAAAAAAAAAAAGTAAGTCGGGTGGAGTCCCATAAATTGGGACCCACCACTAAAGTATAAATGTTCGAGTTTCTTTGAAAAAGAATGTTGCATATTATCACTGTTGTTGAATACAATTTCTGTGATACTGCAGGTGAATTAAAGGTAATCTGGAAGGAGTCAATATCTCTTGGAATTAGAGCTCTCATGGAGTCATGTGGCTTCTTTGGCGCCATTAGATCTAACTAAAGCACAATGAGCAAGGATTTTTAATGTTGTGGACGACATGTGACTGAGATGTTTAAACAACTCGGATGATGACAAACATCTTCTTTTTGGGTGCTCAATGGCCAAGGAGTTTTCGAGGATGTTGCCCTTTACATGGTTGGATATGTCTTCGACAATGAACTTACAGAAATATGTGGTTTCAACATGATATATATCTAACAAAGTGTGCTTTCGACCCTTGGTCGCCCTTTGTCGATCTGGCTAACTAGAAATGGGGTCCTCTTTGATAATGAATGATTGTATGATGAAAATGTGATGGATTATGCAAAAACTTAACTCTCATCTTAGTTGACTTAACACTATAACATGTTTTTTTTTAATAAAAGTGCTTTAGATGTATCCTACCTTACGACTCGACCTGTTAGCTTTTCTTTAAAAAAGGTCACTCGGCTTCAAACTATTTCGAACGACAACCACCACCTCCCAACTCGCACTAAAGCCATTTCAACCTCCAGGAAGTCACGGCACATCAATGAAAGACACTTCATCAAGACCAACTACTGTTGATCAGACCTTAAAGTACCATCATGGAAGTGAGTATGAAGACATACTACTGACATCGACAACCTCTCAACATAACATTAACTCCCCCAATCATACGCATCATGAGACACCTTCGGATTTGGGCGCTCGTTTACACCGCATTCGCAATACTGCATTCATTAAACATCGTATTGGGTATATGAAATTACGGGGAAATTTTTCGGGTTGTTGTTGCATATGACATTCAATTCCACATTCACAACCACAGATCAACAGGAAGATGTGCCACCAACATTTTATTCCATTCACTTTCATAATATATATACATGTACAAGCTGGTGCCACGATATGTTGGACCATTCGAGATCCTTGCTAGAATGGGGAAAGTGGCCTATCGGGTTGCCATTCCTCCACATCTTTCAGCGATACACGATGTACTCCACATATCCAACTTGAGAAAGTATGTGCACGACCCTTGACATATCATCAGCTACGAGAATCTTGACGTGGAGCCAGATTTGACATGTGAAGAGAGATCAATGCAAATACTAGACAATGCTGTGAAGAAACTTCGCAACAAGGACATTTCATTGGTCAAAGTGTTGTGGCACCGACACGGCGTCGAAGAGGCGATGGGAGACCGAAGCCGACATGCAGGCACGATACCCACAGCTCTTCTCAGGTAATAATTAAAACAAGCCCTTGTAGTCATTTTCGTATTAATATAATATGGCTTATTTTCCCTTTGAGGTTTTTATGGCCATATGAAATCCAAACAAGACACCTAATAACCTTGACTCGAGTCTCGAGGACGAGACTCCCTTTGAGGTTTTTATATTTGTAACGTTCAGATCCGCACAAACCCGAACCCGATCCGATTTGGGTCCGATTAATCCAATAAAGTTGTTGTCAATGCTAAACAATCTAAATCGATCAATTGATCGTGAATCAAAAGTCGTTCAAGCAAAATTGACTAAAAACCAAGTGCATCGTACTGCGTGTCTGAAAAAGCCATGACGCGAAATCGGAAACCGTGAAACAAATCGAGATCATCATAAAATCCGATTCGACGAAATAAGACTGACAGAATTGATCGTTCGTCAATCGGAGGTCATTTTAAATTTTTTAAATCACAAAATTTAACCTCAAACCGAAATCGTATCTTGAAAATCTCGAGCATCCAAACTCGATCAAAAGCATATCAATATCATACTCATTTTGATCGTCGTTCAGAGACGATCAAATCGAGATGTTACACATCGAAATCCAACATTCGAGGCGCGAATACGGACATTTTTAAACATCTCAAATAAATGAATCAAAAATAAATAAAAAAATATTTATTTTCTGCTACAGACTGTAGCAGACTATGTCCTGTTGCATTTTTTAAATATATATAAATTACAATAATGACATCGGTGAGGGATAAGTGATGTTGCATGCCGATGTCACTAATAATTTGTCATAAGTGATGTCACTTAAGGTGACATGACATGGGAAGCTTCCTCTTCCCTTCCTCCTTTCTATTTTTTCTTTCTCCTCCAATTCTTGTTTTCCCATTTCTCTTCAATGAGGGAGCAAACCCCCAGCCTTCTTTTCCATCCGATGGTATTTTCCTCCAAAAATTTACTGTTTGATCCACTGGAACCCCTACAACTACCATAGCTCTGCCAACAACTATTGATACTGCAGTAGCAATAGGCACAGCTGCTTCCAACAGCCTACTGCTGTCCAAAACCACAAAGAAAAAGGTTTTCCCTATTGCTGGAACTGCAGGACAACAGCTGTTGCATGCAAGATTTGGTTGAAACTCCATCTTCCTCTATTTGAGGATCCAAAAGAGGTACAATCTCTTCATTTTGCTGCCAAACATGAGATCTTGAATATAGATTGGTTCTATAAATTTGATTATCTAAGGTTGAAAGGTTTTTTTTGGTGATATAATTTTAGTTAAACCTCTGTTGGAGTTGTCAATGATCACGGGGCTTGGTTTGGAGAAAGGATCAATGTAAACAGCAGTTATGTTAGTATATTAGATAGATAGGCATTATTATGAAATCTGCAATTATTCAGAAATGGCACTCATATAAAATGTTTTTATGTATATATCTGGTTCTTCCCTGTCCCAGTATTCCATGTATGCCTATCAGGCATATTTTTCCATCATGTTGTATATCTCTATCCAGGTACTAAAATTTTCCTCATTTCCCTCAACCCAGGAGCTGAAATTTCCTTATTTTCTTTAATCAAACACTTTCCAGGGAGGGGTAATAGTAGGGTTAATTTTAAAGGAAGTAAATTTTGTCGCAATATAGTGATGTGTTCGTTGGATTGAAGTACTATGATAATTTTAATAATCAAGTAATTAAGAAACATTCCTTTGAAAGAGTGATGGTCAAATTCCTATGTCCATTGATAGAATTATGGGTGAAATACTTGTATCCGATCAATCATTGGTATAAAACTGTAAAATTCTCATAATAAGATATAAAATAGAGTATGACCTTGGTGCATTCATGATGTCACACGGTTAATAAGCTAGGAACTTGTAACAACGGTGTTAGGACTATAATATTATGAATATTATCTTGATATAGGAAGGTCCTGGAAGTGTTCAACAAATGATAGGCTTTTCTTCACTACCGCATCATTTCGTTGGTGTGTATAACTGCGTTTTGTCTCTTTGATAATGCATATTTTTGTATATATGCTCAGTAGGTTCAGATATGAATATATATTATTTTCTTTTTAGGTGTAAGTTGTTTTAAAAGAATAGTAATAGGCAGAATTGAGAAATTCTCAATCCATCTTAGAGATTGATGAATCATATGAAATACTAAAATTTTTACTCTAGTTAATCATAGAAGAACTAAGGATATTGGATTACAAACAATTGATTATAAAAAGTTAAAGTCAGAAGGATGAGTAACCCAAAGTAAGTATGAAGCATGAGAATCAATTAATGTTCATAATCTTTCTCAGCAAAAAAGGGGGGGCTATCTATATCTCCGATTGTAGTAAACACAAGCAGCCTTTGCCTCTGAAACTATACCAAACTTAATTATAATTTCAAGTGACTAAATCTGTCTTAATAAGAACTTCGGTATACGCATGCTATTACAAATCTAAGTCCATAGCTTACATCACTGCGTATAACTTCTACATTAGTAACCAAGAATTGCCCTTAAAAAATGCATCTGACTATAATGACAAATGTCTTCAAAGTTATTTTCCATAGAAGATTATCACCATTTTCAATGGTAAGGAATATATTGATATCTAGATTTTTAAGTTAACTATATAAGAGATTGAGAAAGGAAGATGAAATTATATACGTCCATATGATGGTGAATCAATAATGACTAATAATGAATAGTGTTGGCCATGTTGACCCTCACACCTGACCGTGCGAGGGCGCGGTGACCCTCAACTGAGCGGAGGAAAGGAAGCTCAGTTAGGGCAACGACCGCTTAGTGCGCGAGTCTAGGATCCCAGTCATTTTCTTGGTTTTTATGCGAGCTCGCGGTGTTTTTACGCCTCGTTGGGATCCCGACTTTTGACCAGCTCCGCTGACCCCTTTGTTTTAGGATTCCCATGCGGGGGATCCTCAGTTTTAGTTTTCGTACGAGCTCGTATGCCCGTACTAGTTGGGTCAGTTTGTAGAGTGTCTTTTCCGGAGAGTCTCTCTCACCCGTCTCTGGGGCGTAGTTTTGGAGTAGACCTTTCCCTCTACTGGACCACACTTCCAATAAGAGGGCGAGACGGAAGAGTCTCTTAGGAGACTTCCTCACCGCTGGAGTTTTGGTTACTTTCCGCCAATAGGCTTGGCGATGCTACATTTGAATCATCTAGGGTCACATCTGAGTCAATTACAGTTGAAATTGGAGAAATTACAGTTGAACTTCAAAAGAAGCACATTGGATCTTGGTTAAAAGATGAAATAAATTATAAGATGTGTTGGCCAGAGTTAATTATAATTGAGTTAGTGAACGTGTTGGGAACTTAGTTAGGATGCATTAAACAACAACGCATGCCTATGAAGGCACCCCAACCCTAAGGCATTATTCTCGCCTTAAAGTCATAGTGTGAGGTGACACACAGACCAAGACCACAGACTATCCACTAAACTTAAGAATTTAAATAAAATCAAGAGTTAGTTCAAAACCTAAATCTTCCTCATTATAAAAAGACATTTAAAATTTCTAAATAACAAGAGATGATAATTATATGTATATGTATACATATGAGTCATCAATATTACATGAATATATATAAGGCTATAAGGCAATTGGAGAAATTATACATATGTCATTAACTACTATATAATAATATGACATATGAGAGGTAATGGGAAAAACTTGAAGCATCCCTCACAGTAGCATGAAAACTTCTTTTTCATAACAAGTAGTTGTAAACTTTTAGTTGTTATGCCTTTCTACTTATTTCTTTTGCAACCACTATAAAATACATGCTTGTTTTATTAATTTTCGGGATTTACTAGCGCTCGTTGACGCTTCTTGTTCCTTGCATGTTTTGGCAGGCAAGGAGCTTGCATTGCAGTAGCTGGTTGATGTTTCCTGGCATCCTTATATATACCAGACGGTACAGTTTCTTTTGTTACAATTTTTGATATGTTATGATGAAAATGCCTACTTTTCTTTTTAGTCAGATTGTCGGGATACATGTGTATATTGTCAGCCCTTTTGTACATGTTGTATATATTTATGAAAGTTAATGAAATAGAATATTGGTGGCACTTGTTTGTGTTGATTCTGTGGTGATTACATTTTATATTGATATGAATGTCAAATGCAAAAGCAAAACGTGAAAAATTTCCCTGATTTTCATTAACCTAGTGAGATCGCTTGTGAATGTAACAGTGCGAATGCGGCGTAAATTGGTGCCCGGATCCGAGGGTGTCGCAGTTTAGTATCAACAACTGTTGGCAGAGCTATGGTAGTTGCAGGGATCCCAGTGGATCAAGCAGTAAATTTTTGGAGGAAAATACCATCGGATGGAAAAGAAGGCTATGGGTTTGCTCCCTCGTTGAAGAGAAATGGGAAAACAAGAATTGGAGGAGAAAGAAAAAATAAAAAGGAGGAAAAGAAGAGGAAGCTTCCCATGTCATGTCACCTTAAGTGACATCACTTATGACATTATTAGTGCCATCGCATGCTGATGTCAGCATGTTGATGTCATTATTGTAATTATATATATTTAAAAAACTGCAACAGGACAGACTGTAGCAGATAATAAATATTTATTTTATTTTTTTATTCATTTATTTGAGATGTTAAAAATATCCGTATTCGTGCCTCGAATGTCGGATTTCGATGCGCAATATCTCGATTTGATCGTCTCTAAACGATGATCAAAATGAGTATAATATTAATATACTTTTGATCGAGTTTGGATGCTCGAGATTTTCGTGATACGATTTCGATTTGAGGTTAAATTTTGTGATTTAAAAATATCAAATGGCCTCCGATAGACGAACGATCGATTCCGTCAGTTTTATTTCATCGAATCGGATTTTATGATGGTTTCGATTTGTTCCATGATTTCCGATTCCGCGTCGCGGCTTTTTCAGGCATGCATTACGATGCGCTTGGTTTTTAGTTAATTTCGCCCGAACGACTTTTGATTCATGATCAATTGATCGATTTAGGTTGTTTAGCATTGACCAACAACTTTATTGGGTTAATCAGACCCAAATCGGATCGGGTTCGGGTTTGTGCGGAACCGGATGTTACACATCCCCTTTAAAAAACCTAACTCCAAATGCATCGAACATCACCGCCATCGCTTGCAGACATGCAAAAAGGCTTTCTCCCACGAGCACATCTGCCAACTAGCACAACTTCAAGCCTCTTGTCACCCCCTTCTCACAAGTTCCCAAAGTATCCATCTTCTCAAATGAGGTCCATTGATGCCAAAACCTATAGGCCAGACACGTACTTTTCTAATGTCCATGAACATTACATCTGAAGCAAAGCTTCTTATCCTTACAATCCTTCACATGTGCATGTCCTCCCTACAACAGAAGCACTACAATGACCAATAAACAGGTGCAGACTGACCTGGATGTCGTTGATGCCACCTTCTAGAATGTAGATATGAACTAGCATCATTCCCTTACCAGAGAGACGAGAATCATCGACCTCATCGGGATCCCCCAGAACAACATCATTGCCTTTCTATCTCTAGCTCCCATGCTCCTCATTCTAATCCATATCTTGCGCCTCTTGGAGGTGTCTGCTTTCCTTCCAATAGCTTTACGACCCCACCTCGCCTTTACCTTTACACTCGATATTTGGCTCTCAATGCTTTCCCTCCCTCTTGCTCCTCATGTGTCCTCCATTTGGTTGAAAAGAAGTCATTTTTGTGCATGTGCCGGTGTCGTGCTCTATGAATAATTTATAGACTTATTGAGGAGCATATTTATCTTATTCTCGCTAGGCTAGATATTATTCGTACTATGAATATCATGAGGCGGTTCATACATGGTACCACCGATGCACTTTTGGATGCAGTTTATAAGATTTATGCTACTTGAAGAAAAAGCTAGTAAGAGGGATATTTTTTACTGCAAGGAAGGATGTAAGAAATGAAGCATATTGATGTAGGGAAAAATGGAGGATTTGGGAAGTAAGGGAGGATAAGAAGAAGAAGCAGCAGAATGAGAAACATGCCACTTCCATGGGGGTTTGGAAGGGAATGCATTCAAATACTCAAAAATGAAAAAAAAAAATAACACCAAGCCGTGTGAGGGAGAAGAAATGGGGTTGAGGGGGGGGAGGTTAAAGGGTAAAGGAGAAGAAAGAAAACCACGTAGAAAGAGGGGTAAAGTCAATGGATAAACTATAAGTAACTCATTAAATCTAAAGCTCGAGATTGACCCAAGATATATATGAATGGAGGCGAAGAATCCATGTAGCCGACCCTCCTTAATTGTGGGAAAAGGCTTTGTTGTTGTTGTTGAACTCATTAAATCTATGTCATTACATAGGAAATAGTTTACTCCGTAGAGGAATCAATACAAAAGAAGCTATTCATCTAAAAGACACATCCCAATGTTTCCATTGGATTTTTAACTACAAATTCAAGACAAATAAAATCATAACAAAAATAAAAAAAGCGATGTTTTGGGATAATCACCTATACAGATGATGTTGGCTAGAATTTTTTTTATAATCGTCATTCTATGTCAGGATATTCTGTGTACTTTGATGAAACCTTATTATGTGGTGAAACAAGAACCAAATCGTGCATGCCAGCACTAGAGCATAGGCTGAATATCTGCCATGGTTCTTAATGTTGCAGAGATGCTCCAGGAACAAATTGTCCTTCAAAACATAGTAATTCATAACCATCAATGTAGCTTCATGGTGACAACAAAGTTGCCATCAGTCATGCCAATAATCATGTGCACTATGATCAAATCAAGCATGTGGAGATAAACAAGCACTTCATTTGTGAGAAAATTGATGTTGGTGCATTGTGCCATCCGTTCATCAAATTTAAAGATCAATTGGCAAACATCTTCACTCAAGGTCTTCCTGTAGTGCAATATGAATTGCATGTTGACAAGTTGGCCATGATTGGTATCAATGCTTAAGGGGGATAGGCTACATGTGTCACACGGGTATGAACCCGTTTAGCCCTACCATATAAATATTGTACATACCCTTCATTTGTTTCATATAAAAAAGAAAAGAAACCTAGCCATCCGAGATAGGCTGTTGAGTCAGCTTTCATGGCTTTTTACCTCTGAAAGTAGAGGGGTTCCCACATAAATCATCATGTAGTTTTCGTGAAGATCCATTTAATTACCACTTTACAATTTTCACATATTATAGATGCTTGACCATTTTGTCAACACACACCAACCCAACCCAAAACCCCTGACCATAAGAAGGGAACTCCTCAGCCAAATGGTGGACTAATCATCTGGTAACATGAAGGTCAAATCTTGGCTTAAGACCTATGTACGCTAAAGTTCCATCCTATTCAAAGTTCAAAACCAACTGGTGTCCAATGAAAAGACCCAAGTAATGATAACCACTTCAAAACTTCTATCTTTTTAGATAATGAGAACTTGTTATCATCAATAACCAATTTCTTGTGTCAGCAGTCAAAGGAAGAGCTAGAAACAGGGTAGCACAATAATCAGCTTGAATTTTAGAATTACAAAAGGTTTACAAGCACTTGATATTACGAGTTCATAAATAAGGTATGGCATTTTTTTAACAAGTGTTGATATAACTTTACCTTTAGCATACCAAGATAAACTAAAAGTTATTGGGTATGACGTGTCAACAGAGCAAGTGACTTGGAGTAAGGAGTGTCATACATGTCTAAATTTGACAAATGAATAATAGAACATAGATTAACTAGCAAAAGAAACACCTTTAACCAGCTTTTATGCCTTTTCAAAATTCCTCCATCTAAAAGGGCCATGATAGTGCAAGTCCTTTGCATCATCTCAGATTCTACCGGTTTTGCTGCTAATACACGAGCAACTTTTGTGACCTTCAAAACTCCAAGTGAAAATCAGTCAGGATATATAGCATCCATTATATGGGGAATCTTTTCATAGCTTTAACTTACTTGCATGCCAAGTTCACGAGTAGGCACCACTATTAAAGCCTGTACAGCAGAACGTTGAAAGTTTATGACTGAAAATATTACAAACAAGTAAGCAAGCGTCTTTCCGGAGCCTGTCTAGAAAAAAAGAAAAGGAAAAACTTAGACATCAAAAATTTATGACAAGTAGACCAGTTTTATCAAACTAAGCAAATTAAGCAAGATATTAGCAGCATCAGTTCTCACAAAAATTAACACAGAAGCAATAGGCAAAAACAAGCTTAACTTATTAACAAAACCGATATACCAAATACAAAGTTATATGAATTTGTATCCATCCGCGAAGAAGGGACTTGCTACACACCATCAAGATATTTTATGAAAAAGACTCGAGTCATTAAGCTGATGTGGACACTAACAAATAATGTATGATTTGATGGGGCATCTTAAAGTATAAGTTAGTCCAATGAGAGAAACAATGATAATTGTTGAGAGAAACGAATGAATTTCTTATTCATGAAGTCCTATGGTTCTCTTATATAGAGGAAAAATCAGTTTGGGCAAATTACATAATATAGACTAAAAGAAAAGAAAATACATAGAATTATGAAAAGATAAATAATATCTCAACACTCCCTCTCAAGATGGAGCATAGATATCAATCATGCTCAGCTTAGAACATCTCTGGAATGGCCATCTAGCAAGGCCTTGGTGAACACATCTACTGTTTGTTCTCCTGAGCTGACATGAGAGGTAGAGATGAAGCCTTTCTGAATCATGTCACGAGTGTAGTGACAGTCAACCTTGATAAACTTGGCCCTCTCATGGAAGGCATGACTGATGGCAATGAAAAGAGCAATTCGGTTGTCGCATTGGAGATGCATGGAAAGAGGTACATCAATAGCTAGGTCAGTCAGAACGGATCTAACCCACATCATCTTCGTACTCCCCTGTGCCATGGCTCTGTACTCGAACTTTGCACTCTATCTGGTGACCACCGTCTTCTTCTTGCTCATCCAAAACACCAAGGAGCTCCCTATGAATTCTGCAAAACATGAGGTAGACTTCCTATCCTTGGGACATCCTGCATAATCTGCATCTGCGTCGATAAGCGATGATCATCTACTAAATAAAAAACCAGTGCCTGGAGAGATCTTCAGAAACCTTGAATCATATGGATTGCATCCATATGTGCCTATATAGGCTGCTCCAAGAACCCGCTTGCTCTACTTACTGCAAAGGATACATCTGACCTGGTGATCATCACATACAAGAGCATCCTAACGAGCTCCATGTACCTTCTCCAGTCTACCTCTTCCGAGTCATCATCATATAACTTCATGCTCAGGTCCATGGGAGTAGTGGTAGGCATGTAATCTGCCATGCATGTCTCAAAGAAAAGATCTGTAACGTACTTCCTCCGGTTATTAACAAGACCTCGCTAGTTCTTGGCGAACTTAAGGTTAAGGAAACTCTTAGGTCCTTGGTTACAAACTATTAACTAAGGAAATCCTTCGCTGCACAAATGTCATGCGCAGCATCCCCTGTAACAATGATATCATCAATGTAAACAAATATAGTAAATGTACCTCTCTGAATCCTCCTCTGAATGAATAGTAAATGATCTGCAATCAATCTCATGACATGAACCCATGTTCTATCAAGTCCGAGAGCTTCTGAAACCATGCACTTGGACTCTGCTTAAAACCATAGATAGCCTTATGAAATCTACACATCATGTGGCACTCCTCCTCAGCAGTGAACCCCGACGGCTGGTGCATGTAGATTTCATCATGCAGGTTACCATAAAAAATGCATTCTTCACATCAAGCTGACATAGGGGCCTATCACGTGCAACTACAATAGAGAGAAGGATCAACAATATAGTATACCGAGCCACTGGAGAGAAAGTATCATGGCAGTCCACCACATACATCTGGGTGAACCCATGAGCCACAAGCCTCGTCTTGTAGCGATCCACGCAGCCATCTGCTTGGTGCTTCATCGTGAACACCCACTTGCATCCCACGATAAATGCAATGTAGAAGTTGTAACAATGTTCCACGTGCTACATGACTATAACGCGACCATATCCTCCTCCATGGCAAGATGCCATTGATTGTCCTATATCGCTCCTTGGTATGTCCATGGATCACCACAACTGACAACCCCAAGACAAACCTCTTGAAAACATCTTAGAGTAGCCCCAAAGAAACATGAGCTGCAAGAGGATAGGTAGCACATGTATGTATCCGCTTCTGCTTTGAGCAATAGGCACATCAAGATCACCTACCTCCTCCTCAACCTCTAAACTATCCTCCTATGAGGGTACCTGCTCATCCTGTAAAGTATCATGCTGCATGGACAAATCACTACTACCATCAGTAGAAATAATGTGCTCAGTAAAAACCTAGGGCGTGATGGATGATGGAGAAGGTCTATGAGCAAGAGGAATTGTGGGAGGCATGCGAATGTAGACACATGGCAACAAATGAGCCTAGGTATGTGGTGGTGGTAGAGATGGATCCACAAGATAAAGTAATGGTGGTGGAGTGGTGGTAGTGGTGGAGATATTGGTCGAACTGGAGGTGTTGGTGGGACTAGAGGTGGTGGTGCCATAGGAGGAGGCACATATACCACCCTTCTAGAGTCAGACGGGGTCAATTGTCATCTATAGGATAGAAATACATGACCGACACAAAAAAAGTGACATCAACACTGATGTAGTACTTCAGACTAACAGAATCGAATCAACGGTACCCCTTCTGGGTACAAGAGTAGTCTACAAAGACACACTTGACATATCTATGAGAGAAGCTATCACGACCAAGAGTTGGGTGGTGAATAAAGGCCACAAAGCCAAACACACAGGGTGTACGGGAGAATAGGTTTTTCTCAGGAAACACAATCGAGAAAGGGATATTCTATCCTAAAATAGATGATGCAATACGGTTCACCAGACATGAGAGCACGATACCCGTAGCTCTTTGCAGGTAAACATCGAAATAGGCTCGTATCCCCTCAAAGGTTTTTATGGGTTCAAAACCCTTTGAGGTTTTTATGGTAAGATGAAATTCAAATAAGACACATAGTGTCCATGACTCGAGTCTCGAAGACGAGACTCCTTTTGAGGTTTTTATATTTGTGACATCCAGACCTGAATAAACCCAATTTCGACCTGATTAGGGTCCATTAGATCCGATAAAACAATCAATTAGTGTTAAATAAACTAAATCGATCAAGTGATCAGAAATCAAAAGTTGTTAGGAATCAATCAACCAAAAGTCGATTGCATCGTAATGTGTTCCATCAGAAAAGTCGCAAATATTGAAAACTGAAAAACAAACTGAGATAATCCAAAAATCCGATTCAACAAAATAAGATCAACGAAATGGACCGTTCGTCGATCGGAGATCGTTTGAATTTAAAATCACAAAATTTAGTCACAAACCAAGACCGTGTCTCAACGATTTCGAGAATTCATACTCGATACAAGGTATATGAATATTATACTCATTTTGATCGACATTCAGAAACGATCGAAACGAGATATCGTACACCTAAATCGAAGATTAGAGGCGCGAGTACGAAGGACTTTGATTTTTCAAATAGAAGAGAAAAAATAAATAATAAATGAACTTTTTTTACAGTACAACAGATCTGCTGCAAAAAACAACCTATTTGGCTCCTTAGATGCACAACACTTGGCCCCAATTTTTCCCACCACGTGTCAACTACCAATACTCTTCTCCTTGTTTATATAAACAACATGTTTCCCATTTAATTCCCAATTCCTTTCCTTCTTTCCAGCCGAGAGGAGAGCCCATCTCGTTCATCTTCTTGTTACTGGAAGTTACTGCTTGCCTCCTTTGCTTTTGTCCAAGCATTTAACTGCAGTCACAACTGCTATTGCATCTGCAACAGCTGGAGCTGCTGCCTTCTCCTGCAGCTATCAGCCACAAGAAGCAGCGGCTGCTACATTCTCCAACAATTCCCTCCCCTAGAGCTGCTCCTAACCTGTTGATGTTGGAGCCTCCTAATCAGCCAATTCTTGCCTATATTTAATCCTCCAAACTTAGAGCATCCGAGGTACAATCCTTAGCCTCACTCTTGCTGCCATGCATGCATCCTTCATGTCATCAAATACTAATCATCTTTCTCATGATGTTTGATGTGTAGATTCATAGCTTCATGTTTTCAATTGCACATATAGTATAATGTTACTAAGTTGGGAAGCAATGGGTAGTGGTTTTCACAGTTGGATTTCTACTCAGATCCTTGCACATATTTTGCCTTGTCACTTCCACATTTACCATAATACTCTGGTTACTTGGGAATTGGGTGGCAGATGCGGCAATTATTCTCATTAGCATTTGTCTTTCCTTTGATACATGAACTCAAATGTCAATTAACATGAAAATTTTACTTCCATATCCTTGATAACAAGTATTCCATGTCTGTTTGAATCATAAGTTAATATATTAAGTATAATAATAATATGTTTGTTACTGTTGAAATCAAATCGAACGAAATAAGAAATTAAAGATACATAATTGAAGAATAATAATATGTTTGTTACTGCTGCAGTTGAAATCAAATCGACCAAAATGAGAAATTAATGATACTGCTTTTTGCTCAATTTAAAAAAAATAAATTTAAAGTTTGCTGCATGACTAAAGATCTACATTGACTAAAATTTAATGGTTAAAGAACCTTGATGTCTGGAGTAATAGTGGCGTGGAAAATAATAAGAAAATGGAATTGTTTGTCTTATTCTGGAGGTCTAGGAGTCCTTATAAAGGACAAAACCCTACAGAGCTCAAAACAGGGAAAATTATATAAGTGCCCCTAACAGGGTTACAATAGATAACTAAAAGCCGTAAGAATACATTACTAACACTCCCTCTCAAGTTGGAGCATATTTATCAGTCATGTCCAACTTGAAAACTATCCACGAGAAACGCTTCTTGGGTAAGACCTTCGTGAATACATCTGCAAGCTGAAAATTTGTGGTGATGTGAGGAGTAGTAATCTTTCCAATCCTGACAGTGTCACGAACAAAATGGCAGTCAATCTCTATATGCTTGGTTCGCTCATGGAACACAGGATTCGTGGCAATGTGTGTAGCAGATTTGTTGTCACAGTATAGTGGAATAGAAGTGGTGATAACAATGCCGAGTTCTTGCAGATATGTCAATAGCCACGTGATACTCACAAGTAGCTTGAGCAGTTGAGCCATCACCCTGTACTCTACTTCTGCACTAGATCTGGATACAACAGTATGTTTGATTCTCCAAGTAACAGGATTTCCTCCAACCATCATAGCATATCATGTGGAGGAGAGACGATCCTCTAGCAAGCTTGCATAATCAGCATCAGCATAAGCGATAACATCGATGTACACATTTACCCCATAAAAGAGGCCATGCCCTAGTGATTCCTTCAAGTATCGTAGAATTCGGAGAACATCCTGCCAGTGACTGTAACAAGGTTGCTCCATGTGTTTGGCTAGCTCTGCTTACTGCATAAGAAGTATCCGGTCTGGTAACAGTGAGGTAAAGAAGTTTGCCAACCAGGCTTCTGTATCGAGTAACATCTTCGAATACAGGATCAGAAGATGTGGAGTGTTTCTTTGGATCTGCAAGAATACCAGAGTGCTTGTATCCAGGTAATAATGCTTCAGTAAGGATGTCCAGACAGTATTTCCTCTGTGAGAGATAAAGACCCTCTGTAGTGCGTAGCACTTCGATGCCAAGAAATAACATAGTGGACCAAGCTCCTTGGTAACGGACACCTTCTGGAGAAAGGCTTTGGTCTCTAGTACCCCTTTATCATCATCACCTTGACAACCATATCATCCACAAAGACAGCAAGCATAACAGTACCAGTTGTTCGTCTTCTGACAAACACAGAGTAATCAGAGGTTGTTCTCTGAAAGCCAAGAGTGTCGATTTCTGCAGTAAGTCTGTCAAATCATGCCTGTGGGCTCTGCTTCAGACCATATATCGCCTTACGAAGTAGACATACATACTCACTCTCGACTTCATAACCCGGAGGTTGCATCATGTACACCTCCTCATCAAGATCTCCATATAGGAATGCATTTTTCACATCTAGCGGAAAAAAGGTCAGCCCTTGTTAGCTGCCACTGAAAGGATAGTCCTTATAGATCTCATTCGTGCAACCGGTGAGAATGTCTTAAAGTATTCCACTCCATATGTCTGTGTAAAGCCTTTGGCCACAAGACGAGCTTTCAATATGTCAATGGACCCGTCTGGCGACTGCTTGGTCGTGAAGATCCATCTGCACGCCACAGGTCTAGTCCCCTTGGGACATTGCACCAGATCCCATGTCCCCCTAAAAGTAAGCGCATTCATCTCTTCATTCATGGCCTATCGCCATCCTAAATCCTGCAAAGCACAGTGGTAGTCTCTCGGAATAGAAATAGTCATGAGAGCATCTGCATATCTTCTGTCAATGGATGATATCTAGCAGTAGAAGTGAAATGAGACATGGGATGAGAAGTACATTGCCTCTTAATTCTGCGTAGAGCAAGTGGAAGCTCCTAAGGATCATCCGGGACAGCAATGATAGGAACACTTGTAGAAGGCATATTATCCTGCAACAAAGAGACAAGTAAAGAAACATCTGGTGGTGGGGATATTTGCATGTGCTTATAAACAAGGGGTGGAGGTGGGAGATCCAGAGGAATATCTGTAACAGTTTGAGTGAAAAAGCTAGACTGCTCAAAAAAGGTTACATCTGCAGAGTTATAATAGCGATGTCCAGTTGTATTCGTAACACATGTAACCTTTTTGAGTACGAGAATACCCAAGGAAAACACATTTGATAGCACGAGGAGAAAGTTTGTCGGCAGTGTGAAAATTATGAACAAAGGCCACACATCGAAAGATCCGCAAGGGTAGAGGAAAAGGTGACTCGGTTGGGTAAAGTAGGGAGAAGGGATGGATCCTTTTAGGGTTAGAGATGGAACTCTGTTTATAAGATGGACAATGGTCAGAACAACAACACCCCAATAGGTTCGAGGAACTTTCATCTGGGTGAGAAGGAAGCGGGCAATATTTAGCAGATGTTTGAGTTTCCTTTCTGCTACCCCGTTCTACGAGGAAGTGTAAGGACAAGAAGTTTGATGAATGGTGCCATGGGATGCAAAGAAGGTTGTTAGATCATGTTGGGTAAATTCCAATGCATTATCAAAACGAAAAATTTGAACGATTGATAAGAAAATGTTTTTAACATAATGAAAGAAATTCTTAGTAATATTATTAACCTCCGAACATTCTTTTAACAAATAGACCCAAGATGACCCAATGTAATCATCAACAAAAACGATAAAATACTTATGTCCACTCAGAGTACGGTCCGGATAGGGTCCCTAAATATCACAATGGACTAATGCAAAAGGGACTTCGCGACGAAGTTCAGTACGAGCAGGGAAGGATACCCGATTATGTTTCCCGAACTGACACACCTAGCACTCAAAAGGCTTGAGCATAGAGAATTTATGGAACATTAAAGAGATGGCTTTTGCAGATGGATGACCGAGGTGAAGGTGCCAAAGAAGAGGATCTCCAGATATTGACGCAACGCCAGCAAAACTAGAGCCAGAGGGGATAACAAGATAATAGAGGTTGTTCTTCTCATGTCCCCCACCAAAAATCTGTCTCGTCTGGATATCTTGAAAATAACAACGGAACTCATCAAAAATAACTCTACAGTTAAGCTTAGTGCATAGCTTTTGCGCAGATAAAAGACTACGCGGAAAAGCAGGAGCGCAGTGAACTCCAGTCAGTCGGAGTTTAGAGAAAAACTCCATAGTGCCCACAGCAGTGACACGGGAATGTGCCCAATTGGCAACCCGCATAGTCTTCACTTAGGAAGACGGTTGCGATGAGGTGAGAAGGCTACCTTCTCCCGTCAGATGATTCGAAGCGCCAGAGTCAATAATCCATGCAGGGCTGGCAATTGAAGCAGAGTTGGCAAAGGTACATGAGGTAGTGGCCAAGCTAGCAGTAGGACCAGCAGTGTGGTTGTTACCGGCTGAGGAGTTCTGCAGAAGTTGTCTCAGACGAGCATATGAGGCAGTAAATGGTGTCTGACTATCACTAGAAGGCTGATCAAGTGAGATCTCAGTAGTGTCATATGGGCCCTCGTATGAAGTTGTTTCTAGGGCGCTATTGGCATTGAGCGGCATGTCAAACTTTGCCCAGCAATGTTTTGAAGGGTGATTCCAGCGTATACAGTGTATGCAGGCTGGGTATTGAGCAGTAGAATCACATCCACGTCCGTAACCAAACTCACGTCCACGGCCAGACTCACGATCTCGACCACAACCAAAATCACGTACGCGTCCTCCTTAGTAGTTGGGCCATCCACAGGCATAACGGATTGCAGTCTCCGCAGATGAAGTAGCAGTAGGATGCTCAGTTGGAGAATCAAGTTCCTGCAGACGACCAAAGATGGTCTCAAGTATTGGTAGCACATCAGCTGTTTGAAACTGGTTCTTCACAGTCTTATATCGTGGATGCAATCCTGATAAAAACGATACACTTGCCATTCCACTTGTTTGCCTATCTGCTTGTCACAGCAAGCATGCTGAAAATGAGTAGCTCCTCGAACAGGCTTGGGAGAAGCCTACAATCTCAACCAGGGTAGTGTCTCCCTGATTAGCAGACTAGATCCGTGTGTAGATATCTAAGAGCATGGACTTGGTTGTCTTCTGGGAGTAAGCATGCTCCAAGCTCTCCCACATCGCCTTCGTTGTTCCTTGTAGAGAAGATTTGATGCTATGTTTGGATCGACATTGTTGGTCATCCAAGTAATGACCTGACAGTTGTCCACATACCAGGTATCATAGACATTGTCTGTTTCCTAGGGAGGATCCTGAGTAAGCACGTAATTCTTTCTCTGATCACCAATAAACACCTTGAATGAGCAAGACCAAAGTACGTAGTTCTCAGAGCCCTTTAGTTTGATGGAGGTGCCTTGTACCATCACAGAAAAAGGTTGGTACAAGGGTTTATGCTCTGTAGATGCCATGGTGATCGCTTAGGTCAAGAACAAGTGACCTAACAAGAAATACTATCTTAGTCTAGCATCAAGGTGACCTAATAGGTCATCATCGAGGGATTTTTTTACTCCTGTAGAAGTGAGATGCAGTAGAAGCAACTTCAGAAGTCTCTCAGGAAGCTATCACTATTGGAGCAACCTTACACAGGAGCAATAGGCCATGTTAATGTCTTGAGCAGACCTAGGTGGTTATGCAAGAAGGGTTGCACAAGCCGTAGGAGATGCTACGACCTAGGAGGACTTATCAGCAAACTGGAGAGAGGTTTTAGGAAGTGCAAGGGCCTACCGATGACCCAGGATGCCCTTACTCGGTAGTCCTGTTGTGTCTTGGAGGGCTGCAAAGCCCTTGAGATTCGTATGTAGCGACCCTTGGGATTTACATGTAGAGATCCTTGGCGTCAGTCATGCAAGGCGATGGGTGCTCCTACGGGGAAGGAGGTTGCAAAGCCCTTGGGAGTCGATGGGTGCTCCTGGAATGGGTAGGCGATGGGTGCTGAGGAAGGAGGCGATCTAGGTGGGCAGGCGATGGGTGCTCCTGGCGGAGGCCCTCAAAGGGCAGGCGACGATGCAGAAGAGCAACAAATGGTTACTGGAGGTGCGGCTACAACTCCGTGAGATGGTCCGGGCTACAACTCTCTGCGGCTACAACTCCGTGAGCGGTAGACGGAGCAGCAGACCTAGGAGGCCCCTAGGGCTCGCGAGATGCTAGAAGTCCTTGCACGGGACCCTGGAGGCTAGAAGGAGGTCGGGTCCTGCGCAAGGTCCGAGAGAGGTTGGTGCTGGCGGTCGAAAGTTAGGTCAAAACACCGGCTTAGGACCGCTGCTCAGATACCATGTGGAAAATAATAAGAGAATGGAATTGTGTGTCTTATGCTGGAGGTCTAGGGGTCCTTAGACAAAATCGTAGAGCTCAAAACAAGGAAACTAAGTTCCCCTAACATGGTTACAATAAATAACTAAGAGTCGTAAGAATACATTACTAACAAGTGGAAACTTCTGCAGTATGATCAAGAGGTTACACGTAAGCCATATGCAGTAGTTTCAAATTGGTCTGACCCTACAAACAACTGAATTAATCAAATGTATAATTCTGCCCAAATCTAATACTTGTCGATATAAGTAAAAGATCTTCCATTGTTATTCAATAAGATACCGGATGGTTGTATGATCACTAGACGGACTTTTAGGTTGATGTATGTCAAAAGTTGATTGTTCACTTTTAAGTATTGTTTTGTGGTTACCTTCATTAGGGAAGTCTTGGACTATTAAAAGACATAATTATACATGTTGGTTGGTTAGCATGGCTTGCTTTTACATTTCTTGCATACAAAATAGTCTTAAAAACTCTTTCAAGTATGACCATTATACTAGAAGAAGACCTTGGGGTAAATTATTCAAAATCCAGAACTACAGTGCATATTAATAATTAGCTAAGTTAATTAGAGTATAATATTTTCTAAATCATCCATATTCAACTTAATTATGATCATTCATCCATATTCAACTTAATTATGATCATTCTGACTAGCAATAATTTTCTAAGGTATAATCTACTAATCATAAATCAATAGAAAATTTATTCACAAATATCTAGATCTGTAAAAATATATACATAAGAGATTGAGAAGGGAAGATGAAATAATGTACATCCATTAGATGATAAATTTGTCATAGTGCCGGTCATGGTGACCTTTACACCTGACCGTGCGAGGACGCGGTGACCCTCAGGTGGGCGGAAGATAGGAAGCCCAGTTAAGGCAGTTGTCGCCTAGTGCGCGGGTCTTGGATCCCAGTGCTGTTTACGGTTTTATGCGAGCTCGCAGTATTTTTACGCTTCGTTGGATACATGTTTTTGACCAGTTCCGATGACCCTCTATTTTAGGGTACCTAGGATAGGGGGCACTCGGTTTTAGTTTTTCTTTACGAGCTCGTTTGTCCGTACCGATTAGCCCGGTTTTGGAGTGACTCTTCCGAAGAGCCTCTCCCACCCGTCTCAAGGGCATAGTTTTGGAGTAGGCATAACCCTCTACTGCACCGTACTTCCACTTAGAGGGCGAGACGGAAGAGTCTCTTAGGAGACTTCTTCACCGCTTGAGTTTTGGTTATTGTTCCGCAATAGGCTTGGCGATGTGTTACAGTTGAGAGTTTGGTTATAGTTGAATTGGTTACATTTGAGTTTGGTTACAGCTGAGATGGGTTACGGTTGAGCTTAAGGCAGAAATCATCAATAATCATCAATCTTCGACATTTAATCAGAATTTAGATCTACTACTACAAATGTTAGGAAAAGCTGGTGGGCGTGTTGGAAACTTAGTTGGGATGCATTATACCCCACCGCATGCCTACGGAGGCACCCCAGCCCTAAGGTTTTCTTAACACCTTAGAGTCATAGTGTGAGGTCACACTCAGACCAAGACCACAGACTATCCACTAGACTTGAGAAATTAGACAAAAATCAAGGTCAGATCAGAGATTCATCATCCATATTACCAAGATCTATCAACTTGATCTCTAAGTGAGAAAAAGATAATAACATACATATGGGTCATTAGTTAATATATTGAAAATGTTACACAAGGAAGATTATGCGGTGATGGGTGGACATGGATATACATATAGAGCAACTTGAAAACCATTTTCCATGCAAGTAGCTAGTAAATTTAAATATCAACACCTATCTACTTGTTTTCTTTTGAAATCACTAAATTACATGTTATTTATATATATATATATATTGGATTGTATGCAGCAATTGTTTGCATTCAATTGTTTCCTATCATGTTTGGCAGGCAAAGCGCCTACATCGCAGTAGACTGGCTGATGATCCCGAGCGTCCGTTGTTATACTCGACGGTACACATGTTGTAGTTTTTATGCAGATATTATATAACGCGTGTCTTTCTCTTCTGTTATATTTGGGATACATGTATATAATGTCAATTTCTTTTGTTACATGTAATATATATGGAATTAATGCAATGTCAATTGGTGACACTTCTTGTTGGCCCTGTGGTTATTTACACAAATTGTAAATGTCATTCCGAAATGAGAAAAATCCCTAAATTTTGGTAACATAATGCGATCCATTGCGAATACAATACTGCCAATATTGTGTAAACGAGTAACCCGGATCCCAGGGCGCCACAACCAGTGTTCGGAAATGCGTTCCATGCGACAGCATATACGTATTCGGTCACTTGATCGAAGCGTATATGCCCAATTATGCGGCAATATGCGATCAAAACGCATATGCGGCCGCATATCTGAACAAGAGATTGCATATAGGTTTCATGCATCTTTTTTGTTTAATCCATAATATGATCGCATTAACTATTTTTTTTCCAAGCAACTCTTATATCATCATTTACATTGATGCATCTTTTCATTATTCGCGTATATGTCACATTTGTGAATATAGTCTACGGTATTTTTCTCATATCCATATCTTTTTAGTGTTTCTAACACTTATTAATGAACTGTTTACTGCCTTTTGAATTTTTTATCTAATAAAATTCATTCTATTTCTTCGAATAAAACAAGAAATAATTGACTAGGCACTTTACATTTGCTTCTAATTAATTTTATATGCAGATACAATCTTCCCCTATATTCCGAGTCAACAAGTTTTATCCCTTTGAGATCCATATATATATATATATATATGTATGTATGTATGTATAATTTTGGGTGTATGATTTGTATTCCTATGATTATTCTTAAGCTTTTGTTATCTATAGGATCTATATATGCATTAAAGGTTTACTTATAGAATTCGTGTGTTCCATGTTGAATCCAAATTTATATGTGCATATATATGCATTAAATTCAAAATATACACTAAAAAATAATCAATTTTTAATATCATGCTTATATATCTTATTAAGTATGTTATCTTATTTGAAATTTTTTATTTTAGATGTTGTTAGATCATCAAATTTTTTATATAATCACATTTTATTGTTGTATTCAAAAGGTTATAGAAGTCGGCAGTCGGTACTCGGTCGGCAGGGTCACTGACTAAGGATTAATCGGCAGTCGGGAGAGTAATCGGATTTAGTCGGGCATTAGTCGGTTTTGATTTTTTTTAATTATTTTTAATATATAAATCAAATTTTAATATATATATATACTATCATTTATCTTCATAATTTTAGCAAATTTAATATTTCAAGAGCTTAAGAAATTACAGCAAGAGAAGGAAAAATGAAGGAAGTTAAGATCAAACATTCAAAATATTTGGTACATAACACTAGCAAATGTTCAAAAACACATACAACATGTCCAAAAAAATAATACAAGTAGGAAGGAAGACAAGTCAATCGAATCAATCCTCAATGTCATTATACAAGTCCATCTCTTCTTCTTCGTCATCGTCGTCGTCGTCATCGTCTTCTTCTTCTTATTCTTCTATATCATCAAGATTTAACTCCTCATTCTCATTCATCGGCGTAGCATTGGAGCTCGAAGATGAAGCTCCCTTGCTACGGTCAACTCGCTGGCTCCTTCTCGGTTCCAAATTCTCTTCAGCACCACTAGCATGTGCTACAGCACTCCATGTCAATCCGAAACCTGGAAAAACCTCCTCATCATGAGCATCGACACCTCCAGTCCATTCAGCCATGTATGCACGATAATGAGATGAGAGAGGACCTTTTTCTTTTTCAACTCGACATTCCCGCAGGTTTGAATTGAAACGAACATACACAAGATCAATCAGCTTCTTCGTCTCCAATATGTTCCTCTTCTTGGTATGGATCAGAACATCAAAATTCAAATTTTAAATTTACATCAATTCTGACGTTATACTTTACTATTAGTAATCAAATTTGGTCGGTGGAATGGAGTCATTACCGAGTCAAAGGTACTCCAGTTACGCTCACATCCGGAGGATGAAGACGTCAAGCTCAAGATCTTGATGGCCATGGCTTTCAAATGAGGCGTGTCATCTCCATGATTATACTACCAATTAGCTATTTAAATAGAGAATTCGTCAATATAATTATAATATAATATTGCCAAAGAGAGAATTGTCCAGCATGAAATACCTAGGTCATAATTGTAGTCATTTGCCATCCTCTGTCTCACAGTTAAAGGCTTGCCAAAATCACCGCGACCAAGTCTGTATGCTAGAAGCTCGTCCCTGGTAATTGCATCTTGTACATCCAAATCTGGATAAAATCTTTCCATGCACTCCTTAAACCCTCTCCTCACCACAACATCCGGATCACCACGAGACTCGATGTAAAAGAAAAATGGGTTCAAGTAATAAGCCGTTAGATGTAATGGAGTATCGAGCCTCCCTTTGGTCTTGGAGGTAACAGCATCCACACAAAAATTGTAAGATGACTCCACGCCATTGAATGATGTAATTATCTCCCGTTTGGCCTCTTCAAGCCCTCCGTACACAAAACCCATAGATGGACGTCGATCTGCGTCAACAACACGCAATAAACGAACCAATGGAGTGAAAACTCGGACGGCGTGTGCAATGTGGTTCCAAAATGTAAGGCTGAATACAATAGAACTCGATGCTTCTCCCTTCTTGGTCTTGTACCATTTGCAGTTTCTCCACTCTTCTGAGGAAAACATCAATCTAAGCTTATCTTTCTTCTCATTCAGGCTCTCAAGAGTAAGAAAAGTGGTTGCAAATCTTGTTTGGCCAGGCCTTGCAATGTCTCTCTTGTTAATGAACTTACGCATCAAGCTTAGAGTTTTGGTGTGAGAGTATATAAACACCGTAAGCTTCTTTGCCTTTGTGATTGCACTCCTCACCTTCGTCTCTTTGCTTATCTCCTCCAAAGCAAGATCAAGGGAGTGCGCGGCGCATGGAGTCCACCAAATCCGTGGATATTTGGTGAGCAGCAATCTTCCCGCTGCTACATTGGCAGATGCATTATCCGCCACAATCTGAACCACGTTATCTATGCCCACTTCATTAAGACACTCATCCACCAGCTTGAAGATGTATTCCGCAGTGTGGGCCTCATTTGAGGCATCTATGGACTTCAAAAATGAAGTCCCCAAGGTGCAATTAATTGATGATGCTTCTTCCACGCATGTCCATCCACGCATCGGTCATAAAAGAGCATCCTGTCGACTTCCACGTATCACGATGACATTGCAAGTCATCGTGCATTTTCTTCACCGCATCCTTCAGAAGTGGACCACTAAGCTCATACCTCGTGGGAGTCTTTAGTCCAGGCTCATACTTCCCAATCGCCTCCACCATCTGCATGAAGGGCGTCGTCGTCAGTGCATTAAAAGGAATCGCCGATGTATATGCCCAGTTGGCTATATACGGGGTGACCCTATTACGATGCTCATTGGAGAATGCATCTTTTATGGTCATCTGACGCGATGGTCCTTCCAATGCGACATTCTGCTCCAACGAGTTGGATACTCGTGATCTCTTCGCCGAACCCGCATCTCCAGTGATATCAACATCCTCTCTCAGCTCTTGAACATCAGCGGCTTTCTGGCTCTTCTTCCTTGCAACGTCATCAAGATATGCGATCATCTTCTTTTTTGTATCTTCATCCACCTTGGGACATGCAGCCACGTTGCCTCTACGGCGTGCTAGATGTTGCTTGAACCTGTACACACCTCCCTTGACAACCTTCTTGCACAATCTGCAAGTAACTGTATTCGGATCTGTACGGTTCGAAAGATAACCATATTGCCATGCAGGATCAGTTGATCCTGGAGGAACGTAAAAAGACGAGTCGCTACCAGAAGCGACGTTCGCGGGAGGTGTATCCATCTACATAGTCACAAACTCACAAATTACTAATCATCAAACACAAGTATCTAAATTAACAACAAGTATCTAAATTAACTAACCATTTGGAATAACAAATAAAATCAACCTAAGAAAAACAAAAAAAAGATGAAAACCTAACCTAACATTGTTATTGGCTAACAAGTAACAATAACATATTGACATGATAACATCTAAGTTCAACATCATCAACCTAAGCAAATCTAAGCAACAACATGTCAACTTCTTACTTCTAAGATTAACCTAAGCAAAAAAATTTGAAAAAAAGATAATCTAACATCATTATTTCATATTTGCTAACAATAACACATTAACATTTATGTTCAACATTATCAACCTATGAAAAAATAGAAGAGAAAACGAAAAATAATCCAAAATAAAAAAAGTTAACCTACAGTGCGGGCGGTGAGGCGCAGGAGGCGTGGGGGCGGCGAGGCGCTGGAGGCGTGGGGGTGGCGAGGCGCTGGAGCCTGGAGCTTGGAGGCGTCGGGGCGGCGAGTCCTGAAGGCGGCGCCGGCGAGCGACGAGGCGACTCACTCGCGCGGGGATAGGGCGCTTGGGTATCGAGAGAGCCGAGAGGGGTCGGGGTGTCTGGGGTTGTCGAGACTGGAGGGTTACTGTCTAACAGTAACCCTCAAGTCATTTCGAAAAAGTAATCGGATCTGGCCTTGGATCCTATATGCAGATATCGGCCGACTACTCGGTCGCCTACACCGACTAAACGCCCGCCTAGTCGGGCTCGAGCGACTACAGGCCGAGTTGGCCTATTCAAGTCGGGCACCCCCCCGATTCGCATAGTCGGGCCGACTAATCGGCCTAGTCGGCCGACTTTTGCAACAGTGGTTGTATTTTTTAATATTTTAAATTAAAATACTATAAACCGCATATACCTCAGTATACTCCTCTGATTAACCGCTTACTCTATTTAGACCGCATGACTAATGGATACCGCATACCACATTTCCGAACTTTGCCTACAACTAATAAAAGTATAAGCTATACCTAGGGAGCTCAAAGATGAAGCACATATAGTAATGCAGGCAGCAGGAATCGTTATCTATCTCAGATGGGAGACAATATCATCCAATCATGAATCTATAGAAGGGGTTGAACTGTTTGGAGGCTCTGATTGCTCGGCTACACGAGAAGAAGTGAGATATCCATGCTTCAAGTAGCATGTCTCCTCGGAATGACCAAGACGATGGTAATAGGTGCATGGACCACGCTGACGTCCACCACCTCAGCCACAGGGACCATGCCCTCTGAACTTAGTACCTCCCATGCCACATGATGCAACCATCATGGAGAAGACCTAGGACAATGATCCTGATGAGATGATTATATGCCTCCTCCATGGGAGGGATAGCCGCACCGTAACAAGCTGGGTGTGTGATGTCTCATACTCAGGATCTAGAGCAGCCAAAAAACTCGAACCATCGAGGTGTTCTTGTGCATCATTTGTTGCTCGATAGATGTGGTCACGAACATGAAACTATGAAGCTTCTCGAACATGCCACGAAGCAAAGAGTAGAAGCTGTGCAGAGGATGATCATTCTGCTTGGCTGAGAAGATGTCAAACTATAACCGAAAAATCTCGGCATCATTCATTCCTAGATCTTATAACCGAAAAGAAAATGCATAAAACTAAGAAAAGATAAATAATAACTCAACAATAACATATAATACAAGATTTAAATCCACCAATGACTTTTGGTAAAAGGTGGCAAAAAAGGGATGAAAATTTTATCCTTTCCAATAAATCCGATGAAACATTGCAAAAATCCATGGAGAATGAGTGATTTGCACTTGTCTAACATGTTACGACATTTGGTGATGCCAAAACTCTAATGGTTGATTTGAACTATGTTCACAATAGATGTAACATTTAGTTTTTTTTAGAAAAAAAGATGGTTACCACCTCTGGAGGATGCTCATTCAAGTGAATTTTTTTTATTCACCGCAAAAAAGGTTACAAAGTTGTTGTCCAAGAGCTTTTGCTTTTGGGATTGTTAGGAGATGGAGAGTGACGGGGGGAGTGGGAGAAGCATCAAGAGAGTGAGATGAAAGGAAAATTGTTTCTAGGGAAGGAAGATTCTAGGGGGGAGCTGAAGGAGGTTTGTCAACAAAGGGGATTCCATGTGATTCCCGTCTTGGGCGTGGGGGTGGGTAATGCCACGAGGGGTGTTGTGACAGCATTGGATGGTTTTCGCTTTTGTTGCGGTAAAGTGGAGCCCTGATCTCGCTCATGCCATGGCTTACTTCGATATTGTGGTTGTAGGGTGGCAGGACATTGACTAGACGTATGTGGGGGCACAAGGGTTTCGACGACGGCAAGCTTTTGTGAAGGCGGTGGTGGATCATCCGTGATTGGACACAGATGGTGTTCTTGTATGTGTTTGCACAGCCGACTAGGGAAGGCTCGCTCAGAGGTGATCGTCATCCTTGGTCAAGCTTTTGCAAGTGTCTTAGGGGCATTATACCACCATCTGGCCCAGCACCGTCGACAGAGAATCATACTGATGCCGATGCGTCTGCTTCTGCCTCTACGAGTACTTCAGGTAGTACACTTGCTCTTCACAGTAGTAGATCGGATACATTGCCATGGATCATGGACTCGGGCGCTACACATCATCTATGTGGCGACCAGGGTCTACTTACAGGATATACTCAGATTCCTCCAGGACGGAGAGTAGTGATTGCCAATGGCACACATTCTCCTATCACGGGTCAGGGGGAGATTAGATTGGCATCCTCTATGCAGCTTAAGAATGTTTTGCATGCACCGCATTTTTCAATGAATCTGTTGTCGATTAGTCAGATTACGAAGGATCTCCATTGTCGAGCTATTTTTGATTCATCTTCCTTGATTTTTCAGGACATCCGTACGGGCAACGTGATTGGTCATGGCTATGAGCAAGGAGGCCTTTACCGTCTGAACCAGACCCCGTTTGCCGGAATCACAGCTTCTCCTGCAGAACAAGTATCTCCTCTCATGTGGCATCTGCGTTTTGGTCATTTACCGCTTCAGAAGTTGCGTCTAGTCCTACCTTATAGTCTTCCTCACACACCTATCCAGTGTGAGGCGTGTCAGTTGGGAAAACATCACAGGTCATCTTTTCCCAGTAGTCAAGGTCGGAGTAGTAACTCCAAGTTTGAGTTGTTTCATGTCGATGTCTGGGGTCCGAGTCGTGTTCCCGATCATCAGGGGCACAGGTTCTATATTGTATTTGTGGATGACTTTTCTAGGGCATCATGGGTATTTCTAATGAAAAATAAGTCTGAGGCTGGAAATATTATTATTCACTTTCTAAATGAGATTCAGAATGTTTTTTCCACAACGGTCAAAATTATGAGAACTGGCAATGCCTTAGAGCTGTGCACTAACAATCTAGCCAACTACTACTCCTCTAAAGGAATTGTTCACCAAACATCCTGTGCTCATACGTCTCAACAAAACGGGGTTGCAGAAAGAAAACACCGTCACCTTCTTGATGTTACAAGGTCACTTCTCATTCAGAGTCATGTTCCGTATTCCTACTGGGGTGATGCAGTCCTCACTGCATGTTATCTTATAAATCGTATGCCCTCGTCTGTCGTGAATGAACAGGTTCCCTTTTCACTTATTTATCCGGACAAGGATCTGTTCATTCTTACTCCTCGTGTGTTTGGGTCAGTCGCATTTGTCCATCAGCTGTTGCCTGGTTCTGACAAGCTCTCTCCTAGGGCTGTCAAGTGCGTCTTTGTGGGGTACTCCAGAACTCAAAAGGGGTACAAGTGTTTTGACCCTGTGCGTCGGCGGTATATGATCAGTGCAGATGTTACATTCTTTGAATCCATTATGTATTTTTCAGAATCCGGGAACATGCCACCACCACCATTATCTCCTGATACCGTATTCATGGCACCACCAACATCACCACCACCACCGCCGTCACCACCAACATCACAGCCGTCACCACCATTACCACCACCACCACAACCACCACCACCGCCGCCACCAATAGTATCCCCGTTACCATTCCATTACACCCGGCGGCCGAATCAAGCTCATGGTCCTGACCAGTCAACTAGCTCGCCTATGGTATGTAATGAAAATATTAATGTTGATGGGTCTGACGACATTTCTCAGCAGGATGCATTACAGGAGCATGGTGATACCACAGAGGATCTGGATGTTCCAATCGCTTTACGCAAGCCGAAGAGAAGCTGTGCCAAGTATCCAGTATCAGCAGCGATTTCGTTTGAGAGGCTATCTGGACCATTCAGGACGTTTGCATTGGCACTTTCAGCTACAGATATTCCACGGAACCACCATGAGGCTTTGCAGGATTCTCGATGGCGGCTAGCAATGGAGGAAGAGATGGCGGCACTTCAGTCTAGAGGAACATGGAGCTTGGTTACTATACCACCAGATGTCAACCCGGTGAGTTGCAAGTGGGTATTTACAGTAAAACATAATGCAGATGGCTCCATCGACAGGTACAAGGCACGCCTAGTTGCAAGGGGATTCACACAGACATATGGGGTAGATTACCTTGACACGTTCTCCCCGGTGGCTCGTCATTCCACTCTGCGGATCCTCTTATCAGTTGCAGTTACCAGAGACTGGCCACTCTATCAACTGGATGTGAAGAATGCCTTTTTGTATGGCGACCTGCAGGAGGAAGTCTACATGCAACAGCCACCAGGTTTTGCTGTTGAGGGGGAGTGTTCCAAGGTTTGCAGATTACATAAGGCTATCTATGGCCTTAAGCAGAGCCCCAGAGCATGGTTCCAGAAGCTGTCAGACCTCTTTGAGAAACAAGGATATAAACGCTCCAATGCTGATCATTCCTTGTTTGTACAGAAGACGGCAAGAGGTATTGTTGTAATCATGGTTTATGTTGACGATATCTTGATTACAGGTGATGATGACCAGGGCATTAAGCAGGCAAAGGAAAGGCTGGGGACCGAGTTTGTCACCAAGGACTTGGGAGTCCTTAGATATTTTCTGGGGCTGGAATTTGCCAGAAATCCGTATGGATTAGTCATGTCACAGAGGAAGTATGTCACAGATCTACTGAGTGAGACAGGTATGCTAGGGTGTCGACCTGCTACGACACCAATGGACCCTAGCATGAAGCTGTATGATGATGACACAGAGGAGGTTGACAGGAGAAGATACAGAGAACTGGTAGGCAAATTGTTATATGTCACGATCACTAGGCCAGATATATTATTTGCAGTGAGCCGTGTGAGCCAGTTCATGGAGCAGCCACGCCAGGTGCATATGGATGCAATACACATGATACTTAGATATCTCAAATCTTCTCCAGGCAAAGGTCTGCTATTCAAGAAAGGAAAGGGGATTTCTGTCTCAGCATGCGCAGATGCAGACTATGCAGGATGTCCTAAGGATAGGAAGTCCACCTCAGGGTATGCTGTCTATGTTGGAGATACCCTAGCCTCATGGAGGAGCAAGAAGCAAACTGTGGTAGCTAGATCCAGTGCTGAATCTGAATATAGGGCTATGGCCCAGGCTACTACAGAGATGATGTGGGTGAAAGCGGTGCTGACAGATTTATGCTTAGATATACCACTTCCTATGAACTTGGAGTGTGATAATCAGGCTGCTTTGTTCATTGCAAACAATCCTGCATTCCATGAACGGACCAAGCACATTGAGGTGGATTGCCACTTCATACGTGATATGATTCAGAAAGGATTCATTACCACATCCCATGTTACTTCAGAGAACCAGACTGCAGATATATTCACCAAGGCATTGTTACGTGGCCCATTTCAGAAGTGTGCTTCCAAGCTGAGCATGATTGACATCTATGCTCCATCTTGAGGGGGAGTGTTGACGCATGTTTAGTTATTGTGTCTCTTTGCTATTTTATTTTCTTGTTATCCTCTTTATGTAATTTACCCATAGGCTACTCTCCTATATAAGAGAGCCTAGGGCTATGGAATAAATATCTTATTCACGTTTCCCAACAATATGATATATAGAAAATGGGCCCATGAAGACGATGCCCCAAGCGTCGAAGACATCACAGAAGATGATGGGCTTCATCGGCGTCTCGTCTTTGGAAGTTCTAGGGGTGCTAATCGAAATGACTAATTCAATTGAGATTCGTTCGATAAGAGTTTGAAAAAAGTTCAATTCAAAATAAAATGAATTGAATACGAATTCCGCTTGTAGATTCGGTTCCCTAATGAATTGAATTCGAATTAACATGAACTCCTTCGATAATAATTCAATTCGATTTGATATTATATATAGAGAGAGACATATATACATGCACACCCATATATATTTATATATTTATATTTATAATGTATGTATATGTATGTATGTATATGTATATTTATATGAATGTATACATGATTGCATGTGCTTATTGCATATTACATACATACATGCATGCATACATATTTTCTAAATGTATGCATGCATGAGTGTGTGGATGTGTATACGTATAATTACAGCCGTTAATGACTAAATGTCCAATATTAAAAAATACAACAACAACAACAACAACAAAGCCTTTTCCCACAATTAAGTAGGGTCGGCTACATGGATTCTTCGCCTCCATTCAGATCTATCTTGGGTCAATCCCGGACTTATATCCAAAAAGCTAAGATCCCTTCGTATAGTCTCTTTCCAACACTTCTTGGGCCGTCCTCGCCCTCTCTTAGCCGGCTCAACATCCCAACACTCGCATCTCCTAACCGGTGCATCAGTTGACCTTCTTTGCAAATGACCAAACCATCTTAAGCGGTTTTCTCGCATCTTAAGCGGTTTTCTTTGCAAATGACCAAACCTTCTTTGCAAATGTCCAATATTAAAAAATAAAGTAAAAAATATTAGCTACAAAGCATAGTAGGAAAGAACATAAATTTAATATTTTTATCCCAGTTCCCCACCTTACACTTATTTTCATGTTCCCGCATTCTCTGCCCCACACTTTCCCTTCTTACTTTCATTCTTCATTAAAGATCTTTCAATCTTAGGGTGACAGTGGTGCTCCCACTTCTTGCATGTGAAAATGAAGTCATGTTACGTCAAGTTTCTCCTTCATGTTTGTCATGATTTTTAGCCTTTATGAGTTTTCTTTACTTTCTTATTTTGTTAGTTATCCTTGCAAGGCAATCTATGGTACCAGCTACCATTGTGGAGATGACATTAATCATCACTAAAGTAATTTACAAGTTTTTCTCACCATTATGGTAGTTGTTAGTTTTTATACTGAACATCTCATGCAATTCACAAATCTAATTTTAAGATATCGATGAAACATCATGATGCAAGAAGTGATTTATCTAGCTAAGTTATTTGTTGTCATTCTTGTTATTTCAAATAATAAGATCAGTTTGTATTAATTTTCTTTTAGGAGCTTGATGTTATCTTGCTTCAACATATAATGGTCAACATAATGTGTTCCCTACTCCTATCATGTATTTCGGCTTGCCCTATCTAGAATGGCATCTCATATACACAATAGTCTGAGTACTATTCCGTGAACTCTCAGAAAAAAGATGACTTCCCACATGTGAAGGGCCCTAGGCTTCTTTACGACGTTGAGATTGAGAAGGTTTGTCTTACTGAATCACACATCATCCTTGCTTTCAAGCACATCCATCATCGCTACATCAGCTATCCAAGGAGGAGTCTCTACCTCGCATATGAGCCCTCCTTGACCATCTTTCGAAAAGTTCTCAATCAATCATATATATTAATTTTGCTTATGGTTGGTAAGCTACGGCCAAGTCAATTAGTTCCTTGTTAGTAAACTACAGGAGGAATGGTACCAACACAATCTAAAAAACTTGAAGTTTAGGCTAAATCGTTCAGGAAAATCATCTAACTGGGATTTTCTTTAAGGGATTACAAATTAGATTAATCGTTCATGTGGATTAGAAGAGGTTTCAGCAAAGGATGAGGGAATACAAGAGTGAGGTCAAAAGCGACAATCAATACTTAACCTAGCCTTAGACATATATTAGTCCAGCTGGAGAGAGGGAAAGGACGTGTATGAGGTAAGTTGTAGTAGATGAAAACAATCAGTGATTGAGTAATGAATCGAGGATATGATTTCCCTCGGGGATGGGGTATTCTTTGTCCCAAACTGAGGGTTAGGAAGGATAAGAATGAGTTAAGAGTCATATGACCACTAGCCACTGGCTCGTTGGGCGTACAGACTCCTTATTTCAAGTTCGTTATCCTAATTGTCTCTTCTTCTCTATCTGAAATATTATATCCCCTTAATAAGTCTTTATAACTATATATACTTATATATCACTTTTTCATTAAAAAAGAATTAAATTCAGATAGCAAAAAAAATTTACTATCCGTAAAAAGTTAGGTATTTTTTGCATTATATATTATTCGCTATGTATCTTCGTTCATGATATAGTTTTAACTTCTCTTAGTAATCTGTATTAAAAAAGAGAATTATAAAATAAAATCTTTAAAATTGTGTTATTCTTTATACAAATAATATATGTAAACTTTGAAACGTAAGTAAATTATTTTAAATTCGAAATAAAATGAGTCAAATTTAAATATTCCAAACTCAAAATAAATGAATATGAATTCAAATTTACAAAATTGTTTTAAATTTGATTCGAGTTCGGATTCAAAATTTTCAAAGCGAATCGAATTTGAATCTTAGTGGATTCGAAGGTATTTGATTCGCTTAGCACCCCTACAATTTGGGACCAATAGCCCCCTCATTTTTTTGGCATATTGGACACGACTTCACGAATGTGTAAGCGTCGTGAAACAAAGATGACTAGTATAAGCCACACTGCAGTACCTTCCATGTAGTCATCTTCACATAGCGGTGTCCTCCAGCCTCTAAGGTATGGCAGTGAATAAGGACACTCTCGTATTCCTCCTAAGGAATACACCTCCTCCAGACACAATCGGGTCCTTCAAATAAAGGAACATATCCTCCTATTGGTAGTGTTCAATGGTATGTGCTCGTGGACTTTCAAGTACATGGCGCAACTTCTTGTGAAGGCAACACCGAGTGCAAAATTATCCTCCTTTGGAGATATCCTCTCCTCGGTGATGGTCCTACATGTGATTATCATCCTCAGCTAATTTTGACAGATTGGGTGCCTCTACAATGTAGGGAGGTGGCGCTCTTGAGAGAGGCTCTTGCAAAGATTGTTGAGGTGCATGTCATTGGTGGCGATTGTTGGTCTCTCATCAAGGGACACTCTGGATGTTATTATTGGCATGGCAAACCTCATGCCTTGAGCTTCAATGGATGCTATCCTCATGGTCGAAAGTTCTTTTGTTTTGCTATATGTGCCGGAGGTGATGGATGTTTTGTTGATGAGGCCAGAGGTCCGTGATGGAGTGACGAAGGCATCGAAAGGATCGAGAATCATGATGCCTCAAGCGTCAAAGATTTAGAGGTTGATTCGTTGACGTCTATATTATTTCCACTTTATGTGGAACCGCAAGTGACCTATGTCCATGCTTCGATTTGGGTCTAAACCTTCTGAGTAGCAGCTTCAATGGCTGGGTGATGTCTGGGGTTATTATCAGTGTCAGACAAACCTGGAGATTTATTCTTAAATCAAAGATATGTGTCCCCAAGGGGCATCTATCTTCATTAAGCGAGCAGATGATGGTCATTACGCCCCATGTTTTTGATCGACCATGTTGTGTCTCCTGTTCTTTGATGTGCAGCCAATGGTTGTCGAAGATGAGCATCCTTATGTTCTGGTGGTAGAGTGCTTGGCCCCGAGATATCAAGATGTTTTTTCGGGTAACAGTAATAAGGAGTTGGTTGCTATGTCTCATGTTTTTTTTGCTAAAGCCGGGTCACTTCATTCATCGGGTCCAAGAGAGGATAATGGGACTGTCATAGAAGAGAGAGAGGCTTCGAGAAGATAAAAGCATTGTTGAAGGATAGGACCAAAAATGTTGGCTTTCTCAAGAATGCGACAAAATACAGTCGGTGATAGTTGGAAGAATCCTGAGTTGGAGGGGAGGGATGAGGATGAGTGGGTCCTAGCTAGTCACTTTGACTGAGGAGAGGGAGGAGATTGATTCGAAGGGAGCAAAGACTTATGTGGTAGTTAACAGGGATTCCAACAGATAATGGCTCAAGGTTGAGATGTTACCCGCTTTGGATGGTCGCAGTTAGTTCTTGCCCCAGGATGACTATAGTGGGGTTCAGTCAGCTAGTTGGTTGGGTGATTTTTTTTTTATTTTATAGGAGACAATCAGGAAATCAGGATGAAGAGTTGCAGAGATATGTGCAAGGTTTGGGACTTTCTAATTTCTGTGTGCTTGATTTTGTGGAGAGCTCTTGGAGGGGGGGTGGGGGTGGTGGAACTCTTGAGCTCATTAGGTGGAATACCAATCTTCTCCAGTTTGTTGATGAAGTGGTTGGACAAAGAGTGCTCTCGATAGTGCTCAGAAAGCCATCAATAGGGTGTTGTTGGCCTTCTTTTGTATTTACAGTCTGACTGACACTTTGAGAAGGCGAACTCTCGGATGAGTTGAGAATGATACATTAGGTTTATCTTGGCTCCTTGGAATGTCAAGGATGAAGTCAATTCACTCTTCTAATGAATGATTGTTCAAGGCTCCAAGGAGGGTTGGATCTTGGTTCCAAAGAGCTTTCAAAGTTGATTGAGGAGCTGCATCTGAAGGTTTTCTATGCATTTGGCTGCAGATATATGTGGTGAAATTTAGGTTATACAGTGCAAGTGAACCATTTTTTGGTGTACAGTGGTGATGTCTCATCTGACATCTGTGAAATCTTTGTCTCGATCTCGATAAGATGGCGCGCCACTTGTCTGGGATTCAAGGGAGAGTCACCAATCGTCATATGTGTCAGGGTTAAGCATTCTGATTGTTGAAGGGGTTCATGAGCTTGATACAGAATATTGGGGCAGCTACCTACTGGAGGGTTCGATAATGAAAAGAGTTACTTTGAATTTTTTATGCACACACATTTACGGTGAATGCCCTTATTCCTTTCAAAAGAATGAGTTACTTGAAAATAAGAAAGAGGATTGGTTAAGGCAAGATATATAGGATGCACCGGATAAGTTTTCCATGCTAGATAAAGTGATGGATGACAGGGCTTTAACTAAATATGAGATGGAGAAGCATAATGTGCATCAAATAGTTGTCCTGAAGGAAGACAAAAAAAGTGAGGTGAAGTGGAGACAAAGATCTAGGCAGATCTGACTGAGGAAGGGTAATGTATGCAACGGCCAGTAGAAGACGAAGAAGGAATCTCACCGATTCTATTTTGGTTGAATGTGCCCCTTACACCTGATTGGGTGAGAGTGTGATAACCCTCAACTAGGTTGGAGTTAGGATGCCCAGATTGGGCAGCAACCGTTTAGTGTGCGGGTCTAGGATCCTATTCTCTTCCACGGTTTTATCGCGAGCTCGCAGTTTTTACGCTTCTCTGGGATCCATGTGGTACTGGGATGAACAAGTTGTCCCAAGTAGAAGTGGGCGAGCTCATTTGTGAGTTTGGGGAAGATGAAATCAAGACGACACTCTATAAGTTGATTGTTGATGGTTTCCCGATTTCCTAACATAGAAATTCTAAAATGTGGTGGGAGGAGATATTACGACGATGACCAATGAATTCAGAGTGACGTTGTGATTTTTATTAGTCAAATAAGGTGTTCGTCTTTATTTTGTTTAAGGAGGTATCCAAGAGAATAGAGGATTTCAAATCATTGGGTGTTCCAACACCATTTGTCACATTGTGGCAAAGTTACTTGTGAATCGTCTTCTTCCGGTCCTTAAGATATCATCGCATTGGTTCAGACAGCTTTTGTGCAAGGCACACACATGATGGATTGTTTGATGATGGCCACATAGATGGTGGCGGACTAAAGATGTCCACAAGTTAAAAGTACGCTATGGAAAGAGGACTTCTTCAAGGCTTGTGATTGTGTAGAATGAAGATTTCACAAGTCACACCTCTTAGGTAAGGTTTTCTCGAGGCTTGGATTGCATGAATCAAAAGATGTTTTAATATCGCGACAGGGTGAAAATGGTCCACATTTGATGGATTCCGTCAAAGTTAACGGGAAAACGGATGGATGTTAACACAGGGTCATGCCATGTAAGAGTTAAGCATTATTCGGGGTTCTTGGTGTAATTCACGATTACACGGGGTTATGATTGTAATTACGGAATTACTCAAGGTTATTGGTGTAAATATCCCTTTCAGTATCCTCACTCGTTGTTCCCTTCTTTCAACACCTACACCTTCGCATGCTCCTAATGTCAGTATTATATCTTTTCTCCACGTCCATAATCGTAGGAGTGGGTCATCTCTCCGATGTCAGAATTTTACTAGTGAGATAGTACTTCTCTTTCCTTCTCACTTCTTAAAGACGTATAGATAGAGGAAGCAAAAGATTGGAGAAGTCCCTTCACGTCCTGACAGGCTAAATTCGTTAATGAAGCTATAATTAATTATTCTACTTGATGTCCTGAATTGCATTTAATAGACAAAGGATGATCTCCAAACTTCTCCATTATTTTAAGAATTGAATTCGCTCTCAAGCAACTCCCAACGAGACTTAAGCGATTCAAATGACCTAATCTGTTATGGATGCATAACGAATACATAACGAAGAACGCTACATGGTTTCCGCTATGATGCCATGTAGAAATGATAATTCGAAAGCATAATATCATAGATAATTATAGAAGCGTAGAAGAATACCGGAATTATACTTGGAACCCTGTTCCGTGAGAAGCGGGATGAAACCACGGGAAAGCACCACTAAAAGTTGATTCTTCTATTCATTTTCTCAACTGATACAATGGGTGTAGGGATTTTTGTATGATCCCACAAACAGACTTGAGTACCACTAAGAGTAGATGTGGAACTAAACATGTGGATGTGGTGATTGAACCCTGGAGGGATCCAGTTACCCATCTATACAAGTGATGCATACTCTAACAGTACAGAGCCAAGGCACGGGCTAGTTAGAGATGATGTGATCCAGATCTGTTCTTACTGACCAAATAGTTGAGGTGTCTATTCCCATACACCTCCAATGCGACAACTACGTTGCCCTCTTCATTGCCAACAATCTAGCCTTCCATGAGAGGACCAAACATATCGAGGTAGATTGTGACTACACTCGAGACATGATTCAGAAGGGCCTCATCTCCACCTCTCATGTTAGCCCAGGAGTTCAGACAGCAGACGTGCTCACTAAGGCCCTAGCCAGAGGGCCTTTCCAGAGATGTTCCAAGCTGAGCATGATTGATATCTACGATCAGGCTTGAGGGGGAGTGTTGACATATTAGTTATAGCTTGAGGGGGTGTTGAGATAGTAGCTATCTTTTGTTTCTTTTATGTATTCTCTATTATTTGTGTCTTCTTTATGTAATTTGCTCAACAAGTTTCTCTTTTATATAAGAGAACCCTAGGGCCTCATGAATAAGCAATTCATTATTTTCTACCAAAAAGTTGGATAGTAGTGGGGGCAGGAAGACTTATATCTATTTGAATGTCCAGTGGAAGCAATGGAAGCAAGGAAACTAACAAGGCTAGAAAGGAGCAGGAGTCGCTCAACTGTCAAGGAGTTATAATCATTGCTGAAAAGTGAATGCAAGGGGTTCAACTCTCCTTTGAGATTGTGTCTCAGATTCTGACCTCCACTTGTTTAGAGGCCCCTTGGGGAGAGTTTTTTTTTAAGTCAAAAAGGGGAAAACACGCTATGGTGTCCGCCCCAAATATATTATAAAAGAGGTGGTAAGAAATACTTACAGAAGCTAAGACTCAAAGATAGTCTTAGCATGGAAAAACATTCTCTGAATAAAACTGATCACCAACAAAGATTCTACCATTTCTAGCTAATGAAATGGACCATAAAGTAGCAATCGGACATAGCAGTTCATCATGAGACCGAAGTTTGGCAGCACTAAGGGAGTCTTAAAAGGTCTCAACGCTCTAAAGGTTCAACCAGGTAGCTCCAATTTCCTGCCAAATCAAGCAAGTTCTATCACAACAGAAGAATAGGTGTACAATGGATTCAATCTCGGTGTTGCAGAGAGGGTGAAGGTCAGTGACACATGCGAACACTCTGGAGCAACAATCCCTAGTAAAAATACGTCTCCTTCGTAGTATCTATAAGAAGACGTAAATCCCGCTGTCTAACTTCAATTCCCAAATGAGCGTGCAGTCACGAACTAGGACGGCATCAAATAGTGCTAGTAGTTTATCAACAGGCTTGTAAGCACGTCTAACAGAAAAATCTCCTCTCCTCCACTTCCAATGGTCTCTACCACCAGATAGACCAATCTCTAGAGAGGATTTGACCTTCGGAAGTCTTAGGGAATGATCCTCAGTCGTTGAATTACGAGAGCCCTAAAGCTATACGAAAGAAACTCCTGACCTCGAGGGAATTGATACTACAAGTCTACAACTAGATGCTTTTAAACATGTGTGAGGCCAGCAGTTGTGTAAATAGAGTGACCACAGAGCAGGTGGATTCATGGAATCGAGCTCACATCATTAAAGATAATCGCAAGGGCCGAACTAGGTAAAGCTAAATGGGGAGGTGAGTTAAGAAACTGAAACATCGCGAGGTTATATGCTTTGGACGATGTGGTGCTAGTTGTAAGGTAAGCTTCCTTCGAGTTCTCTACGAAGTTAAGTAAGGTTTAACGTAAGGTCGAGCTCAGGGAGTGGAGAGGGTTTTGGGGATATCTTCACTACTTTGCTAAAAGCTTTTTTCCCCATTTTTGGAGTGGTCTCCCTTTCTAAGTAGGTAGGGGAGCATAGAGAAGGGGAAGGGTAGACCCAAAGGGAAAAGCCACAAGCCATGAGATTATATAAAATAAGGGTTTAAGGATTATCAGTCCTCGACCTCTTTCAAATAGCATTGCATGATGGCTAGTCTATGTATACCAGGAACTTCCTGCGAGTTTGATTGGTTTATACGGCTTCTATCCTTGGGTTTGGGATAACTAGTAAGGTTTTAGGCAGTTAAACAGAGACAAGAGCAAGCGTGGGTGAGAGGAGCAGCAGATAGAACTTACGTCAGTGAATATCGGTAGAAACTTCTTCGAAAAAATTCATGATCCATATTTTGGTAGTGATTTCTACCGACTAGAATAATTTCTCTCCTCAACTGATGAGGAATTAGCAATAAGGCGGTCCAGACCTTAGACACCTTAAAATCCCCAACTCCCTTAATGATCAAATCATTCGCCTATATGAGAGAGTTAACCATAGGCTTCTGAGAAAGCTTCAATGACAGCGGAGTGAACCGATTGGGGCAACGGCGATGATCTTCACCACATGGGTGTGATCCAAGGAGCATTGAAGCTCCTTATCACAGATGTTGTCAGTGACTACAAAGCTTTAAGGCAACCCTTCGCCAGCCTCTTGAGGCGACCATCATGGATAGGAGTGTCAACCACCACTAGCATTTCCAAGCGAGAGAACAACTTGCTAAAAATAATCAACTCCTAACCCCTATCCCTTATTCCATTGCTCCAAATATTCTGTTATACTCCCTTCCTCTTTGAATATATACCCACTCTGATCACCATACGCGCTCATCCTCTGACCCCTACATCTTCTTGTTCTACCTCACCATACTCCCTCATCTCTGATCGATCTCACCAGAGCCTCAAGTTTTATCGACCACCATTAAACAAGGAGCTCTCCATCCTCCGTCGATCTGCTTACCCCCTCTTCACCGAGCTCCGGATCGAGCCCTCTTAAACAATTTTGTAGGCCATTTGAGGAAACAAATCACGCCCGAAATCGTCATCCTCAAAGCATCTCCGGTGCCGCTTAGACCCTAAGCTCCATTGTATCTAGCCATTAGAGCCAAATCGAGCATTGTAGAATCCGAACTCCATCAGAGAAGGCATTTCGTCCCTTCGTCACTTATAGGTGCTTAGACTCCATCACAGCAGCAAAGCCCTCCGTCCATTGCCCTTGACCAATTGTAGGTCTTCTTCAAGCTTCAACATTTGAACACCATCGTATCTCCTCCACCCCTCGACCACCGGATCTCGAACCCTCGACAAATTTGCCAGAGGACGAAAAAGGAAGGAGGCTCCTTATGGTACATCCATCATCAATCTGCGACTCTACCAATCCCAACCATCAAGAGCTTCATCCACTTCTAGTTGTTGGACAAGAAGCCACAGCCGATCTCTTTTTTTGGTAGCCCCCCTCCCAGCCACTTGATATATCCATATCGAGTGATAGAGGACCAGCAGCGTGGACCCGTTGAAGCCGCTAGATTAGCCTAGTGAATCGCTCTACACCATTAAATCAAGAGAAGTCTCACAAGAGCTGGGTCACGTGAGTGGTTTATGTGCATACTTACCCTCGCATAATCTGAAATTCACATAAAAGGGCATGCCTTTGGGCTTTCTACAAGCCTACTCCTCCATCTTGAGAAATTTGCATATAATCCCCCACTAGTCTAATTTTAGCTTAAACTTTATTCTCGAAATATGCAATTACCATTGGAATAATTGCCTCGTTACTTTTGAACCCTATGTCAGAAAATTATGAACTTTGTCTTTATTTGTAGCTCTTGTAATTCTTTTTCATTTGAGCTATTGTAGACTAGGTTTTTGAGTTTATTCGAATTTAGTGTGTGATTTTAAAAGAAAAATGCATACTAAGTCATTAATTCATTATTAAAATCAATGTCATTTTAGAAAATTTTAGAAAAATACTCATTTGGGGAACCTCACAAGGAAACTTTCAACACTTGGATTGTTGAAATTCATTAACATTTCTATTCTGTAGAGTTGATTTTTTAGATAAGTTTTAAGGGTATAATTTGCATCATTCTCGAAAATTAAAAACATCCCTAAATTCCTCAATATGCTCTAAATTGTATGATATTTGTAATACTTAATTTGATGGTTTGCATACTTAAAAGTGAAAAACTCCAAACAGTAACTTTTCATCATGTATTTTTAATTTAGGGGTTTTATCACGTGTGCCCCTCTGAGAAATTGCAATATCAGGTATGCTCCTCCCTTTCTTGGAATATCACTTGTGCCACTGAATTCTTGATATGTTATCACTCGTACCTTCCGTCAGAAGGGTCGTCAAAACTTGACCTAAACCATGATTTATTCAAACTATGGTGTGATTAAGAGGGGCAGAATGGTCAAACCTCCCTTTCCTCTTCCCCCAACCCCTCCGTAGGGTAGAAGATATGGACACCTCTTCCTTCTATCTAGATCTGAGGATGAGAAGGATATAGCCCCATGTTTGTTGCTCCTGCTAGAAATGAAACGTTCCTCCAACAATCAAGACACATTCAAATACATTCTTGATTTCATCATAAATCCCAAAACTGAACGCAATCTTCATCCTGCTCAAAAACACAACCCAAATCCATTTTCTACAACAACTCCCATCACCTGAACAATCCCAACCACTTCATTCAACCCCAACCACCATTATCGTCTTCAAAATCCAACCACCAAATACCTTATCCCTGCAGCAGAATCCCAATAAACTCTCTTCTTCTTTTTAAGTGAAAAGGGTGAAGTCCTAGAAATTGGGGCTCACCGCTAAGTATATATCATTATAGGTATAAAAGAGTACAAAGACTTACAGACTCCACAATTAGCATAAAGTTTTGCTATGCTCTAGTATATTTTCAGTATAACAAGATTGTCCCCCAAAAATAACTTTGTTCCTTGCACACCAAATTGCCCATAAAGTCGCAAAGGGTCGCGCACAATCCCCATGGCCGACACTGCACACCAGACGGATGCTCCTCCAAAAATTTGCTCCATCAGCTGCCACACCACGATAAGTCGGACATGTCCCAAACCCCGACAGAGTACGGACACGTGAAGAATAAATGGTCACTATCCTCAGCCACCAAGCCACAACGACTGCAACCAAAGGAAGACCTTTATCCGATCAGGCACCCTGCTTCTTCAAACCAAACTTAAATCTGTCGCCATGTCCGATTCCACCTCGCCCCCCTCCCCTACCAAACATCTGTACGCCTTCCTCACATAAAATGTAAACTCTCTCTTCTCTAGAGCTTCAAAAAAAACTCTCTCTTCTCTAACCCGTATAATCTATCACCTTTTTGCTCCAGATCTAAAATGTAAACTACTCCATAACCAGCTTTCAACCTAACTATGTCCTCTCGAAACAACCCAATCTCAGAACTTGAAACCCTATCCTACCTATTTAGGCATCTCGTCCAACCTTCCCAGGTTGGTCTGCCTAAGGACTATGTATGGTCTTAATACAAATTCGGGGAAAGGGATCTCTGATTTCTAAATGGAGATAGTGAAATCAAGTGGAATCAAATGGATAGGTGTGGAATTGGAAACAAACCCAGAATCGTGGTGGATTTGGGGAGATCATGTGATCAGGTGGTCGAAGAAGAGGGCTAGAGGGGTAGGCAGAGGAGGAAGGCTACGGGAGGGGAAGGCGGAGGTAGGAGGTAGGAGGGGGGATTGGTGAAGGTGCTAGCAGGTGGCTGGGCGAAGGTCGGAGAAAAGGCCTTGACGGGGAGGCCGAGGAGGAAGGCGACTGGAGGGGGAGGTGGTGGAGATGGGAGGAGGTTGTAAGGGGCGTGAACACCCTTAGGTTTTTTTCTAATTACCAATATGTCCCAAAGTCAATGTTTGTTTGGGACATGGATAAACAACAACTAATCTGAGGGGCAAAGGTGAGAAATGTGAAAAAAGTAAGGGGCATAAGTGATATTCCAAAAAAGGGAGGAACACAACTGATTTGCAATATCTCAGAGGAGCGCATGATAAACAAAACCCTTTAATTTATATATTACATCTAAAAATTCCAAAAAAAAAAATCCAATAGCTTCACTTCAATATATTTTGCGCATTATATTTTTATTTTTTTAAAAAAATGTAATTTCATTATTACAATTAAAAAATCAAAAAAAATCCTACATCATATATATGTTGTTGACGCCCTCTTCTTCTCTCTCTCTCTCGATCGGCGCACCCCCAACGCCGTCGCCCCTGCCGTGCGCGCCTCCAACGCTGCCATTGTGCATCATCTGCGCATCCCCTGCGCAGCCCTAGCGTGCCGCGCGAAACCCCTACGCAGCACTTGCGCGTTGTGCGCAGCCCCTACGCGCGCAGCCCCTTGCGCATCCCTTGTGCAGCCCTAGCGCGCCGTGCGCATCCCCTGTGCAGCACTTGCGCGCTGTACGCAGCCCCTGCGCGCATCAGCCGTGCGCTGTGCGCTGTGCGCAGCCCCTGCGCGCCTCAGCCGTGCGCTCCAGTGCATCACCTTTGCCTCCCAGCGCATCTCCTGTGCGGCCTGTGCGCAACTCCTGTGTGCGTGTAGGTCTTAGCACAAACATCTTCATGGGGATAGTTGCTTGAAGTCTACACATGCAACTACCCCCATCTATGGTATTGTAGACAAAACATATCGTTTGTCAATCGTTCCAGTCTTTATTTTTCAATATGTCAGAGAGCAAGGCAGATATCCCATCTATTGGCGCATTCCGTGGTCCAGCGCCTATTGTCAAGATGGACGGTACAAACTATGAACTGTGGGCAATGCACAATGCAGTTCATGAGCATGATGAAGTCTACAGGTAAGAAGCATATTCTTACCGAATCAGAGCCTGCTGAGAAGACTGGAACCTATGCCTCCTGGGAGGCTGATGACGCATACGCCAAGGTCTGGCTATCTGGCACGTTGGCAATTGAGATTGCCAATGATATCCTCCATCAACCCACAGCGAAGGATATGTGGGACATTCTGGCGGCCACATATTCCCAGGCAAAGAACGAGACAAAGATTCTGCAACTCCATCATGATATCTTCACCATCAAGCAGAATGGTCGCCCTCTACATTCTCTCTATACATCACTGAGATGGATGTTTGAGAAGCTATATAGCTTCATGCCCTTGACAGCTACGCCAGAGTAGCAGAAGACATACAGGAATGCTACTATGGTGGGTGTGTTTCTCGCTGCACTTGATCCAGAGTATGAGGCAGCACGTTCTCAGATTTTGGCGGACTCGACTATTCCTCCCATGGAGGAAGCTTTTCACAGATTGAGTAGGATCACAGTGCCTTCAGCAGATGCGAGTCAGATTTCCTCAGCTATGGCGGCCAACAGAGGCCGCGGTTTTCATCACCAGGGCCGTGGACGTACTCCTCGTGGAAGGGGTGGCCGCACCAGGCCAACATGCACATATTGTCACCGAGTCGGGCACAATGAAGACACATGCTATTCGAAGCATGGATTCCCTGCATCTGCGCGAGCCGCTGAGCAGATAGAGCCCCCATCTGCTGCTACCCTGGATCAACGATTTGATGATCTAGTTGCTCGCCTCAGGGGCATCATACCACCATCTGGTCCAGCACCGACTACAGAGAGTCATACTGATGCTGCTGCCTCTGCCTCTGCATCTACTAGTACTTCAGGTAGTACACTTGCACTCCACAGTAGTAGATCTGATATACTGCCATGGATCATGGACTCGAGTGCTACACATCATTTATGTGGCGACCAGAGTCTACTTACAGGATACACTCAGATCCCTCCAGGACGGACAGTAGTGATTGCTAATGGCACGCATTCCCCTATCACTGGTCAGGGGGAGATTAGATTGACACCTTCTATGCAGCTTAAGAATGTCCTACATGCACCGCATTTTTCTATGAATCTGTTGTCAATTAGTCAGATTACGAAGGATCTCCATTGTCGAGCTATTTTTGATTCATCTTCTTTGATTTTTCAGGACATCCGTACGGGCAACGTGATTGGTCATGGCTATGAGCAAGGAGGCCTTTACCGTCTGAACCAGACCCCATTTGTCGGAACCACATCTTCTCCTGCTGGACAAGTATCTCCTCTCCTGTGGCATCTGCGTTTTGGTCATTTACCGCTTCAGAAGTTGCGTCTAGTTCTACCCTATGGTCTCTCTCACACACCTATCCAGTGTGAGGCATGTCAGTTGGGAAAGCATCACAGGTCGTCTTTTCCCAGTAGTCAAGGTCGGAGTAGTAACTCCAAGTTTGAGTTGTTTCATGTCGATGTCTGGGGTCCGAGTCGTGTTCCCGATCATCAGGGACACAGGTTCTATATTGTATTTGTGGATGATTTCTCTAGAGCGTCATGGGTCTTTCTAATGAAAAATAAATCTGAAGCAGGAAATATTATTATCCACTTTCTTAATGAAATTCAAAATGTTTTTTCCACATCTGTCAAGATTGTGAGAAGTGATAATGCCTTAGAGTTGTGCACCAACATTCTAGCCAATTACTACTCCTCAAAAGGAATTATTCACCAAACATCTTGTGCTCATACGTCTCAACAGAATGGGGTTGCCGAAAGAAAACACCGTCATCTTCTTGATGTCACAAGGTCACTTCTTATTCAGAGTCATGTTCCGTACTCCTACTGGGGTGATGCAGTCCTTACTGCATGTTACCTAATCAACCGTATGCCTTCGTCCGTCTTGAATGAACAGATTCCTTTTTCACTCATTTACCCTGACAAGGATTTGTTCATTCTTGCCCCTCGTGTGTTTGGGTCAGTCGCATTTGTCCATCAGTTGTCGCCTGGTACTGACAAGCTCTCTCCTAGGGCTGTCAAGTGCGTCGTTGTGGGGTACTCCAGAACTCAAAAGGGGTACAAGTGTTTTGATCCTGTGCGTCGGCGGTATATGATCAGTGCAGATGTTACATTTTTTGAATCTGTTATGTACTTTTCAGAATCTGGAAACATGCAGCTACCACCTATATCTCCGGATGCCGTATTCATGGTACCACCACCACCATTGCCACAAACAACAACACCGTCACCACCACCGCCACCGCCACCACCACCGCCACCACCACCGCCACCGCTAGTATCCCCGCTACCATTCCATTACACCCGCAGGCCTCCTCCAGCTCATGGTCCTGACCCGTCAACTAGCTCGCCTATGGTATGTAATGAAAATATTAATGTTGATGGATCTGACGACATTTCTCAGCAGGATGTATTACAGGAGCATGGTGAGAACACAGATGATCTGGATGTTCCAATTGCTCTACGCAAGCCGAAGAGAAGCCGTGCCAAATATCATTATCAGCAGCTGTGTCTTTTGAGAGGTTATCTGGAGACTTCAGGACGTTTGCATTGGCACTTTCAGCTACAGACATTCCACGGAATCATCATGATGCTTTGCAGGATGCTAGATGGCGACTAGCAATGGAAGAAGAAATGGCGGCACTTCAGTCCAGAGGAACCTGGAGTTTGGTTCCTACACCTCCAGATGTCAGCCCGGTGAGTTGCAAATGGGTGTTTACAGTGAAGCACAATGCAGATGGTTCCATTGACATGTACAAGGCACGCCTGGTTGCACGGGGCTTCACACAGACATATGGGGTAGACTACCTTGACACATTCTCCCCTGTGGCGCATCATTCCACTCTACGGATCCTGTTATCAGTTGCAGTTGCTAGAGACTGGCCACTTTATCAACTGGACGTGAAGAATGCATTTCTGTATGGAGACTTGCAGGAGGAAGTCTATATGCAACAGCCACCTGGTTTTGCTGTTGAGGGGGAGTGTTCCAAGGTTTGCAGATTACATAAGGCCATCTATGGCCTTAAGCAGAGCCCCAGAGCATGGTTTCAGAAGCTTTCAGATCTCTTTGAGAAACAAGGATATAAATGATCCAATGCTGATCATTCCTTGTTTGTACAGAAGACGGCTAGAGGTATCATTGTAATCATGGTTTTTGTTGATGATATCTTGATTACAGGTGATGATGACCAGGGCATTAAGCAGGCAAAGGAAAGGCTGGGGACCGAGTTTGTCACCAAGGACTTGGGAGTCCTTAGATATTTTCTGGGGCTGGAGTTTGCTAGAAATCCATATGGATTAGTCATGTCACAGAGGAAGTATGTTACAGATCTACTGAGTGAGACAGGTATGCTAGGGTGTCGACCTGCTACGACACCAATGGATCCTAGCATGAAGCTGTATGATGATGACACAGAAGAGGTGGATAAGAGAAGGTACAGAGAACTGGTAGGCAAACTACTACATGTCACGATCGCTAGACCTGATATATCATTTGCAGGTCGTGTGAGCCAGTTCATGGAGCAACCACGTCAGGCCCATATGGATGCAATACACATGATTTTGAGATATTTAAAATCATCTCCAGGTGCAGGCTTGCTATTTAAGAAAGGAAAGGAGATCTCTATCACGGCATTTGCGGATGCAGACTATGCAGGATGCCCCAAGGACAGGAAGTCCACATCAGGATTTGCAGTCTATGTTGGAGATGCTCTAGTTTCGTGGAAGAGCAAGAAACAGACAGTGGTAGCTAGATCCAGTGCTGAATTCGAATACAGGGCTATGGCCCAGGCTAGCACAGAAATGATGTGGGTGAAATCCTTACTTGCAGATCTATGTCTTGATATACCTCTTCCTATGATGTTGGAATGTGACAATCAGGCCGCCTTGTTCATTGCAAATAACCCAGCCTTTCATGAGAGGACCAAGCACATTGAGGTCGACTGTCACTACATACGTGACATGATTCAGAAGGGGTTCATTGCTACATCTCACGTCACATCAGAGAATCAGACTGCTGATATTTTCACCAAGGCATTACTTCGAGGCCCATTCCAGAAGTGTGCGTCCAAGCTGAGCATGATTGATATCTATGCTCCATCTTGAGGGGGAGTGTTGACGCATATAGAATAACTGTACCTCTTTGTTATTTTATTTTTCCTGTTATTCTCTTTATGTAATTTACCCATAGGCTACTCTCCTATATAAGAGAGCCGAGGGCTTATGGAATAGGACAACTCATTCTCTTTTCCCAACATATGTAATTCATCATAAATCCAAAAATACAAAAAAATACTTTCTAGATTCTTTGTAAAATAAAGTTTTAGGAAAAATGGATCTCAAGATTTTTAAGGCCGATAGTTCTTGCAGATCTCACTATCCAACCAGACAGGCATGAAGAAAAAAGTCACTGGAACAGGGAATTTAGGCAGCTAAGGATTTCCTTGGACAACAGTTTGTGATCAGAGATGGAGCGCTGGTGGAGACCTCGAAGGTTGGAAACGCGGGAAGTCTCGCTGCATGGAGCTTCGTCGGAGAGAGGCTCGTCCCAGGGGGAAGATGGGAAGGCTTCTTCGCGAGGGGCTGACGCTGGGGTGGTGCTGGGGAGAGGGCGCGAGGAGGGAGCTCGCAGTGGACCGTTAGTAGGGGGAGCGTGTGGGGTCTCGGAGAAGGGGAAGGCGGTGCTGGGCTGGGAGGAGGGCGAGAGGGTTGTCGTGGGTGGTGGTGCGAAGCCTATCGGAGGGGGAAGGGGGGACTGGGTGCTTGTGTCGCATAGGAAACCGGAGAGGCGGTGCTTCCGATGTGGAGTTAGGGGGCACGTTGCTTCGTTCTGCTCTTTCCCGCCAAGATGCTTCTCTTGTGGAAGGCCTGGACACCGCCAGGCTACGTGCATGTCTGCTCTTGAGAAGGTTGTGGCCAAGTAATTTGGCCTTGACAATTAAAATTTAAAGCTACTTGCAATGAAACAAGCTTTCAAGTTGTTTGGTGTGTAAAACCCCAGTCTACTCATCCTACACTCATTACCCACATAATCATTTATATATAAATATCATATGATCCATATTTAAGTCATTGCCTTTTTATTAATTATAATATAAGTTTGATTGGTCTTGAGAATGTAAATGATGAGACTCTGATATGATCATTATCTCTATTAAATGCTTATAACGATGTTTAAGAATCTTTTGGATTGATCATAGTAAGGGTATATAATGGATCTTAGCTTAATGGAAACCAAGCTCAACTACAACCAACTTCCATGTAACCAATTCAACTGCAATTTAACTTTAGCCAAACTCAATTGTGACTCAATCCAATCTCAAATGTAACTTTTCCAAATTCAACTGTAATGTAACTTTTCCAGATTCAACTGTAACTGATTCAGATGTAGCCATAGAGGATTCAGATGTATACAACTATACATGGATGATTCGGATGTAGCATCGCCAAGTCTGCTGGCGAAAAATAAACAAAACTCAAGCGGTGAGGTAGCCTACAAAAGGCTCTTCCGTCTCGCCCTTTAATTGGAAGGCGGTCCAATAGAGGGATAGGTCTACTCCAAAACTACGCCACTGAGACGGGTGAGAGAGACTTTCCGGAAAAGTCGCTCTAAAAGAAAAACCGGCCCGACCAGTACGGGCTAACGAGCTCGAAAAACTAAAACCAAGGGTCCTCCAACCTAGGTACCCTAAAGAACAAGGGTCAGCGGAACTGGTCTTTAAAAGAAAAACTGTGGATCCCAGAGAGGCGTAAAAACTGCGAGCGATCGCGAAAAATCGAGAAGGGACTGGGATCCTAGACCCGCGCATTAAGCGATCGCTGCCCTAACTGGGCTTCCTAATCTCCCGCCCAGCTGAGGGTCACCGCACCCTCGCACAGTCAGGTGTAAAGGTCACCATGACTGGCACTCATAATTATCAGTCATTGCTGACTTACCATCACTGACTTGATTCCTTGTCATTTCTCAATCTCTGTTGTGGTTGACTGTACAGATCTAGATCTTTTGTTAATAATTCAGTTAATAGTAATCTATAGTTTGTAGAATATGCCTAAAGGATTAATTCTTGAAGATGATCGATGTTCATGGTCATGGCTTATCATTTCTAGAAATTTGCGGTCATCATATATTCATTGGATATGGAGATCTAAATTTTGCTTTGATATAGAAATTCCACTTTTATAATTCAGTGGCATGATTATTCATCTAAATCTTATAGATTATTTATATGAAAATACCTCAATGTTTTCATCTTGTGTACTGATTTATCTCCAAATCTTTAATTTATTACCATTAGATTAGTGGCTAAATGGGTATTCTTAAAACTGGACTTCAGTAGCTATTTGTTCTGAAGTTATAGTAAATTTAACTATTAATTATTTTGAATTAACTGAAAGTGGTTACCCAAGTTGCACACTAGTGAGTCCAACTAAATTTATTTCTTTTGAGTAACCTTTCATTAAAGAACATTGAATATACTCTAGCGTATAGGGACGTAAGCCCGAAGCATCATATTTCTTAGCTTACATTAGATAGTTCAAGACATTCAAATGGGTTATATGGAATGTCCAGCTCATTGGTTACTTGGGACCACCAACTGGTACATTCCAAATGGATATATCCTTTATTATTGATTATCATTTCACTCTAGTTGATTTTGCCAGTTTAATTCCTTTGTTTTCAACCCTTATCCTTTTTAGTGATATGATTATCATTCAATAAATTTGTCTAAAAACTTACTCTTGAATAACAACATTAACAACTGTGATATTTTTTTTATACTTCATCAATCTCTCTCTCAAAGCTAACCCATGACCATATTTTTGAAACCCTCTCTCTTGACTCTCTTGTGGATGAACGTGTATTTTTCAACTTCAACCCTATCCTTATTTGAGATGAAACATTTGAGAATCTGATCAACTAATCATTTCATTGATTTCACCTTAATTGAAATCGGTTCCTTGGTAAATTAACTTTACAGTTAATACTTGCATGAACATGGAAATCTGGAATACCCATTTGTAGTAGTTATAACTTGTAATCCTGAGAAAATTTTATTTGAATTGGAAGGTCTGTTTAATCGTTCTGAAGCTACTGACCCTTTGATCTCCACTACAATCTATATGTTGAGGATCACACCCTATAGCATGATATGTGTTCTTAATGTAATAAACTTAAAAATGCATGTTATGATTTCTACGATGAAGTTGTTGATGGATATAACATCAATAACAATATATGTTTAAAGTTTAAAGATCATGATTTCATAGATGACCTATCCTTTTTTTTCACTGACTACCCCAACTTCGACTATTTCAAACCCTTATGTCAAAGTTGTAATTATAAATCAGGAAATATATTTAAAAATATAATAAGAAATCCTCAATTTCTTGATAGTTGGTAAAAGAACAAATGGTTGACTATAATAACCCATGATTTCAGAACAAAAGTAGCCTTTAGAGTGAATCCAGTTGCCAAGATTCAAGGTTGCACCTTTTGATAAAACGTATCACTAATCTAAATTAATCACAGCTCAAATACTCATGATAACTGTTTGTATATTTAGAGCTCACTAAATCAAATCATATGCTTAAATGATTTGTTTGGAAATCTTCAGCCAAAGGATTTTTCTAAAACTAGCACACTATGGTGAATATGATTTATTTTAGATACAATTGACCTGTAACACACTTTTTTTTTTGAAGCTCAACAACGGGAGACGCACTCGTTGGTGCTCATCCCAAATTTATTAAAAAACAAAATTGAGAAAAAGACTTACAGCGGGTAGACGGAGAGACGAAGGGAGAAAGAAAGAAAGCAAGGAAACGTAGGGTTTGACCAAACTATACCCCCACAACATCAAGGACAAGTTACATAGTAGATTAATCACAAGACATACGGGACGCAGATATAATAACGTTTTCCGGATAAAATCTCTGGCCAGCAAACAGAGCCTCGTTCCTAGCAATCCAGATGCACCATAACTGCGCAATAGAGAGTCGAATGTCGTTCCTAGACCTCGCCCGAGAATGAACCAAGCAAGCGCAGAAGGAGGAGGAGTCCGCGATGTCCAGCCAGCCCAAATCCGCCCAAATGTCACGAGTTTTCCCACAACGGAAGAAAAGGTGGTCAATAGACTCGACCTCCAGATTGCACAGACCACAGATCGGCGAAACGGAAGGGAAGATAGCAGCACACCGGCTACGAGTTAAAAGACGCCCACGACGGAAAAGCCATAGGAAAATGCCAATTCGTTCGGGAACCCGGAGGCCCCAAAAGAATTGACAATCCCTAATCAAGGAATCATCAGCCATCACCAAGGGCGGAAGAAGAGCCCGGTAAGCCTTGCGAATGGAGAAAGAGCCGTCCTTCCAAGAAAGATGATCACGACCCACAGAAGGTGTGGGCGAGGCCTCAAGAACCTCCAGTAAAGCCATAAAATCCAGCTGACGCTGATCAGAGAGGTTGGCGATAAATCTAGGCCCCCAAGCGGCCCCGTCCCAGTATGAAGCAATCGTCGCTTCCTTATCATCCGCCAACGCGTAGAGGCGAGGGAAAACATCCCTAATCCCAACATGTAACACACTTAATCCCAACATGTTGATACTTCAGTCATTCCCATGTTCATTAAAGATCAACTCCATGTAAAATCATACCTTTTTACCAATTTTTTTTCAAATAATAGGTTTTTCAATTTGTTTTTAAAAGCATGGATGGCAGCAAGAGAGAGGTCTTTGGGGATTTTGGTGGTATATATAATGAGAATATGAGACATTGTTTGTTGACATGTGGGAGTGGATATTGAGTCAAGTGGAGAGAAATAGGGGAGCCAAGTGGAGAGAAAATAAGACAAGTGGAGGGGGACAACAGACAACAGTCTGCTGTGTTGTAAATTTTTTTTTATTTTTTTGATAGCTCTCTTATATATACAGAAAACCGAAGTTGACCGTATATGCACCCCGATCATCGGATTTTTGTGTACAATAGCTCGTTTTGATCGTCTCTAAACGACGATCAATATGAGTATAATATTCATATACTTTGGGTCGAAGATGAATCCCCGAAATTTCCGGGATACGGTCTTGATTGGTTATTAAATATTACGATTTTAAAATATCAAACGACCTCTGATCGACGAACGATCGATTTCATTGGTCTTATTTTGTCGAATTGGATTTTTGGGTGGTCTCAGTTTGTTTCGCGGTTTCTGAATTTGTGTTGCGGCTTTTTCGGGCACGTATTACGATGCGATCGATTTTTGATCGATTTCACTCGAATGACTATTGATTCACGATTAATTGATCGATTTATGTTATTTAACAATGATTAGTAACTTTATTGTGTTATACGGACTCTAATCGGGTCGGGTTCGGGTTTGTATAGATCCGGATGTTACAATTATAAAAACCTCAAAGGGAGTCTCGTCCTCGAGACTCGGGTCAAGGTTCCTACGTATCTTGTTTGGATTTCAGCTGGCCATAAAAACCTCAAAGGGTTTTGAACCCATAAAAACCTCAAAAGGAAAACAAGCCATGTTCTTTCAATATATAATTAAGTGGGCTTGTTTTGAGTCCCTGAAAGAGCTACGATATCTTGCCCATATATCTGCTTTGATATCTCATGTCGCTTCTTTATCACCATATCGGTGCCATAGCACTCTGACTAGGTTTCTTTTTTGGCTGTGAAGCTTCTTTACAGTATTATCGAATATCAGTATTGGTCTCTCCTTATATATCAAATCTTACTCAACGTCAAGGTCCTCGTAGTTGATGACGTGCCGAGGATCACGTATGTACTTCCTTAGATTGGATGTAAGAAAGACATCGTATTTGACCGACAACTGTAGATGAAGGCTACTCGATATACTAACTTACTCATATAAGTAATAATTTCAAATGGTTCAATATATCATGGCGCCAACTTTCCATGACCATCAAATCTCTGTACTCCATTCATGGGAAATACTCGTAGAAACACTCAATCTTCTTCCTGTGTTTTCAGGAATTTCCATCAATTTGAATGGATTAAGAGAAGAGGATCGAATTACCTGAAACTCCAAATCTCTTTTCTGACGGTCTGCATAGCTTTTCTAGCAGCTCTGAGTCATCAGAAGCATTCACCTTACAAGATCAATCAACAGTCCTCATAGTTCCTTCCCAAAGAGATCTACAGAGTAAAGAGTATGTTCGCATATCTCATACTATCTGAGAGGTGCGAGACATCTCTGCCCATATAGGGCTTCGAATGATGTCATACCAATATTGGAATAATGATTGTTGTTGTACGGGAGTTCTACCAATGGCAGGTGGTCCTTCCAGGACCCTTTCCTATCTGGAGTACTTGCATATAGCAAATATGCAAGCGTTTAAATAATGTGTCCGCTCTATCCGTCGGTCTGAGGATGATATGCAGAACTCGTCTTCATCTCTGTCTGAAGTGCTGACATTAACTGGTGTCAGTAGTGAGATGTAAATCTCGAGCCTCTGTCAGACATTACTTCACGTGGTACACCATAAAGTCTGATAATGTTCTGCGCATACCATCTAGTCAATCCAGATATAGTATATGTTATGATGACAGGTATAAAATGGGCTGACTTGGTCAATTTGTCAATAACTATCTAATAGCATCGCGGCCACCTGATGCTCTCTACAGTCTAGTGACAAAATCTGTAGAAATACTCACCCACTTCTACTTGGGAACGTGGAGAGTCTGTAATAACCTTGGTGGTCTCCTATGCTAAGCCATGACCATCTGACCAGTTATGCATATGCTAGCATGATGTGTCGCACCGCTCTAGATACAATACATCTTCGTACTGCCAGGATGAATAGTGAGTTGTGAACTGTGTGCGTCATCAAGAATCTCTATGCAATTGCTCATCGTTGGACATAATGGCACAACCATCCTTCCGCAAAGTGGACTTAGTCATCACAAAATTATCACTTTTGTCCTTGATGGCACGAATGTATCTGTCTCAAATTCCAGGATCTATTATTTATCCTTTTATTATGCGATCCCAAAGACCCACTGCATCACGAAGGCACGACGGTAAATATGGACGCACTCTTACGAGGATGCCAATTAGTCCAAGATGAGAGCATATCCCATATGTATGTCTAGTTTGTCGTATATGCATGAGTTTTCCTGCTAAGCACATCTGCCACCATATTTTCCTCACTAAGATGGTAAGAGATCATTAGTCAATTCTCTAATAACTCAAGCCAACTGTGGTGTCTCATGTTCAGCTTGGCATGCAACTTGTGCTCTTGAAGTTTGTTCAGGACTATCTTCAGATCATTCGCATGATTCCATTTATTTCGAGAACATATTAGAACATCATTGATGGACACAACCACAAACTTGTCCAAGTATGGATGGTAATCATGTTCATCATGTTTATGAATGCTGCATGTGTAGTTGTGAGCCCAAACGATCATCACATCAAACTCATAATATCCATATCGAGTCATGAATGATGTTTCAGAATATTCGTTGAATCCTCGGATGATGGTAGTCTGATCGAAGGTCAATCTTTAAAATATCAAATATCCTTATAGCTGGTCAAGAAAGCCATCGGTGCGTGGTAGAGGATAATGGTTCTTCACCATTATATTTTTCAGCTTTCTTTAACAAATGCATAATTTCATCGATCCATCCTTCTTTTTGACAATAAGAAGTAGAGCACCCCAAGGTGAAGTGTTCAACCTCATGATACTCAAGTTAAGTAACTCATGTAGCTGCACATTCAACTTTCTCAACTCGGTTGGTGTCATGTGGTACGGAGTCATCGAGGTTAGTTGTGTATCTAGTAGTAGTGTGATCTCAAACTCAATCTCTCTCTCAAGCGGTATACCTGGTAAATCATCAGGAAACACATTGGAATAATTTAACACTAAACTGATGTCCTGAGTCATCGGTTCGTCCATCAGGTGTATTTCAGATAATTGCTAGAAATGTGTCGTATTCTCGATCTATGAGTCTCTGAGCTCTCAACACTGAAATGTACTCCATTTTGGAGTCCTGTAATGTATCCTTAACGGTAAACTCGGGTAAGTCTGGAATCCTGAAGACAACCGTCTTCCTGAATTAATTACCCAGGGATGATCTAGGGCATCTGCACCTCTACCTACTGAAGTTAGAAATTCAAACTTCATTCATCGCTCCAGAATCAATTTAAAAGATCGGCTCTAAACGCCATCAATCTGTGTGAGAACCGATATCCTTAATTATAGCAGTTGATGTTCGCAAATATTTATTATGCTTTTTCTCTTCTTGTGATACAATATGGAAATTAGTTGCAAATGGTGACATTTGTGGTTATGGAAATTGGAATGTCATATTTTCCTTTCGGACTCGCGACAAGTCAAAGAACTGTCGCTATCCAAGACTTAATACGATCGGAACTATAATACTACGAATGTATGTAGCGGGGTACCACTGCTCTGATACCAAACTGTTAGGCCCGCTCCTTCTCGGATCTGGAATACCCGTTTACATATCATCCGCAGTATCAGTTCGCTAAAGATCACATTTTAGTTCTTAAAATTAGGGATTTTCTTTTCTTTTCATAAACGAATGACATTCACAATTTAACTAATAAGCCACAGAACTACACTATGTCACACTTATATTGCATAAATTTCCGTAGCAGTTGGCATGTAACAACCGAAATTGCATTATGTACATGCATCCCAATTTTAGCAGAAGAGAAATAAAAGCATAAAATATTTTGAATAAACTATAGCATACGTACCTGATAATTGTAACTGCAGAAGCTGATGTTCAACTCTCCCAATACAACGGTGCAGGTATTTTGCCTGCAATCCAGGGAATAGGGAGAAAAGAACATCAACAAATGTTGAGTACATCTAATTAATTAAAATTAACAGGAATTTAGTGGTTCCAAAAGAAAGCAAGTAATTTGGCCTTGACAATTAAAATTTAAAGCTACTTGCAATGAAACGGGCTTTCAAGTTGTTTGTGTGTAAAACCCCAGTCTACTCATCCTACACTCATTACCCACATAATCATTTATATATAAATATCATATGATCCATATTTAAGTCATTGTCTTTTTATTAATTATAATATAAGTTTGATTGGTCTTGAGAATGTAAATAATGAGACTCGGATATGATCATTATCTCTATTAAATGCTTATAATGATGTTTAAGAATCTTTTGGATTGATCATAGTAAGGGTATATGATGGATCTTAGCTTAATGGAAACCAAGCTCAACTACAACCAACTTCCATGTAACCAATTCAACTGCAATTCAACTTTAGCCAAACTCAATTGTGACTCAATCCAATCTCAAATGTAACTTTTCCAAATTCAACTGTTAAGTAACTTTTCCAGATTCAACTTTAACTGATTCAGATGTAGCCATAGAGAATTCAGATGTATACATGGATGATTCGGATGTAGCATCGCCAAGTCTGCTGGCGAAAAATAAACAAAACTCAAGCGGTGAGGTAGCCTACAAAAGGCTCTTCCGTCTCGCCCTTTAATTGGAAGGCGGTCCAATAGAGGGATAGGCCTACTCCAAAACTACGCCACTGAGATGGGTGAGAGAGACTTTCCGGAAAAGTCGCTCTAAAAGAAAAACCGGCCCGACCGGTACGGGCTAACGAGCTCGAAAAACTAAAACCAAGGGTCCTCCAGCCTAGGTACTCTAAAGAACAAGGGTCAGCGGAACTGGTCTTTAAAGGAAAACCTGTGGATCCCAGAGAGGCGTAAAAACTGCGAGCGCTCGTGAAAAACCGAGAGGGGACTGGGATCCTAGACTCGCGCATTAAGCGGTCGCTGCCCTAACTGGGCTTCCTAATCTCCCGCCCAACCATGGTTTAAAAAAACGCGCCTCGAGGCGCAAAGGCGCTCGAGGCGAAACGGGGCGTTGGGAAATCGCCCTGAGGCGACCGCCTCAGACCCCCTGGCAGAGGCGTGCGCCTCGGATGCCTGAGGCGGTCGAGGCGAGGCGAGGCGTTGAGGCGGGGCGAGGCGCAAGGTGAGGCGTCAGGGGCTTTTTCAAGTATTTTTTTAAAGAAAAAAATTATCCTATTCGTATTTTCATATGTTTATAAAGGTTTTGTTGTTGAGTATATATTTATGGAAGATGAATGCTTAAATTTGACCTCTTTCATATTCATATGCTTAAATTTAACCTTTTTCATATTCATATTTAACATTAACATGTCCAATTATTTCAATAAAGTCTTACTATTACACCTTTAATATATAAGAAAGCGTATACGAATTCGAATACACATATAAGAAAAAAATTTTGGACGGGGGCGCTGCCCCCTGCAACCCCCGCAAGGGGGGGCCAACCTGGGCCCCCCCTAGCCCCCCCAGGCTCGCTGACCGGGCAGCGAGACCCCCGTACTGGTAGGGTATGGTGGCACAGGGGGAACATCATTACGTTCTTCATCCGGTTCAGTAGAACATATGATTAGGATTCAAATCGTATGATTCATATCAACAACTTAGATATCTTTAGTGGCAACTATAGCCAATCCCTTTTTGATAAAAAAGTTAGTGATAGTTATAGCCAATGGTTTCCTTTTGATTTGGTAGAAATTTAGTAGAAAGGTTTATGGCATTAACATATCCTTTTTTAGTGTTCTTATCTTAATAATATCATCGTATATTACATTGTTATATACTATATGTTTGTCAGATTATAATAATTCACCAATAAATATATTTATTATATGTTTTATAATTATTTTTCTATACAAACTGAGGCTTACGCCTCGACCGCCTCGAGGCTACGCCTCGCCTCGCTTCCAGGGAAAACGCCTCGTTCCGCCTTTCGTTTTTTCAAACCTTGCGCCCAACTGAGGGTCACCGCACCCTCGCACAGTCAGGTGTATAGGTCACCATGACTAGCACTCATAATTATCAGTCATTGCTGACTTACCATCACTGACTTGATTCCTTGTCATTTCTCAATCTCTGTTGTGGTTGACTGTACAGATCTAGATCTTTTGTTAATAATTCAGTTAGTAGTAATATATAGTTTGTAGAATATGCCTAAAGGATTAATTCTTGAAGATGATCGATGTTCATGGTCATGGCTTATCATTTCTAGAAATTTGCGGTCATCATATATTCATTGGATATGGAGATCTAAATTTTGTTTTGATATAGAAATTCCACTTTTATAATTCAGTGGCATGATTATTCATCTAAATCTTATAGATTATTTATATGAAAATACCTCAATGTTTTCATCTTGTGTACTGATTTATCTCCAAATCTTTAATTTATTACCATTAGATTAGTGGCTAAATGGGTATTCTTAAAATTGGACTTCAGTAGCTATTTGTTCTGAAGTTATAGTAAATTTAACTATTAATTATTTTGAATTAACTGAAAGTGGTTACCCAAGTTGCACACTAGTGAGTCCAACTAAATTTATTTCTTTTAAGTAAACCTTCTTTAAAGAACATTGAATATACTCTAGCGTATAGGGATGTAAGCTCGAAGCATCATAGTTCTTTGCTTACATTAGATAGTTCAAGACATTCAAATGGGTTATATAGAATGCCCAGCTCATTGGTTACTTGGGACCACCAACTGGTACATTCCGATTGGATATATCCTTTATTATTGATTATCATTTCACTCTAGTTGATTTTGCCAGTTTAATTCCTTTGTTTTCAACCCTTATCCTTTTTAGTGATATGATTATCATTCAATAAATTTGTCTAAAAATTTACTCTTGAATAACAACATTAACAACTGTGATATTTCTTTTATACTTCATCGATCTCTCTCTCAAAGCTAACCCATGACCATATTTTTGAAACCCTCTCTCTTGACTCTCTTGTGGATGAACGTGTATTTTTCAACTTCAACCTTATCCTTATTTGAGATGAAACATTTGAGAATCTGATCAACCAATCATTTCATTGATTTCACCTTAATTGAAATCGGTTCCTTGGTAAATTAACTTTACAGTTAATACTTGCATGAACATGGAAATCTGGAATACCCATTTGTAGTAGTTATAACTTGTAATCCTGAGAAAATTTTATTTGAATTGGAAGGTCTGTTTAATCGTTCTGAAGCTACTGACCCTTTGATCTCCACTACAATCTATATGTTGAGGATCACACCCTATAGCATGACATGTGTTCTTAATGTAATAAACTTAAAAATGCATGTTATGATTTCTATGATGAAGTTGTTGATGGATATAACATCAATAACAATATATGTTTAAAGATCATGATTTCATAGATGACCTATCCATTTTTTTTCACTGACCACCCCAACTTCGACTATTTCAAACCCTTATGTCAAAGTTGTAATTATAAATCAGGAAATATATCTAAAAATTTAATAAGAAATCCTCAATTTCTTGACAGTTGGTAAAAGAACAAATGGTTGACTATAATAACCCATGATTTCAGGACAAAAGTAGCCTTTAGAGTGAATCTAGTTGCCAGGGTTCAAGGTTCCACCTCTTGATAAAACATATCACTAATCTAAATTAATCACAGCTCAAATACTCATGATAACTGTTTATATATTTAGAGCTCACTAAATCAAATCATATGCTTAAATGATTTGTTTGGAAATCTTTAGCCAAAGGATTTTTCTAAAACTAGACACTATGGTGAATCTGATTTATTTTAGATACAATTGACCTGTAACACACTTAATCCCAACATGTTGATACTTCAGTCATTCCCATGTTCATTAAAGATCAACTCCATGTAAAATCATACCTTTTCACCATTTTTTTTACAAATAATAGGTTTTTCAATTTGTTTTTAAAAGCATGGATGGCAGCAAGAGAGAGGTCTTAGATTGTACCTCTTTTGGGGTTTGATCTTGCATGCATCAAAACATGCAACTTCTCCAAGAGCAGCAGTTTGGATCAATTGCTTGGATACATCCTGTAGCTTTAATTGGAGGCCAACTGCAACAGAAATAGAGGAGATTACAGCAGGAAGCAGCTGCCCTAGAGCTTCTTTAATAGCTGCTACAGCTTCCCAGTTGCTTGCAGCAGCTTTAGGCGACCAAGGGCATCGTCCAAGTTGAATTGGAGGCTCCAAAGGTTGCTGGACAGCAAGCAGGAGAGTGTAACTCCAAGAAAGAAGCTACAGCTCCAGGAGCTTTGGGTGCAGCAGCAGCTGCCCAAGAAGAAGGGATGGAAGGGCTCCCTATGGCTGGTATTTTGAGAGAAATAAGGAGAAAGGGAGGAGGGACTGCTCCCTACGGATGAAACTTTAGAGAGAAATTGGGGATTTTGGTGGTATATATAATGAGAATATGGGACATTGTTTGTTGACATGTGGGAGTGGATATTGAGTCAAGTGGAGAGAAATAGGGGAGCCAAGTGGAGAGAAAATAAGACAAGTGGAGGGGGACAACAGACAACAGTCTGCTGTGTTGTAATTTTTTTTTATTTTTTTGATAGCTCTCTTATGTATATAGAAAACCGAAGCTGAGCGTATATGCACCCCGATCGTCGGATTTTTGTGTACAATAGCTCGTTTTGATCGTCTCTAAACGACGATCAATATGAGTATAATATTCATATACTTTGGGTCGAATATGAATCCCCGAAATTTCCGGGATACGGTCTTGATTGGTTATTAAATTTTACGATTTTAAAATATCAAACGACCTCTGATCGACGAACGATCGATTTCATTGGTCTTATTTTGTCGAATCGGATTTTTGGGTGGTCTCGGTTTGTTTCGCGGTTTCCGAATTTGTGTTGCGGCTTTTTCGGGCACGTATTACGATGCGATCGATTTTTGATCGATTTCGCTCGAATGACTTTTGATTCACGATCAATTGATCGATTTATGTTATTTAACAATGATTAGTAACTTTATTGTGTTATACGGACTCTAATCGAGTCGGGTTCGGGTTTGTATAGATCCGGATGTTACACCCGGCATGGGACTACTGCTCAGCAAGCGAGTAAACCTGTACCTGCGGTGGGGGATGTTGGTTCGTTAACCCCTGACGAGGTAAGGAGGGACGTCCGGGGGGCTCACGTGCATGCGCCCATCGGGTTCGCGGTGAGAGGTGATATCGTGATGGAGGATTTGAGGACCCACCTGCATGGGTTCCTTGGGTCGAGGTTCTGTGGCGATGTCGTGAAGCATGATGATCGAAGATGTTGTGTCCATGGACTCTCAACAATCCAGAGGGATCGCCTCATCTAGAATGGTGATGTTGCCAATGTCTGCTGGAGATATCTTTGTTTTGTCGATGGTTCCAGTGCGGAGGTGGAGATCTGTGTCGCAAAGGTGACGGGAGTTCCGTTCCTGTCCAGGACGGTGGGTTGCTTACAAAAGGCCCTGAGGCGGTGGGGGACGGTTCGTGAGGTGATTGAAGACGGGCTCAAGCCAGGCTCACCGGTGGACGACACGGTGGTCTTATTGGAGTGTAACAGGGCCTTCCTGGACGAGATACAAGGTCGGAGTTCATTCGCAGAGATGGAGGTCAGCTGCTACACGTTCGAAACCGAGCTTCAGATCGAGGAGCCTCCGCCACCGCCAGAGCTTCTGAGGGTGAACGTCGGTGGGGTGAACGGCGACGGTTCGCGTTCCGTGATGGCAGTTGGCCTTCCAAGGGGAGCTTTGGGTGGAACGACGCGCGAGGTTGATTGCACGCGCCTGTTCGCGGGTACATCTCGGGTCCTGTGCAACGCATCATTCTCTTTGCCTGATGACGTGGAAAAAGGGGAAACTGTATGGGCGCCGCCACCTTGTTCTATGTCTATGGATGTGGGTCCGAGGACCCGTGTTACACTCACGGACCCTGCTGTGGATCCGACTACACCATTTACCTTTTATTCGATTACGAAGGGGCTTTCGGATTCGGTTCTTACTCGGGTTTTCCCTGCGTCTGCGGCCTCCGCTGATCCCTTACCATACATGGCACTTTCGGCATCGCCGGCTTGGTACGTCCCTTGTGGTGGTTACGGGGGGTCGTCAACTGGTGCCCCCCAATGAGCGTCAATTTCCTTGAGCAACCCTGTCATGGTGGAGGGGAGGACGTGGACCCAGACATCGCCATTCTTAGATCCAACGCCTTCGTCCTCGACAGTGGTCGTCGTTGACCCCTGCCTTGATGTTGTTGCCGTTGCTCCATCCATGCTGTCGATCGCCAGCTCGGGCACCGATCACTCGTCTGAGGGGACGAGTGACAGGAGGGCTGGTAAGAGATACAGAAGGAGTAGGTCCAGATCGTCACGATTGGAGGCGCAACCTGACTTGACTCTAAAGAATATCGTTGCGGTGGCCGCAGGGGTGGCCCGCATTCATGGGAGGCAAGACGGTCCCAAATGAGAATTCTTTCCTGGAATGTTCGAGGGCTCGGTGATCCGAGCAAACAGAGGACTTTGGGGTCGAGATTCGTGGAGTGGGGATGCGACGTCATTATGCTACATGAAACGAAACTTCAATCTGTCACAGACAGCATTTTTAGATCGTTTGGTGCAGGGGCATTGATCAGTTTAGAACGGTGGATGCGGTGGGCACGTCTGGAGGGATGCTGGTGGCTTGGAGATCCTCGACTCTGGCTTTCGATTCGTTTATTCGCAGGAGACATGTCCTGACGGTCCGGCTGGTATGTACGGATTCCTCTTTACCTTTGACTATATCATGTGTTTATGGGCCATGTTGTAATGTGTTGCGGGGAGAGGTTAGGGAGGATCTTCTTGAGGCGGGCAGGACGGTCATGGAGGTCCCATGGCTCATTGGGGGTGACTTCAAGGTTACCTTGCGGACGTCTGTCAGGCCCGGGGGCAGGGGGGGCAAGACCCGGGGTCGATCGACTTCGCGGACATTATTAATTCCCTGGGACTTGAGGTTATGGATGCGGACGACGTCCCCTATACGTGGAGAAGCTCCAACTCACGTTCTCGTATCGATCGGTTCTTGGCTTCGCCCACCTCTTGGAGTCCTTCGCTCTTTCCTTTGTGGGGGCCAAACCGCAGACGCTATCCGACCACGCTCCAATTTTATGGGATTCGGGTGATGCCCCTGCGCAAAGGGGACTCTTTAGATATGAAAAGTGTTGGTTGTTGGAGGAGAACTTTAGGGAGGTGGTGGCATCTCATTGGTCTAGCGTGGTTGTTGCCAGGGATCGCCATATCGCGATATATCGTCGATATATCGGCGATATATCGGTATCGACAGGTCACCGATATATCGCTGATATGGACGATATCGGATATCGACAGGAGAAAATGCCTTGGTGGATACCGGGTTTCGGCGATATGCGTCGATATATCGCCGATATATCGGCGATATATCGGTATCGATATTGTATCGAAACGATATCGATACCGATATTTCCTTCCTTGGTTGTTGCTGGGTCCGCCGCGTCTCGCTTTGTCCAGAAACTAACTTCCTTGCGAGCAAGGTTATCGGTCTTAAGAGGGAGTCTAGGGCGGCCAGGTACGCGACAAGGTTGGAGGCCGAGGAGGTGATTCGGAGTTTGACATGTTGGAGGACCTTAGGGAGCTCTCGCCGGACGAGTAGGCTTCTCGCGCAGCTGCCCAGAAACAGGTTGCCATCGAAGACCGCAAGCGGGTCACGGAATGGAGGCAGAGGTCAAGAAGTGCTTGGTTGGGGGAGGGGGTTGCAAACACATCTTATTTTCATCGGGTGGCTAGTGGGAGGCGACGGTCTAATGCACTGCGCTCGATCTCGGTTGGTGGGGTTCGCGTGGAAGGGAACAAAGAAATGGGAAGAACTATTATCAATCACTTTAAAGACGTCTCCTCGAGGACTATACCGCGGATTTGGAAGTGGTTGGGCCTAGGTACAACACCTGTGGAGACCTCCTGTTGCGACATGCTCACTCGCGTTGTGACCCTGGAGGAGATTAAGGACGCGGTTTGGGACCTGAATGCTGATGCCGCTCTTGGACCGGATGGCTTCCCGGTTTCTTTCTACAAGGACTTCTGGGACTTGGTTGGCTCTGAGGTATTGGAGGTTGTCTCTGAATTCTGTTTGGGCAATGCGGGCTTCGAAAGGGTCAACCGTGCATTGATCATTTTGCTCCCCAAGGCGTCGGCGCCGGATTCTATTGACGACTACCGCCCTATTGCGGTTTCTAACGCGCTATACCTCATTACCGCGAAGGTCTTCGCCGCTAGATTGAATTGTGTTCTTCCCAGCATTATCTCACCGCTGCAATCTGCCTTCATTCCGGGGAGACAGATTTTGGATTGCCTCACTCTCGCATCTGAGATCATTGTGGACTGGCAGAGAAGGAATAAATGCGGTGTTCTTTGGAAGGTGGACTTTGCAAAGACTTACGATAGCCTTGACTGGAGGTTCCTTTGGTCGGTGTTGCGAAGGAAGGGGTTCCCGGAGAGGTGGATCACTTGGATGAGGCGTTGTTTGACAACGTCTTCTTTTACAGTCATGGTGAATGGTCGCACGGAGGGGGGCTTCTTCCAGCCTCGGAGGGGAGTGCGCCAGGGGTGCCCTCTTGCTCCGATGTTGTTTATCCTTGCTGCGGACGTCCTTACTAACATTGTGTTTCGTGTGGTCGGCTGCGGGCTCTCAAATGGTTACTCGAGGGAGGGATCGCTGGTTCAGCTCCTACAATACGCTGACGATACTCTGTTCTTCATTGGGGGATTGCGGAGGCGGGTGGCATGGCCTTCGCTTTGGAAATCTTCAGCGAACTCTCCGGGATGTTTATGAATGCTGATAAGTCGAAGGTCGTCACTATTGGTCTCTCAGTGGAGGAGGTCGATGCTAGTACGCAAGCGTTGGGGTCGGATGCAGGTCTTTACCGCTGGACTATTTGGGGATGCCCTTGGCTACGGGCAGAACGATGACGAGGGATTGGTTAAGAGTCATCGAGAAGGTTGAAGCGAGGTTAGCGGGGTGGAAGTCGGCTGTTTTATCGAGGGGGGGCGTCTGGTGCTCCTAAAGGCGGTCCTCTCTTCCATCCCGATCAATTTTCTCTCGAACCGGCATATTCCTAAGGGTATTACAGAGCGGTTGGAGAAGCGGATGTGTGGTTTCTTATGGGGCAATTAGAGGGGGGAGTCGAGGGGCATCCACCTCGTTGGGTGGGAGGATATTACGATCACGAAGAATCGGGGAGGGCTGGGAGTGAAGTGTCTCCAGCAAATGAACGAGGCCTTGCTTCTTAAATGGGCGAGCAGAATCTGGGGACCTGGGGAGGATCTGGCCTGTACCGTGTTGCGCAAGATATACGGTGTTGTGGGGGCGCCTCAGAGGCCGGATGATCAGATGGACTCTCCGACTCCCTTCTGGAGGGGGGTCGTGGAGGTTTTCTCCAAGAACTTATCTTTGTTTAGGTTGATCCTTGGTGGAGGCGAGTCTTTCTCTTTTTGGACGGAGGATTGGACGGGGGAGGCCTTTGCACGCGGTTCCCGTGATTGTTTGCTCTCGCTGTGGATAAATTTGTGGCGGTGGTAGCTTGTTGGTCGGATGGAAATTGGTGCCTGACTTTCTCCTCTAATTTCTCTGACCAGAGATTGGAGGATTTCTTGGCACTGCTGGATGCTATCAGGGAGGTGAGGCACCCATCGGAGGGGAGGGACCATTGGGGTTGGCATGCGGATCAATTCACGGTTAGGAAGGCCTTTGGGGCTATTTGCAGGTCGCCGCCTTCACGCTCGGAGATTTTGATTCGCAATTGTGCGTTCCTTTAGGCTCTCAAGTTACCTGAACGAATTGGTTTCTTCTTATGGTTGTTTCGGAGACAAAGGCTGATGACGAGGGACCGGTGTGCCAGGCTTCTTGGTTCTATCTCTAACAGGTGCTTACTTTGCGAGGAGGCGATTGAATCCGTCGAGCATCTGTTCTTCAAGTGCCCTAAGGTGCTTCAGGTTTGGCAGGGGACTGGGCTGGCATGGTGTTGCGTTGATGATCTCGAGACGTTTTGCGGCTCCCTGGTTGCGAATAGGACTAGATCTAGGAGGGAGTTGGTCTACCCGCTGACCATCCTATGGGCTGTTTGGCTGGGGAGGAATGCCTTCCTCTTCTCGGGGCAACGTTTTTATAAGGAAAATGTGGGGATACATGCAAAGAGTTTGGTGAAGGAGTGGGTGTTGTAATTGGTCGTTCCTTCGGCCGTAGTTTCTGTATTTCTTTCTTGTTTCTGTTCTTGCTTTTTGAATAAAAGATGGGGCGAACACCGTCGAGTGTCTCCCCCTATTTCAGGATTTCAAAAAAAAGGATTTTTAAGGCCCAATTTCACCTAGAAACCTATTTTGTAAAGTAGCCATTATTTCTCTTAAAATCGTTTTCAATTTTCCTTTGTTTGTTTCATTTTGAATTCTATTCTTTATTTGAAATTTTCCAAAAAAACATTTCAATATACAAAAAAAATTTGTTAGCTTTTTTATTAAATTTTTATCACCACTTTAAATAATAAAAAGTCTTTATTTTGTCACCATTATTTATATAGCATCCATTTTCTCATTCCTTCTTTTTGCTTTTCTTTCAAAATTAAAAATCAAATAAAAATACAAGATCAAAAATATAAAAATATAAAAATTAAAAAAAAAATAAAAATCATTTGCATTGAAATTCATTTTCATTATCATCTCATAAACCACATTTCCCTTTTGCACTTAATGTCAAATTGCATTTTCAACACATTTCCCTTTTGCACTTAATGTCGAATTGCATTTTCACCACATTAAAATACTTTTCGCAACAAACGGAGGCACATTGAATTGACCGGAATCGTGCAACTAATGCTAGTATGCTTATCTATGTTCAACCTTGGTAAATTGTGTTAAGTAAAATAAAAATTGATCATACTCCTAATTCAAAATATTTGATTTTTGATTAGTGGTGTTATGCTCAATTGTACTACAATTCAACATCTTTTAATAGGGTAAAAAGCTCACTCATCATTCCCAGATCATACGAGCCCATGCTTTTGGACCCCAGCCGCATTCGGGTGATCGAAACCAAGCAAAGTGCAGGGAAGTCAAGCCTCATGCAAATTCAACTAAAGGGTACCTCGCTCACTCGCCGAAGTCGAGTTATAAACCGACGAGATCATCATTTTCCAGACATCTGAAATCCTCATGAGGACCATCGATGATACCATTGTCTCCCTAAAAACTGCCTCCCTCTCGACAAGGTTTGAACTATCGATATCGTATCGGTCACAGCCCGAAAGGGATATACCGACAATATCAAAGGAAATCTCGGAAATGACACAAAAAGCATTTTTTTTCAAATTACGGTCATACTAGTTCTTATAACAATAAACAACATACAAATACACACTTATATGTAAGAATGATGTGTATTTAGCATACCAAAATACATTATATCACGCATATCACTGTTGACAATGCTGATTATTGACTGCTAAGAGATATTAGAAAGGAAATGATGAAATTCAAACAATAACTTAGTAATATCGAGGAGGTGTATTTAGCATATTAACATTATATCACATCGCATATTATATATAAACAAAATATTGTATTATATTGGATATCATACGAACAAGCTAATGAGCATAATAACATATTTGTATGCAAATATTCCTTGATCGGCTCTAGACTTGTTTCATCTTCATTGCAAAAGGAGGTGAGCCCCTTGTTCAAGGCCCCAACATGAAAAAACAAATAAATTACAATGTAGATACCATAAATAAATGCAGAAGCAAAATCTCAAATAAATATACCAAAAATAAAAAAATAGATGATATAGAGAAATGTCAGCACAATATCAATGGTATCAGTCGATATCAAAAGATCAAGGATTTTTTTAAGCCAAAAAAGGGGGGAACACGCTATGGTGATCACCCCAATATATTAGAAAGCATGAGGGTTACAGAGAGACTTACAGTGACCATGACTCGGCAAGAAATCTGGAATGAAACAATACATTTTTACTGTAAAAACGCTCAGAAGAAAATAGAAGGCCATTCCTGCCCAACCAAATAGCCCAGATCAATGCCATCAGGCGAAGAAAGTCCTAGCGAGGTCGGTTCCTCGCGACAACCAGCGACTCCCAAAAGAGGTCCAGCTCCTGAATATTTAGCCATCTCAAATTAACCTCCTCCCAGATGGGTTCAGTCATGGAACATCCGAAGAAAAGATGGTCCACTGCCTCGATATAAGACTCGCACAGAGGACAATGGTTAGAGATGCCAACGAAAAGACTTGCATAGCGGTCCCTAGTCAAGATACATCTTCTTCTCAATAACCACATGAAAAATCCAATCCTACTAGGGTGGCGCGGCTTCCAAATCAAGTTGCAGTCACGAATCAGCGAATCCGTGCAAGGAGGGGGGTCTGGATATGGCCCTGTAGGCCCTCCTGACACGGAAGCAATTGTCCTTCCACACTCAGTGATCCATGCTAGTAGAGGCATGTTGCATAGTCTAAGAGCATTAAGCAATATGAGGAAGTCTTCCAGCCGCTGATCTGAGAAATCCATCACAAAGGTAGGCATCCAATTCCCATCGATCCAACACTCCACCACCCGCGCATCATGGTCAGCCGACAACTCAAATAACCTAAGAAAACGAGAACAGAGAGCACCATCCCCTGACCAGTTGTCCCTCCAGAAAGAAAAGGAGCAACAGTCTCCAATCATCGGAGAAAACAAGTCTATGTCTCATTGATATCTAGCGAGATATTGGATGATATCCTAGAATTCGATATACATCCGAATATCGAAACCTTTCCTCTAGCGATACCCAATATATCGTTTTTGAACCATGCTACAAATCATAAATTTAGTTATTTATTCGCATGGGATTTGTTTCAAATGTGCTAATATAGAGAGTGCTTAGAAAATATCAACATATCAACTTTTAAAGCTTAAAGAAAAAATACCTTTGAAGCTTCTTTCCTTATAAAACAAGCAATAAAGTCAACTAACTTAGCTGATATCGATGAAAGAGCATCAATATAGACATGATACCAATGATATAACTCGAAATGATGGAAAATTTGCACTAAATACTTAAAATTTCATCAATATCAATGATATCAAATGGCATATCATCGATATATCGCTTGATATTGGTCGATATCAATATCCATGGCAATATCGGTATCCTTGACTTCTCAATATGGATATATCGTCGATATATCGAGATATTTCAATCCATGCTTCCCGAAAAGATCACCATTCCACATCACTAACTTCCTCTCGAACTCCCAGCGGCACCCACTGGCTCAAATTCAATAAGTCTAAAGTTACTTATGCTTCTCCACCTCACAACGTTGCATCGCTTCTTCTAGCAATACAATATACACACCCTACTCTGTCAATTGATCAGCAGCCACCCTCTTTTCCTGATCATGCAAATCATAAAAGCTCCAAGTCAAGCACTTCATATATACATTAGTGCCCCCCCCCCCCAAGTGTCATCTTCATCCGTGATGGCTATGTCCTTCCGACTACACCCAAACCAAAGGATAAACCCCTCCCACCACTATGGAACCCTTGGACAATCATCCAATCATGTGCCACCCAAGACACTACGACCTGTAGAAAATGATGGTAAGGGAATGGAATTCAAACATTTGAATTTCACTTATTAACAGACTCCATGTAAGTTATAGAAAAAGCTTTATATCAAATATTTATTTCCTATTTTTAGACATGTATAGACCGTAAAAATTCAGATATGATGGTATAACTTCGATGTTCATACCACTCTTATAAAACTTCGATCCTAAAGATCTAAGGATAAATACGTTGTTGAACTTATTCAACTAAGTTCATACATCATGACATATAGCATCATTTGTTAATTAAATCATAATTAAAGTGAAAAACGTGTTTTTGGTTCATTTTCAAACATGGTGCATCACAACAGTTATATAGAAGGTTAACAGGATTCTATCTAATATTGTCCTAAGATAAGCCAAGTAACCCCCATAGATAATAATCATTACTCTTATTTCCTTGAAAGAAAAAACATTGCAGTCCAATAATGGCAGAAAGGTGGCTACAAACACAGAAATTTCAAGTGTGTAATGATATCTTCTTAAGTAACCTGAGAATGCAGGATACAATCTCTCCCAGACAACATTAGTGGTAAGGATTTCCTCTGAACATCGGTAGGTGTAATAAAACCAATCTCTTCAGATCTGCAGGAAGATAAGAACAAATTGAGTTTAAGAAGTGATATAAGCATAATTTATATACTTATAAGAATACCAACTACTGATGGTGTTGAACATCACAAGCTGGGAATACAAAAAGTGGCAAAAATGATTCACCGGAACCTTCTGCTTAAGCCCAATTGGTTGTTTAAGTTGGATACTCCAGTTATGTCAAAGCACACTAACTTTCAAGATTTGACATCACTGAGGGGGACAGAAAGTGGGCAAGAACAGTAGATGGATAAGTATAAGTGGGAGAAAAAGGGCGAGTCGACAGTGGTGGCCAACCCCCTTCTGGGGAAGTGAGCGGATGGGGAGATTTGATGAAGATTCATCACAGGAGAAAGTACCATGAGGCTCCCACCTCATGTGTGGGGATGGAAAGGTGCCGGGAGGGGTGGTATGGTGGCTCTGGATGATTACTGACTTTGTTGTGGACAGGAGAGGCACTGGCCCACTCATGTCAAGGTCAAATCCACTGTTTCCTTGTGGGGCACTGGAATATCGCATGTAAGGTATGTGGTGTCCGGCAGTGGTGCCCTATTGAGGAGGAAGCTTCTCTGACCTACTTAGAAGGGATGATGTTGAAGTACGTATATACGCAGCAAAGAAGGGTTGTCTCGACTTGTGCCTTTACCAGAGAAGTTTGGGGGGTCAATCCTGAGTGGTTCGAAGTCTGGTCCACGGTATTTTTAAAGTAGCTCCAGTAGCATGTTTTACCAATACAAAGTAGAGAGCGCAAAGCCACTTGCTTTTCTTTGAGTCGTTGGCTTGCCACAAATGCATTGATCTTTCAAGATGAATGTTTATATTTTGAAAATGTGTGGGCAGATGCTAAATTATTGGTTTATTCCTAGTTGATGTGCTTGAAAATTCTTTATTTGAGATTAATGGAATTTATGGTGAGCACCTACCAAGGTGATCACCTACCACTTTATCACAAAAAGAAAGCTTGGTAGAGTATGGGAAGCCAAAAAGAAGTGAAGATGTTGTCATGAACGTTGGGAGCATTGATATATGAAGCTTGATTAGGGCGAAGGAAGAAATGGTGTTTAGACTTGCTAAAGCCAAAGAGGTGAAGAAGAATAAATATTTTGTTGAAGCAAAAGAGGGGAAACACGTAAAGGTATCCGCCCCACATGTATTAAAATATTGAAAAAATACTGATGTTACCTTACAGGAGCCAAGACTCGAAAGGAGTTTCATGATAGATGATTACATTCTCCGGATAAAAATGATTAAAAATGATGTGAAGAAAAAAATCACCCTCTTACAGGAAAGCCACACAGCCCAAATAGCAGCTATCGGAAGGAGTGGCTCCGTATTCTCCCAAGATGGTCCACAGACTCCATTGCACAAGCACACAAACATCTATCAGTGCCCCCGCGGTAAATCGTGACCACTGATCCCGTGTAAGGATTCTCCCTTTACGCATGAGCCACAGAAAGACTCTAATATGAGAGGAAACCCTCAGATCCCCAGTGATTATGGAGTTTCTAACCAGGTTTTCAGCCTGTCAATGCTCCTATAAGCCATCTTAATCGAAAAGTCCCCATCTTTCTACCAGTGATCCCTACCTTCTCTAGGGCCAATACAGCAACTAAAAACCGCCTGCAAATCAACATACGCAATCACACGTTGATCTGAGAACACTCCGCTAAAAGACAGTACCCACGCATCATCCAACCATACATACGCAACATGTGCGTCTCGAAACGAAGCTAGCACGTACAACTGTGGGAACCGAGATGCCAGCTTTCCTTCTCCCATCCAATCATCTGTCCATAATGCGAAGGAGCATCCATCACTTACCGCGAGCCTAAACAGATCTCAAATTGTGGCAGCAAGGAACGGATACCCTTTCAGAAGATCGATGCCAAAAAAGAAGTTCCATGTATGAAATTAAACACACCTCTGACTCCGTAAAGTTGGCGCAAGAGCTGAGAACAAAAATCTCGAGGTAAATTCCTTAGTAGTGTACCTCGAATATGGTCCCAAAAATGTTAATTCCCTTATTAATGTTGTGAAATCGCATGGAATCTATGCGATATAAATGTCGCATGTATAAAATGCGACGCTTATACAATAATAAATCGAAGTTGACATTTTTTTACATTTAATAATAATGAAAAACGCATGGAATCTATGCGATATAGGTAAAATATAAAAATCGCATTTTTTTTCTATGCGCTATGGGTTTTTTTGACTGTTAATAATATATGAAAGCCGCATGTCTTATATGTGATGTACATAACGCATAGATTCCATGCGATTTCACTACATTACTCAGGAAATTAACATTTTTGGGACCATATTCGAGGAATTATGTTCTTCAACTACACTATTAAGGAATTTACCTCCAAAAATCTCCATTATTCCCCCAAATTACAGTAATCCACTTCAAGAGCAAAGCCTTATTCATAACATCTAGACGGTGTACCCCAAGGCCCTCGGCTTTGATTGGCAGAGTGACCATCTCTTAGTTGATTAAATGAATTCCCGTTTTATCTTGTCCAGATTTTTCCCAAAAGAATCTTCTCATGATCATATCAATTCTGTGGTGGGCCCCAACAGGAAAAAACCTGGAGAACATAAGAAAACTGTATTGTTGCAAAGACAACCTTCACAAGAACCAATCGCCCGCAACAGGAAAGTAGAAAAGCCTTCTGCCCTGCCAGTTTTCTCTTTAACTTCTCGATAATAGGGAGCTAGTGTGATATGTGCAATCTCCCAAACGGCAATGGGAGACCTAGGTAGCGAATTGGGAGAGTCACACGTAAACTTCCCAACTCCAAACAGCAAGCCTCAGCATACGCATCACTGAGGTTAAAAGGAATACCCGTGGACTTTTCCCGGTTCAGCTTGAGACCAGAGAGCTAGCCAAAAATATCCACCACAGTGGTCATGCATGCCACTTCATGCGTTCCTTAAAAAAATGATGGTATCATATGCGTACTGCAATAAAGGAATGAAAATATCCTCACGCGTGCACCATACAGTTGCACCTTGTTAGACCACACAAGATACCATGTGACCCAATATATTAGCGGCAAGGACGAATAAAAGAGGGGCCAATGGGCAGCCTCATACCCCGCTACGACTGAAAGAAACCACCTTTGGGTTTGCTAGTTACAAGTATTCGATAGGAGGTCGTAGTGATACACCTTTTCATCTAGGGGATCCAGGTATCTGGAAACCCTCGCTTAACTAGAGCAAACCACAAGAACCGCTAGTCAACCGTGTCAGATGCTTTAGAAAAATACATCTTCCATAGGAGTCCATTACAACGTCGTCTCTTCCAATCAACAATGATTTCAGTAGTGATGGCCAGGCTGTCATCAATTAACCTTCCCAGTTAAAATCTGATTGGGCAGGATAGATAATAGTACCCGAGACCACACCTCGTCTACTGGCCAACAGTTTTGCCACAATCAGGTAGATCGCATTGGAAAGACCAATTGGACAAAAGTCCACCACTCTTTCTGAAGCCTCCTTCTGAAGGAGGAAAATAAATGCCTCATTGATTCTGCCAAATCCCACATTTCCAGATGCAAACTCCTCAAGTACATCCATCACATCTTGTACTACGATATCCCAGAACTCCCGATAGAAAAAGATCGGGAACCCATCGGAAGGCAATGCTCCATCAGCATTCAGATTCCATACGAATCGCCTTCACATCCATGTGTGAAAACTCCATCCAAGGAAGTCCGCATGTTGCTCCGATATGGTAGGTGAACCAGTGCAAAACCACCTCCACAGACGATCACCAGCTCGGCGAGAGGTCCTGGAAGTATGATGCGATCCCACATCCCGTCTCTCTATCACCCCCGATCCGCCTACCATCAACAACTACAGCCTGAAACAAGGTGTGACGTCACCTACCACTCGTCACCCTGTAAAAGAACTTTGAGTTAGCACCTCCCTCCTTGTTCCAATTCAACATGGATATTTGTCTCCATTATGATGCATGTTTCTTGTCATCTTCCACTATGATCTTCATGGATTGCTCTACTTCCTTAGGTTCAACTCTTCGAGCCCAGGTCCTTGCAGTGCTCCTCCCTGTCCAGCCTTTGCTCCTCTCTTTCGTCGTAGTGTCACGGAGAATTCTCTCTTCCCATATCTCTTTCTTTCGTGCACAAAGCTTTCTTCAGAGAGAGTTTAACTTATGAACTAGTCTAATCGATGCAGACCCCGTACACTCAAATGATGACCATGATCAGTTGACATCTCATTAAAACCATCTTCCAAAAGCCACGCATTCTCAAACTTGAAAAAGAAGTGGGGCATCACCCTCTCTCCCAAATCTTGCAGGAGTGGAGTGTGATCTGATTGGGACAGTGGCCAAGCAAAAAACCGTCGATACAGGGAACAAGTCTAGCAGCTCTACCGAACCTAGAAAGCAGTCAATCCTTGATCAAGACCCAGAGTTCCTCCATGTGTGTAACACTCGGATTTGAAATCAAATCCGAGCCGATTAGGGCCCATATAATTTGATAAAACTATCGATCGATATTAAATGATCCGAATCGGTCCATAGATCATAAATCAACTTTTGTTTGGGATCAATCGACCAAAAATCGATTGCATCGTAATTCATGTCATCGGAAAAGCCGTGACGCAGTCGGAACCGTAAAATAATCTGAAACCATTACAAAATTCGTATAGACAAATCGAAACCAACAAAATCGATTGTGTGTCAATCAAAAGTCCTTTGACCCTTTTAAATCACAAAGATTAGTCACAAATCAAAAATGAAATATGCCAATTTCTGAATATTATAAATATTATACACATTTGATCGTCACTCCGAGATGGTTGAAACGAGCCATTATTCATCTGAATCAGAGATTCATAGTGAAAATGGGGTAACTTTGGTAATTTCAAATAAGTTAAAGAAAAGAAATATATATACAAATCTCAAATTCCAGCACAACATACGTTCTTCTCTCTTCTTTAAAACTTGACACCTTACCCCCCCCATCTTTATCTCCACTTGTCAACACCCCATCTCCTCCCTTTCCTTTTAAGTATCGCCTCCTCCCCTTTCTTTTTCCCCATCTTTTCCCTTCTTCCTTTCTTATTTTCCCCCCCAACGAAGCCCCATTCTCCTCCTCAATTGTTGCTGGAGCTAGAGCTGCTGCTACAGCAATTCTTGCAGTTGCTGCTTCCCAAGCAGCTGGAGGTGTTGCTGCTGCTCCCAAGCAGCGGGTATTGCTCCCATTTCCTCCATTTTGAGATCTCCAAGATGCATCCAAGCCCTCCCTTTACTGTCATCCAAGAGATTTATCCTCATGATCTTCTTCCATGTTATTTCTTAAAGTAATTAATTGAAGAATGCATGAAATCACTGTTGTGATGGGGCTACCGTATATGTTGAACTAAAAATTAGATATTTGGGGCAATATAATGCATGTCTCTATTACTAATTACTTCAGCAATCTAATGCATGTTCTATTACTGATTCGACCAACAAATGATAGTGAAAACTTGAAGAGAATTTGGAAAAAAATTGGGGTGAAACTCAAAGCATTTTCTACAACTAATTTCGTACAGAAATTTGGTATTTTAGCATGTATTTGAGCCTAATTTCAGACCAGTATTAGACTCCAGTTTTCACGTTTATAAGAATGATAATTTTGGTGTTTTGCATGTATTTGAGCCTAATTTCACATCAATATTAGGCTCCAGATTTCATGTTGGATGAAGAATTGAGGTTTTGACATGAGATTGACTCTAAGTTCAGACCAAATCATTGGCTCCAAAATTCATGTTTTTAAAGATGAAAAATTTGGAGATTTTACATGAATTGGCTTCTAATTCCATATCAATTAGTAGGCCATTGATCTCATGTTTTAAATAAGAAATTCTAAATACGATTATAGAATATTGATACCCTTCCCTTTAAAAGCCAACAAATAATTGACCCATATGAAGCTTTATCGAAGAATAGTACTAATAAATAATAGGGTGTCAATATCTAGGAGTTTCGCATATCCTTAAAGAATTAACTCAAAAGTACTTAAATCAATCTATGAATTGATAAATCCATGTGATCATTATGATCAAAAATCTTCATCAAATGATCCCTTAGTATAATCTACTAAAGATATATTACTATTGATAAATTGTTGACAAAATGCGTAGATCGGTAAAGTTAGCCACACAAGATATTGTAAAAGAAATGTATAATCAAGTACATCCATATGATCGTAAATCAATGATGACAGTTAATTATCTTTTTGACCAGTTTCGTTGACCGTGTATCTGTTAGGGTGCCTAGCCTGGCGAACCCTTGGTTTTTCTTCGAACTCATTAAGCTCGTACCTACATCGATTGGGCAGAACTGGAGTGACTCGGACCGGAGAGTCTCTCCTACACATCTCAGGGGCATAGTTGGAGTGTGTCTATCCTTCTCATGTGTAACATGACTGGATCTGAATAACCCGAACTCAACCCGGTTATGGACCATTTAATCCGATAAAACTATCGATCAAAATTAAATGATCTGAAGCGATCAATAGATCGTAAATCAAAAATTATTCCAGATCAATCGATCAAAATTCAATTGCATCGTAAATGTGCCACCAGAAAAGCCATGACGCAATTTGAAACCGTAAAAATAATCCAAAACTATCAAAAATTCGTCTCAACGAAATAAGATCAACAAAATCGATCGATTATCGATCGAAGTTCATTTGATAAATTAAAATCGCAAAATTTGATCAAAAATCAAGATCGTATTTTCTCAATTTCAGTACCCATTTTGGATCAGAAAAGTATGAAACTTATATATGTTGGAAAAAAATGAATCGTCGTTTATTCCATGAACCCTAGGCTCTCTTATATAGAGGAGATACCTATGGGTAATTTACATAAGATGGACAAGAGAACAGAAGAATAGGAAAGCAATACAGAAACATAAATATAACTCTGCACTCCCCCTCAAGATGGAGCATAGATGTCAATCATGCTCAGCTTGGATGCACATTTCTAAAAAGACCCTCTAAGCAAAGCCTTAATGAAGATATCTGCAGTATGATCCCCAGAGCTAACATGAGAGGTAGAGATAAAACCTTTATGAATCGTATCCATTTTATAGTGACAATCCACTTCAATATGATTGGCTCTCTCATGAAATGCAGGATTGTTTGCAATGAACAGGGTTGTCTGGTTATCACATTGTAGCTGCATAGGAATAGGTACATCTATATATAAAATCTGCTAGTATTGCTCGAACCCCCATCATTTATGTACTAGTTTGTGCCATAGCCCTATATTCAGACTCAGCGCTGGACTTGGCAACCACAGTTTGCTTCTTACTCTTCCAGGAGACGAGAGAGCTATCAACAAAAACTGCAAAGCCCGAAGTAGACTTTCTATCCTTTGGACATTTTGCATAGTCAGCATCAGCGCATGCAGAAACCGTAAGTGTTGCCCCTTTTCTGAATAATAATCCTGCACCTGGAGAAGACTTTAGTAACCTCAAAATCGCATATACAACATCCATGTGTACCTGTCAGGGTTGTTCCGCGAATTGATTCACCCGATTAACTGCATATGAGATGTCTGCTCTGGTTATAGTAACATAAAGAAGCTTCCCTATTGTTTCTCGGTATTTTCTCCTATCCATCTCCTCTGTGTCATCATCATATAACCACGTAGTAGGATCCATAGGAGTGGTAGCAGATTGACATCCAATCATTCTCGTCTCAACTAGCATATTTATCACATACTTTCGTTGGGTAATTACAAGACCATGCTGATTTCGGGCAAATTCTAACCCCAAGAAACACTGTAAGGTGCCAAGATCCTTGGTAACAAACTGTCGGCCCAAAAATTCCTTAGCCTTTTTTATCCCATGCATGTCATCACATGTAACTAGTATGTCAACAACATATACCATAATAGCCACCGTACCTCTAGGAATTCTCTATACAAACAATGAATGATCCGCATTTGACCGCTGAAATCTATACCTCAATTAAATTCAAGAGCTTCTGGAACCATACCCTTTGACTCTGTTTAAGGCCATATATTGCCTTATGAAGTCTGCAAACCTGCGGATACTCCCCCTCAGCAGCAAACCCAGGATGTTGTTGCATGTAGACTTCTTCCTGTAGGTCTCCATACAGAAAGGCATTTTTAACATCAAGTTGAAAGAGAGGCCAGTCACGTACCACATCAACAGAAAGGAGAATGCGAAGAGTCAAATGTCGAGCCAGTGGGGAGAATGTATCTAGATAATCCACTCCATATGTCTGAGTAAAGCCACGAGCAACTAGTCTGGATTTATACCGATCCAGACTCCCATATGCATGGTGTTTAACAGTAAACACCCACCCACTTGCAACTGACAGCAGATGCTCCATCAGGAGCAGGAACCAAGCTCCAGGTACTACGCGACTGTAAGGCGACCATCTCTTCTTCCATAGCTAGTCGCCACCGACTATCTTTCAAAGCCTCCTGATAGTTCCGTGGAATTTCCATGGTAGACAATGCAACAGCAAATTTCCTAAGTTCCTCAGTCAAGCAAGCAAAGGAGACAATGGATGCTAAAAGATATGAGATACAGCTACGCTTCTGCTTCCGAAGCGTAATAAGTAAGTCCATATCATCAACATGTATGTCTGTCCCCTGTAAAGAACCATGCTCAGGCAAATCATCATATCCATCGTTAGAAGCTATGTATTCAGAACATACCTGATGCGAGCTAGATGATGAGCGGTGACCATGAGCAAAAGCAGTCTGTTGCGGGAATGGTGGGATAGGGACAATGGGACTTAAGTGTATAGGAGGAGGTGAAGATGGTGGTAATGGTGATAAGGGTGGTGAAGGAGGTGGTGATAACGGTGGTGGTGGCAAGTAGATTTCATTATCGGAGTCTGAGGAAATCAACCGATCACCTGTGGGAGAAAAGTAGATCACCGACTCAAAAAAGGTGACATCAGCACTAACATAATACTTCCTGCGCAATGGATCATAGCATCTATACCCTTTTTGTTTTTTGTTTTTTTAGGCCAAAAAACAGGGGGATACAATCAATGGTGTTCGCCTCAAATTTTATTTAAAGGAAGAAAAAACGGGGAAAGACAGAGGGGAGCAGAAACAAAGACATACAACTACAGATCCCACTCATCTACCAGCCTCACGGAGTGTATCCCCACATTTTCCTTGTAGAATCTTTGCCCAGAAAAGAAGACCGCATTTCTGCCAAGCCACAAGGCCCATAGAATGGCAATGGGTCCAAAAAGCTCACGTCGTGCTCTGCTCCTGTTGGCAACCAACGAGCCGCAAAAGGAGGCCAAGTCCATCGTGCACAACCAAGCCAGATTTGACTCATCTCAAATCAAAATCGTTTTAGGGCATTTGAAGAACAGGTGTTCAAGGGACTCAACCGCCTCCTCGCACAAGAGGCATCCATCAGAGACGGAGCCCAGAAGCCTAGCACAGCGGTCTCTCGTCATCAATCTTTGCCTTCTGAACAACCACGAGAAGAAGCCAATACGCTCAGGGAGGCCCAGACTCCAAAAGAATGCGCAATCCCGAACCAAAACCTCCGAACGTGACGGGGGAGGCCTGCAAATCGCCCCAAAAGCCTTCCTAACCGAGAATGTGCCCTTACACCATTCCCAATGGTCCCTTCCCACAGATGGTCATCCCATCTCTTTGATAGAATCCAGCAGTGAAAGAAATTCCTCGAGCCTCTGGTCCGAGAAGTTAGTGGAGAAGGTGGGGAACCAGTTACCATCCAACCAGCAAGATGCAACCAAAGCATTCTTATCAGCCGCAAGAGCATAAAGGCGAGGGAACCGCGTGCATAATGCCCCCCCCCCCCCCCCGTCCCCGTCCAATCATCAGTCCAGAAGGCGAAAGATTCGCCATTGCCAAGCACCGGCCTAAACAGAGAGAGATGCCGGGTGAAGACCTCCATCATCCCCTTCCAGAACGGCGTGGGAGACCCCACACGAGCATCAGGACTCGGCGGCGCAACACCGACGCTGTAGATTTTGCGCAGAATGTTGCAGCAGAAATCCTCCCCAGGGCCCCACACTCTGCTCGCCCATTTAAGAAGCAAAGCCTCGTTCATTTGATCCAGCCTCCGGACCCCCAGGCCCCCCGCCTTTTTAGGGAGCGTGATTATTTCCCACTCAACAAGGTGAATCCCCCCCGATTCACCCCCATGCTTGCCCCATAAGAACCTACGCATTAGCTTCTCAAGGCGGCAACGGATCCCCTTCGGCAAGCGTCGATTGGACAAGAAGAAAACAGGGATGGAGGAAAGTACCGCTTTTAAGAGGACCAATCACCCCTCTTTGGAGAGAATGGCCGACTTCCAACCCGCGAGCCTCGCCTCTAGCTTCTCAACAACCTGGAGCCAATCCCGCAACTTCGTTCTTCCCACCGTCAATCGGAAGGGAGCTGCATTCCGATCCTAAAGCTTGTCCACAAGCATCAGCCTTTTCCTCAGATAAGCCGAACGGGATGACCATTGACTTATCGGCATTCTTAAAGAGACCGGATAGTTCACTGAAAAGTTCCAGGGCCACGGACATGCCGGAAGCCTCCACAGCGCCCCCCTCAATGAAGAAGATAATATCATCTGTGTACTGCAATAACGGGATGATCGAGCCATCTCTCGAGTACCCGGCCGAGAATCCGCAATCAATCACACGGTACACAACATGCGCCAGGACATCCACGGTAATGACAAACAGCAGGGGAGCAAGGGGGCAGCCTTGGCGCACGCCCCTACGCGGCTGGAAGAAGCCACCCTCCGGGCAGTCATTCACCAAGACCGAAAAAGAAGACGTCGTAACACATCATTTCATCCAAGAAATCCACAAATTCGGGAATCCTCTCCTCCGCAAGACCAACCAAAGGAACTTCCAATCTAAACTATCATATGCTTTTTCAAAATCCACTTTCCAGAGAACACCTTGTTTGTCCCTTCTCTTCCAGTCCGCAATGATTTCCGATGCAAGAATAAGACAGACCGAGATTTGCCTACCCTGGATAAAAGCTGACTGGAGCGGGTATATAATAGTCTCAAGAACACGGCTGAGCCGTACGGCGAACACCTTCACCACAATCAGGTAAAGGGCGTTGGAGAGAGCAATGGGGCGGAAATCCTCAATGCATTCCGCCGCCGTGGATTTCGGAAGGAGAACGAGCAGTGACTTATTTATCCTCTTGAAACCAGCATTGCCCTTACAAAACTCCGAGATGACGTCCAGAACCTCGTTGCCCACGAGGTCCCAAAAATCTCTGTAGAAAGCAACTGGGAATCCATCAGGGCCCGAAGCCCCACCCGCATTCAAGCTCCAGACCGCACCCTTCACCTCCTCCAAGGAGACACCCTGCGTCAACTCAGCACACATAGAGGACGGCACAGAAGGAGCCCCAAGCTCCGTCCACCTCCAAAGCCTGGGTATTGTCCTCGCCGAGAATTCCCTAAAGAGATTGATAATCGCCTACCCCATTTCTCTGTCACCATCTACGCGCACACCATTCACCGTAATCGACCTCAAAGCATTTGATCGATGCCTCCCGCTGGCAATGCGATGGAAAAACATCGTGTTAGCGTCCCCCTCCCTTAGCCAAGTATTTATTGACCTTTGCCTCCATTCAGTGACGCGCTTAAGGTCCTCAGTCGCGATTATCTTTTGAGCAAGCGAGCAAGTGGCCAGTTCATCCCCTGATAGCTCCCTAAGATCCTCATTTGCATCAAGTCTACTAACCACCTCCTCAGCTTCCAGCCTGGTAGCACATATGGCAGCCTTGGAGTCCTTGAAGGAGCTCAACCTCGTGCGCAAGGACCCTAGCTTCTGCACAAACTTAGACGCAGCCGATCCATATACCTCCACGTTGGAGCAGTGCGAGACCACCATCTCTCTGAAATTTTCCTCCAGCAGCCAGCTCTTCTCATATCTAAACTCATATCTAAAGAGACCCCTCTGCGGAAGGGGCTCACCGGAGTCCCAGTGAATTGGTGTGTGGTTGGACAAGGCTCTCAGGCGAGCCATCACAGAGGAGAGCGCGAAACAATCAAGGAGCTCGGCCAAAGCCAAAAATCTGTCAATTCGAGAGCGAGAGTTGGAGCTCCTCCAAGTGTAAGCCGAATCCACCGCATCCATAACCTCCAGGGCCAACGAGTCAATAGCGTCAGCAAAATCATCTGAACCCAGGTCCTGGCCACCCCTGAAACGTGATATGTCCGTTGTTCAAGAGTAACATTGAAATCCCCCCTATGAGCCATGGGATACCCGTGAAGGCCCTACCCGCCTGATGCATGTCCTCCCACAACTCCCTTCGCAGAATGTGACTACAAGGGCCATAAACACACGAGACCGCCAAGGGCGTAGAGGAATCAACACATACCAAGAGAACAGAGAGAACGTGTCTCCCGCGCAGCACCGAGCTAAACGCCAAGGCCGATAACCTCCATGCCACAAGAATCCCTCCAGATGCGCCTACGGCATCCAGAGCTCTGAACTCATCAATTCCTCCAGCGCCAAAAGATTTCCAAACAACATCAGAGACGGATTGAAGCTTCGTCTCCTGCAGCATTACCACATCACAACTCCACTCAATGAAGCGCGAACCAAGGATCCTCCTCTTGTCCAGCTCCCCGAGCCCCAGAACGTCCTGGAGAGAACCTTCATTTAGAACATGGGTACGGTCCCTGAATGCGGATTACCCCAGAGGCCTCCGCAATGGTCGTCTTTAGGGACGAGCACGGCTGTGACTCGGTGAGTCGAGGACGAGATCTCTTCCTGCGCATGTATCTCTTACATGATCTTTTGTCAGCTGCCCCTTCATCAGGACGAGCACCACCCTCCGCAGGGCAAGCCAAGAGTGAAGTAGTAGAAAGTAGAGCGCCTCGAGATTGCCCATCCAGAACGCCAGCCAAGACCGGACGAGTACCGTCGGAAGACGATGCGGAATTGTGCGAAGAACCCCCACCAGATGACACAGAGGCGTTGATGTAGTGCGGCGGCTCGGGAGGGATATCCGCAGCCGTGCTCCAGGACCCACGAAGAAGATGCGCCCACCCACTCGTTGTCGAACTGGTCAGGCGTGGCGTCGGTTCAAAGAGGCCCATCGTACTTGAGAATAACTGATTAGGCAGGGACTCCGAGAGGCCTATACGGCCCGACAAAAAAGCAGAAAATGAGCTTGAATCCCCCCGGGGCCGACCCGCCAATGGATCCGCGTGTTCAGGCAGGAGCCCAGGACCCGAAGCCAGAGAGAGAGGCGGTGAAGAGAGAGAGGGCACTGAACTTGCCACCTCAGCCGACAAAGAGAAGTTTAGGACGACGAGGCACACGACCCGAGGAGAGACCCCCAAAGGTCGCACCGTATCGTCCTCGCGTCTCGAACCATGCAACGTGCCCCTCGGAAGCCCCACCGCCAACGCAGAAGGCAAAGCGACATCGGACAGCATCGGGACCTCCGGCGGAGGAGGGGGCTCGACGACCTGCATCTCCACCCTGAAGCTGAAACGCCCAACATCCAAGGACGCGAAGAAGACCGAATCATCAGGAACAGCCAACAACGCCTTGCTGCACTCCATCACCACAAGCGTGATATCTGGTGTCAACCCATTCTCAATCACCGCTAGAATCGTACCCCACCGTCGGAGGGCCCGCCCCAAGCAGTGAACCGACCGGGACAAGAAAGGAACACCAAGCAACTTGGCCACGCAAACCTCCACTTCTGAAACCGCTCCAATCCGCAAAACGTAGAGGTCGCCAAATAACATCGTCCACCCCGCCATTCAGGAGTAGGCGCTCTCTCTGCACCGAAGAGAGGCCACGAACACAGCACCGACGAACATCAAGAGACACCACGTCTCCCGTAAACCGCGAGCCAAGGAATCCAAATAGGTGGGCCTTCAGAGCTTCAACAGAGATGCAGCTTCGCAACGCGTATCCGATCACTGCATGGGTCTTGGCGTCTCGCCACCCTGCATGCCAACCTTCATACCATCCGCAACCTTCGTACCATCCGCAACCGCAACCACTATCGCATAACTACGATGCCCCCGGCGACCATCGACCGCAGTGGATATACGTTGCATGGATTGTCCTTCAGAGCTATGCACTGCAGCATCAGCGGCACGACGATCGGAATAAACCTGCATGTGGCACGACGGTGGCCCACCCTCCTGTAGGAAAAACACCTCGGTGGGACAGGACAAAACGACGCAACGTGGCCCCGAACCCCACAGCGGAAGCATCTTTTCTCCGGTTTCTTGTGGGAAACATGCACCCACTCCTCACCACCCCCAGCCCCATGCACCGTGCCGCCATCGCCATCCCGCAGCCCCCCTTCCTCCCTGCAAACCACCCTCTTCCCTTTCCCATCTTCGACACACCGACCCCCAGCGAGCAAGCCACTGCCAACTCCCTCCGAGACCCCTCCCTCCATGACGACACCACGCCCCTCCGCAACAAAGGATCCAACTCCCTCGTGTCCCGAAAAACCAGAGTCCTCCCCATCACCATTTTCCTATACCCTTTTTGTGCCCTGAAGTACCCAACAAAGACACACTTGACTACTCTAGGAAAGAGTTTGTCAAGACCGGAAGACAACTGGTGAACAAAGGCGATCGAGCCAAAAACACAAGTAAGTGAGAACAATTCTTTCTTAAAAAATGCAAGTGAAAAAGGAATTTTCTCACCCAAGACTTACGAGGACATGCGATTCACAAGATAGCATGCCGTAAGAACAGCATCACCTCAAAAAGAATGTGGAGCACGATTCTGAATGAGAAGAGTTATGGTAACATCAAGCAAATGGCGATGCTTCCTCTCTGCAACACCATTTTGAAGGGAAGTATAGGCACACGATGTTTAATGAATAATACCTCGATTTAAAAAAATAATTGGAGAGGGTGTGAATACAAAATTCCAAAGCATTATCAGTTCTCACAAATTTCACAGAAGAAGAAAACACATTCTACACTTCATTGATAAAGTTTTTGATAACATCTTCTGCTTCAGATTTATTCTTTAGTAAAAAGATACAAGACAGATGAGAGAAATCATCTACATCTACAAGATAAAACATGTATCCCTAATGATCGGGAACACGACTTGGACCCCAAATATCAATATGAAATAACTCAAAAATAGAGTTACTACACCGACTCTGACGACAAGGGAAGACAGACAGATGATGCTTTCCCAACTAACATGCTTCGCACTGAAAGGGCGAGTAAGGAAAAATCTGAGGCAAAACACAGTACATCTTCTGGAGGAGGAGATGACCACAGCGCAGACGTTACATAAAGGGTAAGGCAAGACCAACAGAATGAGAGGAAATGCCTGCATAAGAGGTTCGAACCAAGCGATAGAGACCGTCCTGCTCATGGCCACAACCAATCACCTTGCCCGTAAGGATGTCCTGAAATACAAGAGAAAATGGGTCAAAAATAGCTCAACAATGTAGATCCTTCGTAATCTGACTAATAGATAACAAATTCATAGAGAAGTCAGGCGCAAGCAACACATTCTGCATATGCATAGAGGGTGTCAAGCTAATCTCCCCCTATTCAGTTATTGGGGAATGAGTCCTATCTGTTATAACCACAAACATTCCTGGAGGAGCCTGTCTGTATGTTGTAAGTTAATCTTTGTCTCCACACAAGTGATGTGTAGCGTCGGAGTCCATAATCCGTTCTATAACATCAGATCCACTAGAGCTACTAAGTGCACAAGTACAACCTGAGGTACTAGAAGATGTTGAAGCAGCCACATCTGAGTGACTTCTCGAGGCCGATGAAGAAGCAATGGGACTGGTGGGAGGCATAATGTCCCTCAATCGTGCTACAAATTCATCAAATCTCTGATCTGAAGAGGAAGTGGTCGAGAGCTTAATCTGGTAAGCTACTCGGGCAGAAGTAGAGAAGCCATGCTTGGAATAACATGTATCCTCTGTATGTCCAGAAAGATGGCAGTAAGTATATGCATGGCAAATACGACCTCCTCTGCGACGAGGTCCACGTCCACGAAACTGGGAAGAGCCTCCTTGACCTCGGGAGGCAGCCATCGCTGAAGAGGTCTGACTGGTAGCAGTGGATGGGACAGTGATCCTACTGAGCCTGCGGAAAGCTTCCTCCATGGGAGGAATAGTGGTATCTACTAGAATCTGGGAACGAGCAGCCTCATACTCAAGATCAAGGACTGCTAGGAATACACCAACCATTGTGGCATTCCTATAAGTCTTATGTTGCTCAGTGGATATGAGGAGCATGAAGCTATGGAGCTTCTCGAACATCCCACGCAAGGATGTACATAATGAATGAAGGGGTTGTTTGTTCTGCTTGATAGTAAAAATATTGTGCTGGAGTTGCAAAATCTTAGCCTCATTCCTTGCCTGCGAATAAGTGGTTGCGAGAATATCCCGCATCGCCTTAGCGGTGGGCTGATGTAACACATCATTAGCGATCTCTATCGTCAATGTACCAGAAAGCCAAACCTTAGCATATGCATCATCTGCCACCCATGAGGCGTTAACCCCAGTTTTCTCAGTCGGCTCCTCCTCACTAAGAATGTGCTTCTTACCTGTAGACTTCATAAGGCTCATGAACTACATAGCTCAGGGCTCATAGTTCGTCCCGTCCATCTTAACAATTGGTGATGGACCTCTGAACGTGTATGTGGCGGGAACGCCGACTTCGTTTTCTGACATATTATCGGATGAAGGAAACTTAATGTTTTGTAGACCAAAAGATGAGTGTCTACACATACACATAAGGATTTGAATGCATATGTAGATTTATGCAATCAAATCCATCAATCCGCAACGGAAGCCGATGCACGGACAGAAGGGCTCGGAGCCCTCAATTGGTTGTCGGCGATGGCTAACCGTAGCGATAAGGCAGTCAGCGGCTGGTGGAGAAGCTGACGATGGTCGATCGTACTAGTAGTGGTGGCAGCCGGTGGAGAAGTCGCCGGTAGTCGGGCGTACTAGCGACGGCGATGGCTAGATGGGCGGGCGGTGGGACCCGAAGTGGAGAGAGAAAAGAGCGGCGGCGGCACCCAAGCTAGAGAGAGAAAGGGTTGCAGCGGCAGCACCCGATGAAGGAGAGAAGGGGAGAGGGTGGCGGGTGTGGTTAGGATTAGGGTACGAGAGCTCCGACCTAGGACCGTCGCTCTGATACCATGTTGGAAAAAAATGAATCGCCGTTTATTCCAAGAACCCTAGGCTCTCTTAAATAGAGGAGAGACCTATGGGTAAATTAGATAAGATAGACAAGAAAATAGAAAAATAGGAAAGAAATACAGAAACATAAATTTAACTCTACAATATCGTTTATCATCATGCATAGACGATCAAAACGAGATATTGTACATTAGAATCGGAGATCCGAGGTGCAGATACGGATGACTTTGGTATTCAAATAAGAGATAGAATATTCTAAAAAATAAAAAAATATATATCAGTACAGCAGAACAGCAGACAAGCCAACACTTGGCCCCCTTTTCTTACTCCACTTGGCCCTTCTCCCTCCACTTGTCAATCCTTCAAGGCCTCCTTTCCCTTATATATATATACACACACACACACACACACACACCAAACCCTTCCCCCATTTTCTATTTTTATCTCTCAACCCTACAGCCAAAGGAGCCAAAACCCTTTCCCTTTTTCCCTTGTTGCAGCTACAACAGTTGTCCCCAAGCAGTTAATGTTGCAGCCCTTCATTGAGCTATTGTAGCGACTCCCCAACGTAGAACTGTTGCTACAGCAGTTTCCCAACAAGCAGCCGAAGCTACTGCCCTTCAAGTTGCAAGAGTTGTTGCCCAAGCCATTTGCTACAACTGCTGAAGGAGCTTGAGCTACTACAAATTTGCTATTGTTGCATGCATGATCCAAGCCATCTTCTCCATTAAATTGGAAATCTATATGCAGAATCTTACCTTCTCTTTGTCGTCATTCATGTTTGTACATACATTTGATATAAATGTCAATTCAGTGAGTTGGTAATTATAATCTATTGTTCTAATTTACTGTCTCCATACATTTCTAGGCACAATCTCTTCTAATTACGAATTTGAACTTACCAAGTTCCAAATCATTTCATGCTCAAATCTAATCAATCAATTATATGTGCTCTGTGCTCTGAAATGAAACTTTTAAGAGTGAATGCACCCTCGTTCTGAACATAATATTCCGACTAATTTGATCTCGAATCCAGTAACCTTGCAATTTAAACCAAAGCAAACATTTATCCAACCGTGAGGTCATTTTAAACCAAAGCAAACATTTATCCAACCGTGAGGTCATTTACATATATATTGTGCTTCCAAAGAAGATCTATTAAAGTCATATCTGTTGGAATCACCTACAAGTGTTCAAACTACCTTAAATGAGGTTATCTCATCTTATCATGTATAGGAACCACTTTAAACTTATGATAACCATACAGATATCAAGCCACTTCTGTATGGTCGTACATCTACCTTAAATAACATCTTATTTCCGGTAACTTGATGGCCTAACATGTTGAGATATTTATATCTCTTTATTGTTATCTTGTATTTTTCTATTTCTTTTCTCTTTATTTAATTTTCCCTTAGAACTTTTCTCCTATATAAGAGATCTAGGGCTACGGTGAATGCATCTCTTTCATTTCAATCATTTCCACATGGTATAAGAGTGACGTTCCTAGACCGAAGCATGTGCCCTAGAATCCAAACCCCACCGAAAGCTCTAGAGACCTCGCGTGGCTGGCACCACCATCGACACATGTGCACAGCGGCAGCCAGCTGCCACCACAGGTAGCAGCAGCGGCGACGGTGGCAGCACAGCAGCAGCCATCCGCCGCCCGCAAGCCCTAGGGGCACCGCCGCCGCCCGCAAGCTCTAGGGGCACCGTCGCAGCCTTCTCGAGTCTGGAAAAGCTGCTCTACCCCTGATCTTGTAGGCTCTAATAGGTCTGATTTGGTTCCTAGGACGTGGTTTTTGATCTTCTAAAACCATCTTAGGCACCTCAAGAAGTCTCTTGTTGATGGAAGAGGTTGTGGTATGAGTCTACACCCACAAACATCTTCCTATATGTCTGTGTAGACATTGTTATTCCAGTTCGCAACCCCAGTCTTGAAGATTGTTGTCACCATGTCAGACAACAAAGCAAATGTTCCGTCTTTGGGTGTCTTCAAAGGTCTAGCACCCATCGAGAAGATGGATGGGACGAACTATGAAATGTGGGCCATGCAGTTCATGAGTCCAATGCAATGCAATGGTAAGAAGCATATTCTCACACGAGAGGATCATGTTGAGAAGACAGGAGTTAATGCCTCATAGGAGGCAGACAATGCTTATGCATGTGTGTGGCTTTCTGAGATGGTGTCCATGGAGATAGCCATTGATATATTGAGTCAGCCCACGACCAAGGCCGTGTGGGACATTATCGCCGCTACATACTATCCGGCGAGGAACGAGTCGAAGATTCTGCAACTTCAACACTACATCTTCACGTCTAAGCAGAATGATCGCCTTCTCCATATGCTTTACACTTCTCTAAGGGGTATGTTTGAGAAGTTACGTGGTTGCATTCCCTTGACTGTCACACTAAAGCATCTCAAGGCATATGGGGATTCGGTATGACTGGAGTGTTTCTAGCGGCACTTGACTCAGAGTACGATGTTGTTAGAGCACATATTCTTACTGATACCACTATACCTCCAATGAAGGAGGCATATCGCAGGCTGAGCAGGCTCTCCATATCTTCTGGTGGTACTCAGTTGTCTCAGACATCTTCAGCCATGGCAGCATCTCGTGGTAGGGGAGCCCTAACCGTGGCCGAGGAGGCCGTGGAAGGGGAGGGAGCAGTCGACCCCCTCATCAGCCTTGTAGTTGTTGCCATAGGCCAGCTCATTCTGAGGAAACATGCTATTCTAAGCATGGGTTTCCCGTTTCAGCACGTGTAGCAGAATAGATCCAGCCGAGCGGCAGTTCTTCAACTGAGTTTGATCAGAGATTTGATGAATTAGTAGCGCGGCTCAGGGAAATTATGCCTTCTCCTAGGTCAACTAGCTCTTCCTCATGATCATCAGAGGTAGCAGCCTCAGCCTCTGCATCTACATCGAGTATAGCATATGCTCTTACTAGTTGTTACAGGGCAGTCTTTTCGGGGTGGATTATGGATTCAGAAGCTTCCCATCATCTCTGTGGTGACAGAGGGCAGTTTAGTACCTATAGCCTGACTCAGACAGGTAGATCAGTTATAATAGCAGATGGGACATACTCCCTCATTACTGGTCAGGGGGAGATGCAGTTAACTCCTACAATACAGCTTCAGAACATTCGTTACGCTCCTAAATTTTCTATGAATTTACTATCTATTAGTCAAATCATCAAGGATTTGCATTGCCGTGTCATATTTGACCATTCTGCTCTTGTGTTTCAGGATATTCTTACAGACAGGGTGATTGGTTCTTGTCGTGAGCAAGGAGGCCTCTACAGATTTGGTGCAATCTCCTTATGTTGGTGCCTCTTCTCTTCGCACTAGATCGGTTTCTCCCTATATATGGCATCTTCGGTTTGGTCATCTTCCTCTGCAAAAGCTGCATCGTGTTCTTCATCCGATCTCCCCTTGCTCTACTTTTTAGTGTGAGACCTGCCAGCTTGGAAAGCATCATAGGTCCACATTCCAGAGTCGTCAGGGTCAACGTAATCATAGTCTTTTTGTGTTGATTCATTTTGATATTTGGGGTTCCAGTCATGTCTCAGATCTTCAAGGGCATAGGTTTTATCTTGTTGCTGTTGATGAGTCCTCTAGATTGTCGTGGGTATTTCATCTTAAGAACAAGTCTGATGGTCATGTTATTCGGTCCTTTATTAATGAAATAAGGAATGTGTTTTCGGCAAATGTCAAGTTTATATGTTCTGATAATGCACTTGAATTCTGCAGTACACAATTTTCTCGGTCCCTTAGATCCTATGGCATTATGCATCAGACATCTTATGCATATACTTTTCAACAGAATGGGGAGGTTGAGCGAAAACATCGCCATCTCTTGGATGTTATCAAGACTCTTTTGATTCAGAGTCGTGCTCCTCACTCTTACTAGGGGGACGCGGTTCTCACTGCATGTTATCTGGTGAATCATATGCCTTCATCAGTTCTGGGGAAGATCTCATTCTCGATTGTGTTTCCCGAGACGAATCTTCTCTTTCACACCTCGTTTTTTTGAATTCGTTGCTTTTGTTCATCAGATGTCTCCAGGTCTTGAAAAGCTCTCTCCTAAAGTTGTCAAGTGTGTCTTTGTTGGGTATTCCAAGACCTAAAAGGGTTATCGTTGCTTTGACCATGTTCGATGAATGTACTATGTTAGAGCAGATGTCACCTTCTTTGAGTCTATTATGTATTTCTCTCCTACAGGTGACAAGCTCATTCCTTCATAAAGTGGAGAAGAGGTTTATATGCCTCTACCTCTGGTCTCACCTACTTCAGGCGACACTGCACCACCACCACCACCTACACCACCACCACCACCGTCCTCTCCTCCACCGCCACCTCCACCACCTCCTCCACCTCCTGCCACACATGCTTTCTTTTCACAGGTTTATCAATGTCGGCCTCATGCTCATGTGCCTCCTCCATCATCCAGTACGCTCAAGGTATGTTCTGAGCATTTGAATTCCACAATGGTACTGGTGATTTAAGTGTATAGCTTGAGGTGCAGGACGTCATAAATGATACTTCTTCTGAGGATACTGTGGACTTGGACGTGTCTATTGCCCTATGTTAGAAAATAGGAAGCGGAAGCGAAAAATGAAAAAAGATAAATAACAATAAGAACAGCGGGATTTACGTGGAACCCTACTCCCAAGGAGCGGGATGAAACCACGGGAGAAGCCCTCAAAGGGCTGGTGTGTCTATTGCACTTTCTCATCTGGTACAGGAGGTCTGGGGCTCCTTATATAGTCTCCACAGAGCCTCCAAGTCCCATCACCGGTAGATGTGGGACTAAACTCTTGGATGAGGTAAATGGATCATGGAGAGATCCATTTACCAATCTCCCATACATATGGCACACAACCAAATACTTCAACACTCCCCCTCAAGCTGGAGCATGCAATGCTCAGCTTGGACAAACAGAAAGAAACTCAACTCACGCTACAAGACACTACGGACAATATCAACCCAACGCGCACAAATGTTGTTGTCGAGGACGTTGCTTCTCATGCTGTGCAGGTGAGGAGGACGAACAAGCTGGAGTGTGAGTCTGTTGAATCTCCTCGTCGGAGAGCATGTGCTCTGAACTGCACATGTCAGAGTCACTACACCTGGAAGTGAATCTCCTCATCGGAGTACTCTGGCCCGCCACAATATGTGGACAACTGCTCCATCTCTGAAAAGAGGCCGAACTGAAAAGGTCATGGAACTGCAATCCTCGTCGGAGTCCACGGTCGTTGGAAATGGAGTCTGAAAGAAGTCTCCTCGTCGGAGAACTGGATCTCTCCCATCTGGCACAGAGAATGGTACACTACTCTGGAGTACCTATGATACCACATGAAAACCCTTCCCCACATGGCATAGGTAATAGTCCTCTTCTCTGGAGTCCATATGGCTCACGTGAAAACTTTGGCTGACAACAACAAGAATGATGGGGACCACGAAATTGAAGATCGCAGACTCGTGCGTCTTGAACTGTAGACTCGGAAACATCTGACGTCGAGTCTGAACAAATGTAGAGTCTGAATCGGAATGGTTTGCAATCTGAAGTCTGGAGAATCTAGAAAATCTGATAAACTGGCATGTGACTCTTCACAATACTCCCCCTTTCTTCCATACTAGTCGGAATACATGACATCGACTGCGTTGGGAGAAGACAATAAAATGGGGTAAAAAAATTCTTGCAGCTTTTCTTCAATTTTTTTATAAGCCGCCACACTTTTTTGTTGAATTTTTTTAAGCCGCTTCAACAAAAAAAAAATTTCTACGGCTTTTCCTTCCTTTTTTTTGCAAATTACGTACAGCTCCCTTTTTTTGTACGCGCCTTTTCATTTTCATTTTTTTTCAATGACCCACTTGGGCCCAACTCTCAAAACCCCCACTTTTAAAAAAAATCAGCCCCCTTTTTATTTTAATTTGGGCTCAATCTATCTCCTCCCCCCCTTTTTTTACAGTAGCCCAATCTTGAGGCCCTCATCATTTTTTTGTATTGCGGTATATTTTTTTACCAAGGTCGCATGTCCTTGGGCCAACATAAAATTTCTTTAGGGTTCCCATCGAGAACCCCATCTCTAGATATCCAAGGGGTGCGCGTCTCTGCAGCGGGGGTTTTTGCCGTCGCCGCCAGAGGGGAGGTGCGAGGAGGCGAGGCGGGATGGAAGGAGGGCTTCTGCCATTGCTGGTTGCATGCATAAAGGGGGAGGACGCGTCGTCGATCCGGAGGACGTGCATCGAGGTCGTCGCTCGCCACGCCAAGAATCTCCGCCTTGTCGAGCAGGAGCAGCTCGAGTGGGCCTCCCGCAAGCCCGAGATCCGACTGGAGATGCGGCCGAAAAGGAGGATGGCTGGAGATACGCCTGGAGGATATCTGCGTCGTCGTGAGATATCAGTGCGTGATTGGTATGCGCACGATGCATCGCCAGGAGCAGAGCTTGATGGGGATGATGCCGCCTGAATCTGGAGAACCTCCAGATCCAGATATGCAACGGCAGTCGCCTGGAGCCGTTCGAGAGGTATGCCGCCTTTAGCTTGGAGAAGGTGGCACATGGGGGTTGCGTGAGGGCCGCTTGGAGGGATGTGCATGGGGGTGCACCACGCCTAGGATGCGATGGCGAACCCTAGAACTTCCACGGGGGTGCACCACGCCTGGGGATCGTACTGTTGAGGATGGAGGCAGAGATGCGCCTGCGGTACCCAGAACTTGGAGAACCAAGATTAGGGTTCCAGAACAGAACCCTAGTCTGCACGATCTAAAAAAAACTTCAAATACACAAGTTTCAAGAGCACATCTTTCATATTATGAACAATAATTCTCACAAATACAACAACAAAAAAATCGAATCTCGAACAGAACTGAGAGCTTGAAATCCTCGAGAATCGACCCGCTCTGATACCATGTTAGAAAATAGGAAGCGGAAGCGAAACATGGAAAAAGATAAATAACAATAAGAACAGCGGGATTTACGTGGAACCCTACTCCCTAAGGAGCGGGATGAAACCACGGGAGAAGCCCTCAAAGGGTTGGTATGTCTATTGCACTTTCTCATCTGGTAAAGGAGGTTTGGGGCTCCTTATATAGTCTCCATAGAGCCTCCAAGTCCCACCACTGGTAGATGTGGGACTAAACTCTTTGATGGGGTAAATGGATCCTGGAGAGATCCATTTACTTATCTCCCATATATATGGCGCACAACCAAATACTTCAACACCATACGAAGGAGGAGGCATGCATGCGCTATGCATCCTTTTTCTTCTCATGTTTCCCTAGCACGGCTCTCTGGGGATTTTCATAGGCTTGTTATTGGCTTATCAGCTATGCAGATACCGAGTCCTATCAGGAGGCTTTACAGAGTGGTCCACGGGGTCTGGCCATGGAGAGGAGATGGCTGTCTTACAGTCTCGTGTTACATGGAGTGTCATCTCCGCTCCCCCAGGTACTTCGGTTGTTGGTAGTAAATGGGTGTTTTACAGTGAAACACCGTGCATATGGTTCTGTGGACAGATACAATGCCAGGTTGGTTGCTCATGGGTTCACCCAAACTTATGGGGTGGATTATCAGGACACTTTTTCTCACGTTGTGTGTCACTCTACACTGCATGTTCTTGTTGCCGTTGTGGTACGGGACTGGTCATTTTTCCAATTAGATGTCAAGAATGCTTTCTTGTATGGGGATTTGCATGAGGAAGTGTATATGCAGCAGCCACTAGGGTTTATTGCTGAGCGGGAGTCCAGTATGGTGTGCAAACTTCACAAGGCCATATATGGCCTTAAGCAGAGCCCGAGGGCTTGGTTCCAGAAGCTCTCGGAGTTGATTGAACAACAAGGTTTTGTTAGATCTGTTGCAGATCATTCTCTTTTTGTTAAGAGAATCCGGACAGGCATTGTTGCTATTTTGGTCTATGTGGATGATATTATTGTTACAGGCAGTGATGACCAGAGTATTCAGGGAGCTAAGGAGTTCCTTGGACAACAGTTTGTGACCAAGGAACTTGGTAAGCTGCGATATTTTCTTGGCCTGGAATTTGCAAGAAATCAGCAGGGTATGGTAATGACGCAAAGGAAATATGTCATTAATCATCTATCTGAGACGGGTATGACAGGATGCAGACCTGCTACTACTCCAATGGATTCCAATGCTAGGCTATATGATGATGACTCTACAGAGGTAGATAAGAGACAGTACAGAGAGTTGTTAGGGAAGCTATTGTATGTCACTGTTACCAGACTTTATATATTGCTTGTCAGCAGGGTCACCCAGTTTATGGAGCAGCCTAGGCAGGCTCACATGGATGTAGTCAACATGATCTTGAGGTATCTGAAGTCTTCTCCAGGTGCAGGACTTCTATTGAGAAGAGACACATCCCTTGCAGTTTCAAGATGTGCGGATGCAGACTATGATGGATGTCCCAAGGACATGAAGTCTACTTTAGGCTTCATTGTGTTTGTGGGCAGCTCATTGGTTTCATGGAAAAGCAAGAAATAGACCATGTGGCCAGATCCAGCGCCGAATCGGAGTATAGGACCATGACCCAAGGAAGCACAGAAATGATGTGGGTCAAGTCTATTCTAACTGACTTAACGATTGAGGTGTCACTTCCTATGCACCTCAAATGTGATAATCAAGTTTCTCTATTCATAGTTAATAATCCAGCCTTCCATGAAAGAACAAAGCACATTGAGGTTGACTGCCACTACATCCGTGATTTGATTCAAAAGAGATTTATATTCACTTCTCATGTTGCTTCAGGCGATCAGATTGCCGACATGTTTACCAAAGCTCTTACAAAGGGGCCTTTTCACCGTTGTTGTTCCAAGCTGAGTATGATAGATATATATGCTCCAGCTTGGGGGGAAGTGTTGAGATATCCACCTAGGAAAATCATCTCTCTTTGTGGGATTCCTTGTATAATCTTATCCAAATCCTCCCAAAAAGCTTGTTTAATCTTATCATCTAAACCAATTTGCAATGCATAAAATGAGACTATATTCAGAATTTCTTTTTCAAGCACCACTTTTAGCAATATAATCCGATCCCCATATCTTCGCAAATCAACCACACAATCCTTTAAATCCTTATGAACAACTACTCCAGCACCATTCTGCCCTTATCTTTACCAGAATACCAAAGTTTAAAGCATGTCTTCTCGATCTCCCTTGCTTTCTCTCCAACCTATTTTGTCTCTTGTAGACATAATATCTGAATCTTCCTTCTTTCCATCGTATCAACTATCTCCATCGATTTCCCAACCAAAGTGTCAATATTCCAACTACATATCCGCAACTTTCTTTGCAGCCTCTTTTGGACTAACTTCTTTACTCGCATGCATCCATCATACGAGAACCTTTGCAAAATTTGGGAATGCATCCGGGCGGAGACAGCAGAACTAGCTTATTTACCCGCATGTGTTCTTCATGCGAGAACCCTCACAAATTTTGAACTATATTTGGGCAGCGATGTAGCGGCCCTTGCCAACTTCTCATTGCATTCGGGCGATGCAACGCATCGCAAGTAAGGAGCGCCCCAAGAAATCTAGATGTTTGCTTAAATCTAAGTTTAAAAGATCCGAATGATTTTGAGACAAATCCCTAAATAGTATTCTTAAAAGAACACTTTTTAGGAATTTATCCGAACAGTTTCAAGACAAATTCATAAATAATGTTCTTAAAAGAACAAAAATTAGGAATTTATCTCTCTTGCGTTGGTTGTTGGCTGTCTAACGCGCAACCCTCCTCAATACCCAGGCTTGGAACCGATCATGGCTGAGTTATAAATCAGCGGACATTATCGAGGAAAATTGAACTTGGCAACTTATTGGATTCAAGCCTAAATTATCATGTTGACAACCACCCAAAATGCTTAAGCCCAAGTTGTCAAATAGTAATCCCACCACTTATAACACATTCTCACACATTGTGAGTTTCTGATGTGGGACTATATTTGGGGTATTACACTCTCTCCCACTTATATTTGCAATGTATTCGTTACAACATGACCCATCACTTATTCCCAATGATAATGCCGGTCGCATGCTCCGACTAGCACTTCCTCATATATCTTTGTTGGAACGGCTCCATCTCTCGGGTGGTTGTTTCCACTAGCAAAGGGGAATCGGCTTGATACCATTTGTAACATCATGAGCGTAGATCCTCGGACTGTTATCGAGGAAACTGACATTGACAACTTGTTGAGTTCGCGCCCATTCATTATAACGCATTTTCACATATTGTGAGTTTCCAATGTGGAATTATGTTTGGGATGTTACGATGTGTAGGAATGGGGGAGATTATAACACCCAAACATAGTCCTACCTTGGAAACTCAAAATGTGTGAGATGGGTAATAAGCGATGGGGATTACTACTTGACAGCTTGAGGTTAAGTGGAGTTTCAAAAAAAAGCTTGAGGTTAAGTGTTTTGGGTGGTGGTCGATGGGTTCATTTGAGCCCAAACCCAACAAGTTATCAAAGTCGGTTTTCCTCGATAATGATACGGAGATCTAAACCCGAGATGTTACAGGCGGTGATGTGTTCGCTAAAGAGAGAGAGAGAGTACCCTTGATAGGGGCAGCGAGAAGAATATATTGGAGGCGAGAGGAAGCATTGGTGATGACGAAGGCAAGAGAGATACCAACGCGAGATGGCGGCGATTAGCCAGAGAGGGGCAAGCATGAGAGCAATGTTTGGGGTTTTTGGTCAAAGGAAGAGGGATGCATTATGTCCCACAGCAAGTGATGTGGGACAAAACATGGGTTTATAGGGTAGGTTGGGACAGGTTACACTAATCCTATTCCCTAATTAGTCGACCAACTAGATCGCTTAGTCCGCCCTTTTAGTCATTTGGTCGATGGCTGATTAGAGCTAGTCGAGTCGGCCAGCACCCTAACTTAGCTAAGATGGTGGGCTAGTCGGTCAATTTTTGCAACTATGGTAGGCCCGTAGACGTAAGATAAGGAAGAATGATGCAAACTTGTTGGAGTATAAGTTGTATGTGTCACTTATGTGGGAGATGGGTAAATGGATCTCTCCAGGATCCATTTACCTCATCCAATGTTTAGTCTCACATCTACCATTTGTGGGATGTGGTAACTCGGCGAGGGTTATATAAGAAGCCACTCAACCTCTGTATCAGATGAGAAAAGCAATAGACTATCAGCCCTTTGAGCCGTTCTCCCATGGTTTCATCCTGCTCCTTATGGAATAGGGTTCTGCATTAGAATCTAGTGTTCTTCCAAGTTTATATTTCTAGTTCAAGCTTTGTTTATCATTCCGCTTCCGCATTCCTATTTTATAACATGGTATCAGAGCGGACCGATTCTCGAGGATTTCATGTCCGTTCATCATTTGTTCGAGATTTAATTTTGGTGTTTTGTTGTTGAAGATTATTTTTGTGAAGTTCATTAGAGATTCAGTTTTAAGGTTCCTTGAAACCCTTTTTTTCATCATCAACAAAGCTCGAGGTACTTCTACTCCAGCAGGCAGCGGTCTATCGTGCAGATTGCAGGCGATTGCACGGAAGTGCTCCTCACCACATCTTCCAGGAGTAGCCCTCACGCAAGGCGGGCACCTCCCTTGCGGTCAACTCTAAAGGGTGGTGGCAGTTCGACCACATCTCCGAGAGGCGCTCGCGCCGCCCAACCTGCATCTCAGAGCGAGTACCCCCGAAGGAGGGAGTCCCTAAAAAAAGGGTTAATACTCCTCTCACGCGAGCTCTTGGCGCGAGCCCAGGTAAGCTCCAAGTGCGAGCTTCCAGATCAACCCTTCGCCCGTCTCCTCAATCTGTTACAGGTGGCATCTCCGCCCTTTGCGCTAGCAGCGAGATCAGCCCCAAGACCTGTGCTGTAGGCGAGATCATGATGAAAACACGCACATTGCAGGTGGCGATGATGTGCAGTCGCAGCGGCGACTCTCCGCCTTCTCCCTTCTTCTCGTGTGGCGCCATCTCCATCGCGCTCCCTCTCCAAAACGTCGACGACGTTTTTTTAGGGTTCCCAAGGGAATCCTAAATAAAGATTCCAAGTGAGCCGCTAGTTGTTTAAAAAAAAGTTGGGGCTTACTGGTTACTATTGTAGTAAAGGTCCCCCGACTGGCCCGACTAGTGGGTCCGACTAGTCTAGTCAGTGGGGTGGCCGACGAGTATTGACTAATTCCGACTAGGCCGACTAGTTGATCGATTTTTGCTTGGAAATACCATATTTTTTTCTTTTTTAAAAGCAAACTTATTCTAATATACTTAATGTTTTATTTAAATTCAATTACTTCTTTTCATTCATTATGATAATATAGAAAATATACAAATCTTTGTAAATATATAAGAATATATGTATAAAGATGATTTGTATATTTAAAATAATTAAAAATTAAAAATCGATTAAAGCCCGGTTAAATCCGATTAGTCGCCCGACTATCGATAAATCCTTAGTCAGTAACCCAACCGACTGAGTACTAACTACCGATTTTTGCAACCTTGCAGGTTACTACCAAAAAAAGGGCCGAAGGTTGAAGAAAAAAATGGCCCAATAGATAGGAAGAAAAAAAAGGAGGGGCTGAGTTATTGGGCCGAATGCAGTAGTGAGTAAAAAAAGATTAAAAACGTGTGAGAGGGAAGCCGTTAAAAAAAGAAGAAGTAGAAAAGGAAATGAACGGCTTATTTAAAAAAATGTGACGGCTATTAAAAAATGATGAAATAGCCGGGAAAAATATATGATGGGTTAAAGCCGAAAAAAATGTAACGGCTTATTGGATTTTCATTTCTCCCCATCTTGATTTGTCTTCTCCCAATTTGGCTGATGTTTATCATTCCGACCAATATGGGAGAAAGGGGGAGTGTTGTGTAGAGTTACAGGTCTGTTCTGGATTCAGATTCTTCAGATTCCAGACCAACCAGATTTTCAGACTATGCAGTTGTCCAGACTCGACGATCTGATGTTTCTGAGTCTTCAGTTTCAGACACGCGCATGTATGCGGTCTTTTTCAGATGAGCACATGTTTGTCATCATGTTTTTGTTGTCCCCATCATTCTTGTTATGTTTAGGGTTTTTATGTGATCCGTAGGGACTCCAGAGTAGAGATCACATTCCCTATGCCATGTGGGCAAGGGTTTTCATGTAGTTTCATAGGTACTCTAGAGCATAGTACCATTCTCTGTGCCAGATGGGAGAGACCCAGTTCTCCAACGAGGAGACTTCTTCAGACTCCATTCTCAAGCGATCGTGAACTCCAGTATGAGATTCTTCCGAGGTTCTTATGAGAAAGAACACAATTCGAGGTCCCTATGAGAGAGACCCATCTTCAGAGATCTGCGTATGGATAATTGGTGATGCTCTTTTCGGCCCTTTCAGAGATGGATCAGTTGTCCACATTGTTGTAGCGGGCCAAAGTTCTCCGTGTAGAGGCTCATTTCAAATTTTTTTTGACGCTCAAAAGCGGGGGACACACTCGATGGTGCTCGCCTCAATTTATTAAAAAGTTAAGAGAAAACTTACAGACGGTATGCGTACAGTAGAAAAACAAGTGTAAAAACAGAAGGTATCAAAATCAGATACCCCCATTACATCGTAGAACCCCTAAACATCGGACCAGTCGTGAAGTAAACGAGATGCCGAAATGAGCACGTTTTCAGAATAGAACCTTTGACGAGCAAAAAGGGCTTCATTTCTACCAATCCAAATGCACCAAAGCCGAGCAATAGATGTAAGGAGGTCCCTCCTCGCCCTGCCCCGAGAGCTAACCAAGCTCTCACAGAAGGAGGAAGAATCCGACACGTCAAGCCAGTCCATATCAGCCCAGATATCATGGGTTCTGCCACATCGGAAAAATAGATGATCTATAGTCTCTGTCTCCAAATCACAAAGGCCGCAGATAGAAGAGACGTTGGGAAAAAGTAAGGCACACCGACTTCGAGTCATCAGACGCCCACGACGGAAAAGCCACAGAAAAATGCCAATTCGTTCAGGGACCCCTGAGGCCCCAAAAGAATTGACAATCTCGGAAAAGAGGAGCATCAGCCGCAGCCAGAGGAGGAAGAATAGCCAGGTAAGCCGCACGGGTGGAGAAAGTGCCGTCCTTCCAAGACAGATGATCGCGTCCGACCGAGGGCGAGGGCGCGTCCGCGAGAATAGCAAGTAAGGCCATGAAATCCACATGTCGCTGGTCAAAGAGATTAGCCACAAACCTGGGGCCCCAAGAAGCACCATCCCAGTAGGAGGCAACATTAGCATCCTTATCCGCCACCAGCGCGAATAGGCGAGGAAATAACTCCTTAAGAGGACCCCTGCCGGTCCAATCGTCACCCCAAAAACGGATCAAAGACCCATCCCCCATCTTAATGCCAAAAAGGGATCGATTACGAGACAGGGTATTGACGATATCACGGGAAAAGGATGAGGAAGACCCCGTCAGGCGACCATCCAAACCAAAAAGCCGGTCAACCCCCACCGCCAGCCTCAAGAAATTAAGCATAAGATTTTCCTCCCTGCCCCAAAGACGAGCCACCCATTTGAGAAGAAGGGCCTCATTAACCACCTCCAACCTTCTCACCGCCAGCCCCCCCTCCTTCTTTGGTCGCGTAACCTCATCCCAGGCAACCAAATGAACACCCCTCCTCCCGTCCCCCTTCTTCCCCCAAAGAAATCTCCACAAGCACGAATCCAGCCTCCGACGGGTCCCTTTAGGCATACCTTTCACAGAGAAGAAATAAATTGGGATCGAAGATAATACCGACTTGAGAAGAACCAAACGACCACCACGTGAGAGAAGGGCCGCACGCCAGCCAGCCAAACGAGATTCCATCCGATCAACCACGGCCTGCCAGTCACGTAAGCGAGCACGCCCAACCGTCAAGGGAAGCCCCAAATATTCCAAGGGAAGAGCGCCCGCCGGGCAGGCCAAAATCCGCATACACTCCGCAACCTCATCCCGTGGAGTGGAGAATGGAACCATAGAGGATTTAGCATAATTGATGAGGAGGCCCGAAGCCTCGCTGAAGAGCTCCAACGTGGTAGCCATACCCGCCACATTCGAAGCATCGCCCTCGATGAAGCAAATCGTATCATCCGCAAACTGAATAATTGGGACATGGTAAGGACCAAGAGAGCACCCACGGGTAAGGCCAGTCGCAGCCACATTATGAATCATGCAGGGCAAGACGTCGGCGGCCAAGACGAAAAGCAAGGGGCAAGAGGCTCATTTCAATTGCAGTGACTCTGACATGCGCAATACAGAGCACATGCTCTCCGACGAGGAGATTCAGTTTAACTCACACTCCAGCTCGTTCGTCCTCCTCACCTGCACGGCATGAGAAGAAACGTCCTCGACAGCAGCCGACAGTTGTGCACATTGAGTTGATATTGTCGGTAGTGTCTTGTAGCGTGAGTTGAATTTTCTTTCTGTTTGTCCAAGTTGAGCATTGCATGCTCCAGCTTGAGGAAGAGTGTTGGAGTATAAGTTGTATGCGTCACTTATGTGGGAGATGGGTAAATGGATCTCTCCAGGATCCATTTACCCCATCCAGTGTTTAGTCTCACATCTACCAGTTGTGGGATGTGGTGACTCGGTGAGGGCTATATAAGAAGCTCCTCACCCTTTGTATTAGATGAGAAAAGCAATAGACTATCAGCCTTTTGAGGTGTTCTCCCGTGGTTTCATCCCGCTCCTTACGGAGTAGGTTCCACGTTAAAATCTCGTGTTCTTCCAAGTTTATATTTCTAGTTCATGCTCTGTTTATCATTCCGCCTCTGCATTCCTATTTTACAACAAAACCGATTATGCAAAAAAAATAGCCTCGAGTAGGGTTTGTTTTAAAACTAATTTCTATACTTAGTAAAATTGGACTGCTCTAGAGAATGGGTATGGTCCTAAGTGAATGCTATAGGTCGATCAGGCTACTAATATTAATGCAATGATTTGACCCAAAATGCCCACACTGATTGCTAACCAAAATAGCTCTATAAGATAATTTATTAAGGTCTTTTCAAAACTTGAGAATCTGGAAAGTGCAAACAACCCTGGAAGAAATAGGAATAGTAAGACCTTACTTGTTTTGGGTGTAGTAGCACTGACCACTTCGATAACCGAAAATCTTGCTTGGAACGGAATGCCCCTTAACTTCTGGAAGGGAGAGTTGCGGGGTTAACCCGGTTATGGATCGAAACTGCTCTAGTTGGGATCGCTCGGTAATGGTTTGATAACATCCTGGCAATGGTGCCGTGTGCGAGACATGGCGTTGGACTGTTGGTGACTTGGCAAGGCGATGAGGTTGTATGGGCTTGGGCAGTCATATGGGTATATTGCGGGGCATAAGTGGGTTACGGTGGTGGTATGGAAATGGGTTGTGCTATCATTGGGGTTTAAAGGAAAGGGGACGGGGAGAAGATAGAGGGGAAGAAAGGGAAGTGAACAAGGGGAATAGTGGAGATGAAAGGAAGGGGTGAGGGGATGTTATCTTCGAGGGTGTGGGTTAGAAAATGGGGAGGGGAAAGAGCGAGTGGTGGGAAGGGAATCTGGGGAGAGGGGAAAGAGAATGAGTTGAGAGCAAGAAATAGTTTTGGTATGGGAATAGAGAACCTTTAAAGAGGGAGAGAGGATGGAATTCAGCACTTAATACTTCGTTGTCCTTCATACATTGGTTCCCCCTTATTTATAAGGGAAGGTACATGCATCTTCAAATAATTAAATAAAACAAAAAATAACAAGCGATGTCCTTTGGGTATGGATGCTAGTCACGCTACAACAAAGAGTTGCATTGACATTTTATATTTTAACCCAAAAAGATATCAGCATTAGCTCCTCTTATCAATTGGTTGCATCGAAATTTCACCCCATCAAGCATCCTCTCGAGAATAATCGAGAAAGTGAGATAGTCGATCTCCTATCACACTTGCTCGAAAACTTCATCATTTCAAGCCAACCACAGATCCCCAAACTTTACACAACATCAAGAGCGTTGTAACCCATCAAGCAAGAAGCACCACATGATTCCAGAGTTAGTTCGCCCATCCACTTAACTTTAACTCTTGCAGCATAACATATCACTCCGCCATTTTCCCAACACTCCTTTGACATCTTTTTTTTCCAATGCTTCGAGAAACAATCTTTATCAATCACTACATATTGTCCCTAGGGTGCACAGACACCACCCCTACATCCTAGTGGCCACAACCACCTAAAATCACACATATCCTTGTGTGCCTCTACGATCACATCCTCAGTCTAGTGATCTGCCAGATTCAATGGCAACCATGTCATAATCCAATCCTTCCTCGGTATAGGCCAACACAACTTCAATACATGTAATTGAGCTTTGACGAACGTCCTCTATGTTTCTCGGCTTGCGGATAAAAACATCGAAGCTCATGTTTTCCCCCCAAATCCAGTGGGGTCTACAGTGACCTTAAGGAGAACCTTATTGACCTTACTTGACTTTCTTTGAACGAGGTTGAGTCCCTATCTAGACCAATGGGAAGCCACCTACCTCCAAGCCTACCGAGAAAGCATGCTCGCCTCCGAGATGTCCAAAACAACCACCCCAAACTTGAGTTCCAAATGTCAAAAGAGAACTTTGTGCTTTATTCTGCCAACCATATGTAGGTGAAGGTCGTCTCAGAAGGAAGAATTGGAGGGAGCACCAACCGACAGTCCGCTTTGCCCCCATTTCTGAAATCATCACAGGGTTCAGCTTTACTTGAATCCAAGTCCGAAACCACTAACTCGGTCACACTTGAACCTGAGTATGAAGTCCAATTACAAAAGCACCCAAAAGATAGGCTTGCATGGGGAACCATTACGGTCATACAATCCAAATCGGAAAGCAAAACCACCTCCCTAATTTCCCACTTTGAGATCCGAAGATTCCTCCACCGTGTGTGATGCTTGAAAATCCATTGGCAATGAAGATGCAATGCAACCTCCTTCCGAAGTAGTGATGCCACCTTCCTCCAACACATCCACTTCGATCTATGCCTCGTCAACCTAATACCACGTATATGAATGGTTGCACCTTGCCTTTAGCGCATCTGAGATGCCCCATCACTAATGCATGAGGTTGACCCATGTAGTACTTCCATGACTTAAAGCAGGAACGAGGAGCAGCCCACTCTTATACATGCCTCATGCCACTTGTCGACCACTGCAATTAAAACTTCCAATGCCGTTCCAAATGATAAACCATTGGAAATCACATCGACTGCCTCAACAAGCTCAGAGAGCACCGCTTAAAGTAACGCACGACTGCATGAGTGGAAAGGAATGCCCTCCACCAGAAACAAATGATGGTGAATTGAGGAGTATGCTCACCTGCAAACAGTGGACAAACCAAGAGATGCCCTAAACCCTAAAAAATAATAAAGCATTAAGTGTTGTAAAAATTCATATTATAAACCTTGAATCATGAACCTTAATATGTTATTATAATTTAAATAAAACACGGAAAGAAATTAAAAATCCCCACCTCCCTTTGCCAGGGAATATCAGTTATTCATCCAATGCTCTTATTACTTGCTCCAATCTCACACTTGCCAAAGGGAGCATCTCAGAATTTGATTCTTCTTACACCGCAATCTATGGGCACCATGGTCCACCAATACTACAAGATATTATTTCTCAAACATTATCAGATCATATGATGTATATCCTTATATTTTAAACGATCAGATTATGGTTAAATAATAGTTAAGAATGTCCGACTACGCATCTGAGAATGCATCTGTGCAGAGCCACCGCTGTATTTGGGGACTTTATGTCCCATGTTTTTACCGTTAACAACCAACCTTCAGCAAATGAAAATGGGTTGGAGTGAAACTATTTTTCTTGACCCTTCTTTTCCGTCATTAGCAAATAAAATTGTAAACTCTACACTGAATGAGAAATAATAAACTTAAAACGGCAACTCTATTTGATGACAGGAATAAAGAACATGATAAAGAGAATGTTCGGCAAAGCTGTTCGTGTGTCCAATCTGAGTATCGATATAGTAAGTCCGAGTACAAATATCGAAAACCCACAAATTAGATAAGCTTTCAAATGCAACTTGAGAAGGATACATCTTATTTTATTTTATCACGGATCAACTCCGATGGATATAATCCAAGAAATCTCATAAATTTAAATTTATGGAAAGGATTTACCCACCCCACTATTCTACGGATTAAGTAAGCGGGTAATCCCTGCAGTGTCCCGGATGTGAGTTATTTGGCCGAGCGGCTAAACCGTCTGCATTATCAACAAGCTTGCAAAGTCGAACCATATCGATTCAGATTTTACCTCTGGAGTATGTGGTCCGGTACCCGTCCATTGCAGATGTCCCGAAGAGTGATGGGTTCATCAGCATCCTCATCCTCGTGGAACACAGGCAGTGAGGCGGTAGAGACCCTCGGCCTCCAATGGCGGCAACGGAGGTTCGTAGACGGAGGAGGAGAAGCCTTGAGGTTGAGATGGTGAGGGGAGAGAGAGGCGTCTCGGGAGGCAGATGCCCACGCTGTTGCAGGGGCGACGGTGGAGAAAACGGCCGTCGTCGCCATGCCTGCGGGGACTCGGATATGGAGTAAGAGTGTGGGAGGTTTGGTTCAGAGGTGTAAGGAGTGGAGGGAGTGAATTGTAAATGTCAGCTAGCGGTACAAGCAATTTTGGCATGGATATGGAAGGAAAAATACAGGCACACGACGTGAATATAAAAAATAACTTATCATTGTTACAAATCTTATTTGTCGGTTGCCAAGTTACTTCTTCAAGACAGCATGGTTTATCTCCTGCATTTTTTAGTTGAAATTAATTGTATAGGTCTCATAATTTTTTATTGTAATATTTTTGAACCACATTCAAATAACGAATTTAACATAAAAATACTACAATCGGAAAAAATTAATATAATACATACTCAATGTGACATCATATTTATCATTTCAACTCTCTCCAATCTTCCTAACCATCCAAACATCTACTATTTACAGAAGGTTACTCAAACCCAACCAACTCAGTTACCAAACAGGCTCATAGGGCTCGTTTAGTTAGCAAGTCAGATAGGGTCAAGGTGGGTAACTCGGGTTTGGTTGGTGGAGTATGCGAGTTGGTAATGGAAGATATCGGGGTATGCGGTTGGTTTGGAGGTGGCTATGTGATGAGCCTCGTTTTCGCCACGTTGATAATCGTATTTTATTGTAGTATATGTGGTAGAAATGATTCGTCAAAAAACACAACTTCGAATATGTGGAAATTATTTTACTTGGTAAGTTTACCAAAGTCGAACACAGGGACACAAGCATCCTCATCTATTCATCGAAAATTATTGATTAGATAGTGAGCGACTATAGTCATAGGTCTAGGTCTTCATATGCAATTACTATGCGTGACACAGAATGATATGTTGATACATTATGCAAACAAAATGTTGCAGAGACAAAATAATATGATGCATGCATTTTTTATTTTATGCAATTAAAATTGAGGTGCAATATGCAATAGGACACTATGTAATGCAAGGACATAATTATGTATGAAAATGCCCTTGAATTGATAAAACACTTGAGCGATAAATAATAGGCTAATTTCGGAGATAAATGACGCATCAAAATGGATTAATGGCATTAAGAAATGGAGAGCAATTGACACAATGGATCTCAAAATATAACATGTGTATTTAAATATCAAATCATCAAATAAAAGATGCCATTAGATAGAGAATAAAATTAGCAACAAAATGACATTGAAATCAACCAATTCAGAGTTCATATGCTCGAGTTATTGACTAAAGAGTAAAAGGGCATAAATGCAGTAAAAATATGAAAAATAAAAGGATAACTATTGCAAACTGGTCCTTTGTTGGTGTATAGATGCAATTTATGAAAATCGACAATACCTCTGCAACATTGATAAACCGCAAAATCGGCCCTATAATAGTGCGAAATTAGCACTTGGAATCATCATCGTAGTCGGGCCGATTCGGGCTCATCAAAAGATTATCTCATCTAAATATATGTCAATAATAGATCAAAATGAGATGATCGTGAAATTATTTTACTTGGTAAGAAACCAAGGTCGAACTCAGGGACACGAGCCTCTCTCGTATTAATCGGATTTCTATTTATTTAACTAAGCGTTGAGTTAAAGGCATATAGGTCAAATTATGCAAGGAGACAACAATGCATTAAAATAAACATGCATTTTTTTATCCATTTTTATCATGCAAAAAAAATGCCATGAAATGCGATGAAGCTATGCCCTACAACAGGAGAAACATGATGAGCAACTTAATATGAGTCAACTTCAAGTTCAAATATCACTCAGGCTTGATAAAAGAAATTAGAATAGGCACAAGTTCAAACTTTAAGAGACACATGGCAAATAAAATAATCATCAAAATTCATTGTGTCCAAAACAATAATTAAGCATGCCATTAGAAAGATCATCAAACCAGCTTTAAAACGAAACTGAAATCAACTCAATTGGACATACGTAGCTCAAGATATGCACGAAAGAAAGTAGGGGCATAAATGCAATAAAAACATAAAAAGATAACTACAATCAGGTCCTCGGAGGGACTAAAATGTAAATAAGTAAAATACCGAGACCTTCCCTGTAAAATTTCCACTGAGCACGCACAGTGCACGTGATAGGGACCTGCATGCAAATTGAAGAAAGTGGCTGGGCTTCCTTGCAAATTTCCCAGGACGCACATGCCGTGCACGCGCTCTCCAAGGCTCGGGTAGGCTCGGAGGTTCGGAGGAGGCCCGGGTGCTTCGGCTTGGCTCGTATGTTGGCTCGGCTCGCTGCAGGCTCGGATGCGGTTCGAAATAGGCTCGGTGACCCAAGCCTGTAGGTTCGGAGGGCAGGCTCGGTGAAGGCTCTCAGAATGCCACGTGGCCGAATAATGGCCATTGGATCGTGATGATCCAAGGGCTGCTGGTGAAGGTGCTCCCGAGCGACGTGGATGCTCGAAGGTCGTTGGATCATCGAAGATCCAATGGCCTCTGGAAGAGGAACTGAGTGTCGACGTGGCTGCATAGTGGTCGTTGGATGAACTCCGGGGCGGAGCATCCAACGGTCACTGCTCCTCCTTCTTCGGCCGAAGGCGGGCGGCGGGTTCAAGTCTCCGGCGACGGGACTTCTCCTCTTCCTCTCGTTCTCGGCTGCTAGCAACCTCCCCAAAGCTCCATTAAGGATCGTCGAGGAAGCTCGGAGCTTGGGGAAGACGAAGGATAGCTTGGATCAGTCCATCGGTGGTCGGATGTCGATGGCGAGCTTGATGAAGGTAGCTCCGGCGTGCTCTCCAACCATTGAAGAAGATTGATGTCCTGCAGTGTTATTACAATAGCCGAAGCCCAAAAGAAATTGCGTGCGTGAATGGGATGGAATGAGGTTCCGTTCGGGCGAGGGGAGATGGGGAACCGAAGCTCCTCCGTCGTGGATGGCGGAGGAGGTGGGTCGACTGTGGCTGAAGGTCGGGAAGAAGGGAAGAGGTGATCGGATATGGCGCGTGGAAGGGGGAAGCGTGGCGGAGCTCGGAGGGTGTTCAATGGAGCGGGAAAGGGGGTAGACCGACCTAGAAAATTACAAGAAATGAAACGAAAAGTACAAAAAGGGATCGGAGGCTTACCTGAGCGATGGCGGGCGATGTGGCCTGTGCTTGAGCTCCGAGAGGAGCTCGGGGTCTTCGCAACATGCTGGGTGGTCGTCCCAGCAAGCTCAGGCGGGCCTGGGGCGCCGCAGCTCCGCCGTGTGTGGTGGAGGGTCTCACCGGAGGCGCACGTCGTCTTCGCACTCCATCCGGCCTCCTCGTTGTCACCGAGAGGTGGGGGACTGCTGGGCGTGGCCCTGCGTACAAGTGGACAGGTTGTAACGGTGAGGGAGGCGGTGTATTTGAAGGGGAAGGTGGCCGGTCATGGAGGTGGTCGACGTGGTTCGTGAGGGGATTGTGGGGCGACTGAGATGCGTTCGTGGATCGTGGAGTTATGCGCGGGGTAGAGGGATGATGGGGGAAGACCAGGAGGTGGTTGGTGAGATGCGAGGTTGACTGGAATGGCAGGGGAAAAAGGAGAGGGGAGAGTGGTGCGCAAGTCAGATCGTGGGAGAGAGAGGGGGATCCAGATGTAGACGATGGCTGTCGGCCGTTGGATCTGGAGATCCAACGGCTGACAAAGAGGCTCTAAGCGACGGGTGAGATCAGATCTGAAGCGAAGTGATCGACGAGCCATGAAGCTGCCACGTGTCGTGAAGAGGCAGCGGCGCGAACGAGCGGCGCGGATGGAATCTGGGCGATGCAAACGAAGGGCATCGGCTATGCCACGTGTCTGATCGAAAGCGAGGCGCTAAAGGACGGTGGCGATTCAGAGAAGGGGCGATCGTAGGGTCGAAGAGCGTCAAAGGAAGAAACGGTCGAGATGAAAGAACGGGGGCACGATTGGACGGCTTCGGTGGCGCCACGTGGCACGCTCTGGTGAGAGCGCTCACATGCGGTGCAGATTGAGAGCTGATGTCAATCGGAGGGCGGAGGAGCATCAACGGAAGGAGCGGCCGAGATGGAAGATCTAGAGCTCGATCGAAAGGCTCAGCAGTCGACACGTGGCGCGAGGGAAGAGAGGCGGCAACGAGCGGCAGAGATTAAGGGCGGGGACGATCAGACGGCCCAGGCAAGAGGGCGTGCGTGGAAAGCCTGGGATCGTTGGATCTCAGGAGGAGATCCGACGATAGGAAGAGGAGGCGGAAGAGACAAGAGAGGCGGGGCCACGTGGTGCCCCCAGAATGGGCCACGTGGCCCAATCAGATTATTCAAATGGTATTTTTGCTTTTTGAAGGTCAAGATGGCCGATTTTGAGAAAACTCAAAACATGAAAGTTGTATATCTTGACGAGATCTACAAGTTTCATGTTGGCCAAAATTGGAGATGGATTCCAACAAAGGCCCGGAATATTTTTGAGGGTATTTTTAGGTCTAAAAATACCACGAATTTTTGTTTTGTCAATTTTTTTGTGATTTTAATTTATTTAAGACTCTGTTAGTTACAAGTCTTAACTGGGTTTTATTGACACTCAGCTTAAGCAAGGGGGTTAATAATGAGAAATTATGATGATGAATCGAGTTTCATCACTCCCCTATACTTAAACTATGCTCGTCCTCGAGCATCAAAAAGAATGACTAAGTTGGATTAACCCCCTTGTGCATGTGAATACATGATCCAATCTGATCAAGTTGACTCGACTTTAGAGATCCAAAATTCTAGAGTTCAACCCAGCCTTAATCAAGAGGCATCCACTTCCTCTACTTCTCCAGACTCTCTCTGATGTACATATAAGCTAAAGGATATGAAGTTTAGTGCTGACTGCAATTTCGAGAGTAGAGTCAAATCTTCACCCAAAGTCTTAGTTCGAGAAAATCTTCTAAGGACCCAATCCTCAACACTATGGAATAAATCAAATCTTGCATTCAGTCCACCGTCTCTTTAGTTGTCAGACTTAGAAAATGTAGATGGCAGGCCAGAAATGGAGGGCATGGCATTGTGTCAATTCTTCTCTCCCTCTCATTAGAACAAGGATTCTCTCTAGTGCCTTTTTACGCAACACATTTTTTTGGTGTTGATCAGTGCGTCCGTCAAGAGAAGTTGGAGCCGTCTGCACTTGTTTTCCTGGGAGTACACCGGGATGTGTCTCTTTTGAGTACCTATCGTACCTTCGACACCCAGACTTGTAGCATTTACGATGCAGAGCCCTTTTTCGGTGCAAGCCCGACTCCTAGTCCTAATAGCGGTGGTCCAAGTGGACACTTTGAAAAGTTTGGGAGCGCTCGCCTTTGGTGGAAGCTCTTTGATATGTAACTTTGTGGAATGAGAGCTTTTCTTTGAAATTTCATTGACTTGTATAATTTGTGGCTAGCTCCACTGCTTTTACCAAAAGTTGGCGCACACTGATCAACATTTTTTATTTATTTCACACCCTGGCACTTAGGTCAATGTCAAGAGATTAGTATAAGAACCAAGTTCTCATACTGGCTAATATTGCTGACACTCAGGTTTCATGAAGCCTCCAAAGACTTTATCCCATCCTCGAGCATCATTAGATCAAATCCAAACTTGACTTCCTCATCCCAATCCCTCAGGTGAAAAAATCAACTCATCTCATCAAAAACCGCAGTCGTGCATGTGATGTGCTGATCATATTCTTTTGTCTGAGACTAAGCATGGAATATAGCATGCAAATCTAGAAACCTAGAGAAATATGGACGATTAAGTTCAATGACCCTGATGGCTAAGGCTAGTTAATCCTAAAATCTCAAAGACCTCAAAAAGTTAAGTTTTCTTGATCATTTCAGATCCTGAGTGAAAGAGTAGGTGTAGAGGATTAATCCAACTTATTCATTCAAAAATAAGACACATTTTTTTTATTTCATTTTTTTTGAACTTCAAGAGATATTAGAACTGCCTAAACTCAATTGAGCATCTGCAATTCAGCCAGTATGGATGTAAGTACAGGCCGGAGCCCGTTGCTTGAGGACGGGGCCTTACGCGATGTCCTCTAAACCATCCAATCTGCTAAGGGCGAACCCTCACTGAATGCGGCTTACTTAATTGGGTTTAGTAGTCACCAATGACTCTTAAAGGGTTTTGGGTTTTTCTCATTTTTACGGATTTTAATAGAGGTTAAAACACGAGTTAAACTCAACTTTCCTTGAAAAGAGATGGCGATTTTTTTTCAAAACCATGTCACACAAAATAAAAAGTTTTCAAAAATCATTTTCGAAAATATTTTTATAAAAATAGCGTAACATAATATCGAAAAGCCGCGAAATCATTTGAGTTCTCTTAGTCCAAAGAGTTTTACCTTAGCCAAAAAGTTTTTAATTTTTCAAAATTTTCAGATTATAGCTAAAGTAAATATACGATAAATACGGTATACCCCCCTATACTTAAACTTTGCTATGTCCTCATAGCACTAGATGTTACAAGTACATAGGTCCATTTAAGTATAGCGAAATATACGGGAGCTAAGAGGGGCTCCCCCTATACTTAGGTTAGAAATAACCTAAGTATAAAGGCAAGAAAAGATGAGTAGAGAAAAATCACGGGGACTCGGGTCCCCCCTATACTTAGGCTGAGATTAGCCTAAGTATAAAGATGGGAATTGATGTTGGGAGGGACCCAAGTTGAACAAAGAAGAGGAATGGATCTACAAGTGAGCAGTTGAATCTTTGGAGATGAATGGAGTAACTAAGGTTCTGGGGTGTATATCGAATCAAACAAGGCTCAATCAAGCAAGCAAGACCCTCAATTTCACCAACTCACACATGAAACCAACCGAAGTTGGTTTATTATCTTGTCGGTTTTATTGGTGATAAAACATTAGGTATTTACACGAAGAAAAAATGTGAAGTGAAAATCAATGCGTAAGCGAGGGTATTGCTCTCCCAAAACCGAATTTTACTCCATTTCTGGTTGACTTGCAATTAACAGTCTCAATTTTATTTTAGGTTATAACTGAATTATGGTTAGCACAAAATCAAGAAATCATTGTCTACCGTTCATTCCCATTTTCCGTTTATCCTAGGTGATCAAGCTAGGAAGAGAAAGCCGAGAAAAACATGTATTCGATAAAAACCACGATCTAGGCTAAGCGATAAATCATGCAGTGATTCGACGAAAACACGTGAAAACTTGGGTTGTTTTGAAAACCAAAATCAATGTATGCAAGTCGAATAAAACCGCACCTAATCATGCATCTATTAGCGGGGAATGATATCCATTAAGTTTGGCTAAGTGAGACGAGATTATGTGCGTCTATAATTTAGTGTGTCCTACCTACGATCAAGCACATAAAAATATGAAAAAATAAAATGAGCTCGGAGAGCCGCGTGCCTAGTCCAAGGTCGACACTCAAGTGGGGACGATCCCCACACAACCACATTCGTTCGATTACACACGCGAGTCTTCGATCGAAGACCGCTGTAAAAGACGAGTTAATTACAAGTTCATGCATGGAAATTAAAATGCAAGACAATTTTTTTCTTCTCGATGTACTCCAAGCGGTTTCTGCGGTTCCTCTCAGCGGGAGACACCATCTCCTCGCCTCCTTGATCCATCAAGGGCCCTGCCACAGAAACAATGATTAGAGATCAATAGAAAAGAAAATTTTATAATGCAAAAATGAATTGACAAATTGACCTATAAAAATAACACTAAATTAAATAAACAATAAATCCAAAAAATAAAAGAAATGAGCTGTGTCCCCGGCAACGGCGCCATTTGATAAACCGCAAAATCGGCCCTATAATAGTGCGAAATTAGCACTTGGAATCATCATCGTAGTCGGGTCGATTCGGGCTCATCAAAAGATTATCTCATTTAAATATATGCCAATAATAGATCAAAATGAGATGATCATGAAATTATTTTACTTGGTAAGAAACCAAGGTCGAACTCAGGGATACGAGCCTCTCTCGTATTAATCGGATTTCTATTTATTTAACTAAGCGTTGAGTTAAAGGCATATAGGTCAAATTATGCAAGGAGACAACAATGCATTAAAATTAACATGCATTTTTTTATCCATTTTTATCATGCAAAAAAAATGCCATGAAATGCGATGAAGCTATGCCCTACAACAGGAGAAACATGATGAGCAACTTAATTTGAGTCAACTTCAAGTTCAAATATCACTCAGGCTTGATAAAAGAAATTAGAATAGGCACAAGTTCAAACTTTAAGAGACACATGGCAAATAAAATAATCATCAAAATTTGTTGTGTCCAAAACAACAATTAAGCATGCCATTAGAAAGATCATCAAACCAGCTTTAAAACGAAACTGAAATCAACTCAATTGGACATACGTAGCTCAAGATATGCATGAAAGAAAGCAGGGGCATAAATGCAATAAAAACATAAAAAGATAACTACAATCAGGTCCTCAGAGGGACTAAAATGTAAATAAGTAAAATACCGGGACCTTCCCTGTAAAATTTCCACTATGCACGCACGGTGCACGTGATAGGGACCTGCATGCAAATTGAAGAAAGTGGCTGGGCTTCCTTGCAAATTTCCCAGGACGCACGTGCCGTGCACGCGCTCTCCAAGGCTCGGGTAGGCTCGGAGGTTCGGAGGAGGCCCGGGTTGCTTCGGCTTGGCTCGTATGTTGGCTCGGCTCGCTGCAGGCTCGGATGCGGGTCGAAATAGGCCCGGTGACCCAAGCCTGTAGGTCCGGAGGGAAGGCTCGGTGAAGGCTCTCAGAATGCCACGTGGCCGAATAATAGCCATTGGATCGTGATGATCCAAGGGCTGCTGGTGAAGGTGCTCCCGGGCGACGTGGATGCTCGAAGGTCGTTGGATCAGCGAAGATCCAACGGCCTCTGGAAGAGGAACTGAGTGTCAACGTGGCTGCATAGTGGCCGTTGGATGAACTCCGGGGCGGAGCATCCAACGGTCACTGCTCCTCCTTCTTCGGCCGAAGGCGGGCGGCGGGTTCAAGTCTCCGGCGACGGGACTTCTCCTCCGCCTCTCGTTCTCGGCTGCTAGCAACCTCCCCAAAGCTCCATTCAGGATCGTCGAGGAAGCTCGGAGCTTGGGGAAGATGAAGGATAGCTTGGATCAGTCCATCGGTGGTTGGATGTCGATGGCGAGCTTGACGAAGGTAGCTCCGGTGTGCTCTCCGACCATTGAATAAGATTGATGTCCTGCAGTGTTATCACAATAGCCGAAGCCCAAAAGAAATTGCGTGCGTGAATGGGATGGAATGAGGTTCCGTTCGGGCGAGGGGAGATGGGGAATCGAAGATCCTCCGTCGTGGATGGCGGAGGAGGTGGGTCGACTGTGGCTGAAGGTCTGGAAGAAGGGAAGAGGTGATCGGATATGGCGCGTGGAAGGGGGAAGCGTGGCGGAGCTCGGAGGGTGTTCAATAGAGCGGGAAAGGGGGTAAACCGACCTAGAAAATTACAAGAAATGAAACGAAAAGTACAAAAAGGGATCGGAGGCTTACCTGAGCGATGGAGGGCGATGTGGCCTGTGCTTGAGCTCCGAGAGGAGCTCGGGTCTTCGCAACATGCTGGGCGGCCGTCCCAGCGAGCTCGAGCGGGCCTGGGGCGTCGCAGCTCCGCCGTGTGTGGCGGAGGGTCTCACCGGAGGCGCACGTCGTCTTCGCACTCCATCCGACCTCCTCGCTGTCACCGAGAGGTGGGGGGCTGCTGGGCGTGGCCCCGCGTACAAGTGGACAGGCTGTAACGGTGAGGGAGGCGGTGTATTTGAAGGGGAAGGTGGCCGGTCATGGAGGTGGTCGACGTGGTTTGTGAGGGGATTGTGGGGTGACTGAGATGCGTTCGTGGATCGTGGAGTTATGCGCGGGGTAGAGGGATGATGGGGGAAGACCAGGAGGTGGTTGGTGAGATGCGAGGTTGACTGGAATGGCGGGGGAAAAAGGAGAGGGGAGAGTGGTGCGCAAGTCAGATCGTGGGAGAGAGAGGGGGATCCGGGTAGACGATGGCTGTCGACCGTTGGATCTGGAGATCCAACGACTGACAATTAGGCGCTAAGCGACGGGTGAGATCAGATCTGAGCGAAGTGATCGGCGGGCCATGAAGCTGCCTCGTGTCGTGAAGAGGCAGTGGCGCGAACGAGCGGCGCGGATGGAATCTGGGCGATGCGAACGAAGGGCATCGTCTATGCCACGTGTCTGATCGAAAGCGAGGCGCTAAAGGACGGTGGCGATTCAGAGAAGGGGCGATCGTAGGGTCGAAGAGCGTCAAAGGAAGAAACGGTCGAGATGAAAGAACGGGGGCGCGATTGGACGGCTTCGGTGGCGCCACGTGGCACGCTCTGGTGAGAGCGCTCACGTGTGGTGCAGATTGAGAGCTGATGTCAATCGGAGGGCGGAGGAGCATCAACGGAAGGAGCGGTCGAGATGAAAGATCTAGAGCTCGATCGAAAGGCTCAGCAGTCGACACGTGGCGCGATGGAAGAGAGGCGGCAACGAGCGGCAGAGATTAAGGGCGGGGACGATCAGATGGCCCAGGCAAGAGGGCGTGCGTGGAAAGCCTGGGACCGTTGGATCTCAGGAGGAGATCCGACGATAGGAAGAGGAGGCGGAAGAGACAAGAGAGGCGGGGCCACGTGGCGCCCCCAGAATGGGCCACGTGGCCCAATCAGATTATTCCTATGGTATTTTTGCTTTTTGAAGGTCAAGATTGCCGATTTTGAGAAAACTCAAAACATGAAAGTTGTAGATCTTGACGAGATCTACAAGTTTCATGTTGGCCAAAACTGGAGATGGAGTCAAACAAAGGCCCGAAATATTTTTGAGGGTATTTTTAGGTCTAAAAATTACCACGAATTTTTGTTTTGTCAATTTTTTTGTGATTTTAATTTATTTAAGACTCTTTTAATTACAAGTCTTTAACTGGGTTTTATTGACACTCAGCTTAAGCAAGGGGGTTAATAATGAGAAAATATGATGATGAAATCGAGTTTCATCACCCCCTATACTTAGCGTGTGCTATGTCCTCAGAGCACGAAAGCGACTAAAAAGACATAGCTCGGGCTGCGTGTAGGAGAGCTAAAATAACAAAAAGTATAGAAGTCGTCCCGCCCCCCTATACTTAGGCTCTGGCAGCCTAAGTGTAGAAGAAGATCAGAAAGTGGGGCGGACGAGGTCAAGGAGAGAAGTGGATGATTATACAATGCGGGCATCGGTCCCCCCTATACTTAGGCTCAGGTCAGCCTAAGTATAGGACAGAAGTGAGTAAGAGGACCAATGTGATCTGGAGAATGTACAAAGAACCGACTCGAGTGACTCCTCCCCCCTATACTTAGGATCTGGTCATCCTAAGTATAGTCCAAGATAGTGGTTCGATGATGTGGGGATAGGTTACTAGAGTCGCGGGAGAAAGGATAGGATGTACAAGAATGATGATATATACAGATGAGTCGGTTTGAATATTTCGAGATGCTGCAGATGGCTGGAGTTCACTGCTGCAAGGTCTCATGCGTGGCTCGAGGTGTATCTGTTGTATCTGTCTCGTGCATGAATACAATCTCCTCAACATGGACTAACTGCTCATTGGATTCGACGAAGTGCTTCAACAGTTGTCCATTCACTAGGAATGTCGGTGCATCATCTGCGAGATCTGAGATCTCGACACATCCACTATCATGCACCGTACGGACGACAAATGGTCCTGTCCACTTAGACTTCAACTTGCCTTGGAAAATCTTCAGCCTAACATTGAACAACCATACCTTCTGTCCAGGAACAAAGGTCTTTCGTCTGATATATCTATCATGCCAATGCTTCACCTTGTCCTTGTACACCAAACTGTTGTTGTATGCGCGGTTTCTGACTTCCACAAGCTCATTCAGATCCATGTCTCTCTGCTTCTGTCCCAGGTGTGTGTTCCAGTTGACCTTCTTGATTGCCCATTCTGATTTGTGCACTAACTCTGCGGGCAAATGGCACGGTTTTCCAAATACCATTCGGAATGGGGAGGTGCCTAACGGTGTCTTGTAAGCCGTCCTATACTCCCAGAGGACTTGATCTAAGATCTGAGACCAGTCCTTCCTGTTCGGGCGGACAAGCTTTTGCAATATGGTTTTCACCTCCCTATTTGACACCTCAGCCATACCATTGGTTTGTGGGTGGTAAGGACTCGCGACACGGTGTTCAATGCCGTAGTCCTTCAGGAGTTTCTTCACCTCCCGATTTACAAAGTGGCTACCCCCATCTGATATCATCATTTTGGGGATCCCGAACCTAGAGATTATGTGCTCTCTGATGAATTTACAGACAGTCCCGCTGTCCGCGGCTCGGGTCGGGATAGCCTCCACCCATCTGGATAGATAGTCTAGCGCAAGAAGGATATATTCGAACCCATGGCTAACAGGGAATGGGTCCATGAAATCGATGCCCCAGGCGTCGAAGACATCACAAATGATGACCGGCTGCATTGGCATCTCATCCTTGGAACCTACGGTTCCTCCCATTCTCTGGCATACTGGGCACGACTTCGCGAAGGCGGTGGCATCGCGAAACAGAGTCGGCCAGTAAAAGCCACACTGAAGTACCTTCCATGCGGTCCTCTTCCCGGAGTGGTGTCCTCCTGCCTCTAAGCTGTGGCATAAAGAAAGGACACTTTGGCATTCCTCCTGAGGGATACACCTTCTCTAGACACAATCCGGTCCTTCAAAGAAAAGGATCGGATCCTCCCAATGGTAGTGTCTAGCGTCCGACTTCAGTCGGTCGATTTGGCTCTTGGGCCAATCTTCGGGAACTTTCTTGGAGACAAGATAATTCACGATATTGGCATACCATGGGAGTGAGTCGATAACAAAAATCGACTCGTCAGGGAAGGAGTCTCGAATTGGTGAATCCTCGGAAGTATTAAGATCTTCAAGACGAGAGAGATGATCGACCACTACGTTCTTCTTTCCAGGTTTATCACGGATGTCTAAGTCAAACTCCTGGATAAGTAAAATCCATCGAAGAAGACGCGCCTTCGCGTCCTTCTTCTCCATCAAGTACCGTAGTGCCGTATGGTCAGTGAACACAATTACCTTGGATCCGATTAGGTGAGATCTGAATTTGTCCAAGGCAAACACTACCGCAAGAATTTCCTTCTCCGTAACTGTATAGTTACGCTGAGAAGTATCAAGCACTTTGCTTGCGTAGTGGATTGCAAACGGGATGCCATCTCTTCTTTGTCCCAACACAACCCCAACAGCATAATCTGAGGCGTCCATCATGATCTTGATGAATCCATGATTCATTAACTTTTCTGTCATATTTTGTCTTAAAACCCTTAACAAATACATGTAAATACTCACTAATTCTCATACTTTAACGAAACTCCATTCATGTGTAAATATTCACTTTTAACTACTAAACTCATGTAAATAAATAAAGAATCAGAAAAGAAAGACAAAGGCATATGGAATATATGTATATATATGCAATATGACTTAAACTATAAATATAGCTGTAAGATATATTTATAGCCCAACCTCCGAGACCAAGTCAGCATGGATTGGTCGACAAACCAATAAGTAGGGGGAGATAAGGAAAGAAAATCAAATAAAAATAATCTATCACATGAATCCACACCTTTCACTATTTATAAAATAAATACAAAACTTCAAAGAATTTTTATTATTTCATCTTAACATATTTTTCACCAAATCTTTCTCCTAATTATTCATAAAAATGTAAATAAATATAAGTTAAAAATATTACCCTATAAATATGCCAAGAAATCCAGCTTACAAATTGTCAAAACCTCAACTTCTGAACATCATAACTTCCTCATACGAACTCCAATTTCACTCTACCCACCTTTAAAGTTCATAAAATAATATTATCTAATTAATAAAGGTGGTTTCATTGAATTCGGAGTCCGTTTGCAAAAAGTCGATTTTGGGACCAAAAGACAAAGGGGTTTCTGGGCTATTTATTTTATGTAACACACACTATTTATTATTTTCTTAATTTTATAATTTTTAAATTATTTCATGATCTTGTACTTTCACCATAAAATATTTCAGAATTTTTGGAGACTATTTATTATTTTTATAAAATCAAACATCCCAAAATATAGGTAAAATTGACCTATATAGATACTTACTCTATTTATTAAAATATGTAAATTAATTCATAAAAATCCATAAAAATTCGTACAAGTCTTATTTAATACCCTAATAATTAAGAAAATATAAAATTAATTTTTACTTAATTATTTATTAAATTAAAAATTCAAAACCTATTTATAAATACATAATTATGAATAAAATATTTATATTTTGAATAATATTTATTATTTATTAAAAGTAATTATGCCATAAGTTAGAAAATAAATTTATTTAACTTTCTTGTATTCATACCTAATTAAAATAACATTATTTACTAATTATTATATATTTCACAATAATTTTCAGCCCCTGGACCAACCAGGTGCTGACACTTGTCAACACCTGGGTCGTCTTCCCCAAGAAGACGTTCAGCCAGATCTGCTCGACCAGCCAACTTCCCCCATTTGTTTCAAGCCATTCCAGAAGCTTCAGACCAACCTAAACCCTCAGATCTACCCTCCTAACTACCCTCTACCTCGCTACCCTTAGATCAAACTTGGAGCCCAAGCCGATCTCCCTATAAAAGCCCCTCAAGATCGCCATAGCCAACTAACTCTTCAACAACCCAAAGCTTTAGCTCCAGGCTAACCGACCACCCACTTTCCAACCTTCGCTCCGGCCATTTTGAGGCGGTGACAGCGCCAAGGAGGAGCTCATGAGGAAGAAGGTTCGTCGGAGAAGGTTCCAAGGCAGCCACGTCGCCTTGCATCTCCGCCATCGCCGCGTTGCGCTCCGGTCAAAAGCCGTCGTCGAGCAGTTCGTCCAGGTCATACACCTCGACTCTCCCCAGGCCTATTCATCCATCTTTGCAATTTTATTTCTCGATCATCGTGCCACGATTAGCGTGGCTAATCCATGCTTTAGATAGGTTAATGATCCGTCTTCGACGCACATTCGATACACCTTCTCGATTCACTTTCGATACGATTCAAATCAATCATAAAACCATCATCTTCTTCATGCGTTCTGTTATTTGGCTGGAATTATATGATTTCCTTTAGACTTTGGAGCTTGTGATTCGTAATACTTTGGCCGATTCGACAAGAATCGAGCATATATCTTGATTCATTGCAGAACCAGGTATTTCGCGAGGTCTTTCTTCATCAGCAAAAAGCTTTGATCATCATCTAAATCCACTTCGAAGAGGAGCCTCCAGAACTGCAACAAGCTTCAAGCGCCGAGGCCGTCATCTTCATCGTCTTGCCGCCGTCGCTCGGAGCGTCGCTACCTTCATCCCTACAGCGGGCGAGCTCGAGGGGTGGAGGAGCCACCCCTCTGGCCCCGCCGGAGCGCCAGATCCATCACCGGCCGACCGCCATAAATCGGAGAAGAAGGCGCCGCTACCAGCTACCTGAACCGCTCAAGAACATCCGAGCTACAGCCTTGCGCCACGTGGTAGAAGCGTGGCCTTCCGATCTGCATCCGCACGTTCTAATCTCGGCCGTCAAAGTTGAAACGGTGGGAAAATTGCTTCATAAGTCCAGCTGATTTCCAGAATTGCAGCGCGCCTCCAGAACTTTGTATAATTGCATTTAGGTCCCTTCGCAGGGACGTAAATGTAAGATTTTGTTTAGTTCTTCTTCAGAACAGTCCTCAAGGACCGATTTGCAAACATTTTTAAATAGTTTTCTTACGCTTATGCCCCTGGGCTGTAGGGGTTATTTCTTGCTCTTGTGACCTCGGATTTCGACGATTCTTTGAGGGTAGTTACACAACTACCCCAGCTACTTAGTATAAAGTTTTCGTGGCTTTTCGATGAGTTTTTGATGTGTTTTGATTTTCTCAAAAACCGCTTCGTTTTGTTTTCGTTTCTTGTATAGTTCGAGTAAGTGGCTCGAACATCGTTCACCCTTACCATATAATATCACCTATATTCTATTCACCTACTATATAATAAATAAATCTTTTGAAAAATATCCCTTTTTGAAAATTAAATAAAAATTTGAAAAGAATAAAATCAAATAATAATAATAAAATTAAAAATCACTAAAAAAGCATTCTGATTTAGAGAAGAGTTAAAATAAAATTACGAGAAGAGAAATCTAGGGAATATATTCTGCCTCCTTGAGTTCGACCCAGGAACACTTGCCTGGTTAAATATTAGTGAACGGTTTTCCGACAGAAAACCGTAATTTGTTTGATAGGTTTAAAAATCGAAAACCTTTTCTGTTTCACGGCTTTCTGCTACAATCGACATCAATTCCTTTTCTTCTTTAAAAAAGTGAGAGCCGCGAAACTCGATCTTTAGACACTTATCAAAATGACGCCGTTGCCGGGGAGGCGTTAGATTCCTTTGATTTTTCGTTTTTCGTGATTTTATTCTTTCTCTTCTTTTTGTGTTGTTTTTCGTACGGCTTTTTCATACTTTATTTTCTGAGTTTCTTTTTGGTTTCTTTACGGCTTTCTCAGCTTTCTCGATCAAATCTTTTGTGCTAATTATCTTTGCAGGGCCTGTAGGATCAACCGGCTTCTTCGGAAGCCGAGCCAGTTGAAAGGGTAGAGGTTGGCTTCTTCTTCACGAGTCGACTGCAGAGGAGCAAAGACTTAGTATCCTTTTTGTAAAAAGAGAGAGAAAGGGAGAGAGATGTACTTAATAAAACATTCATTTTTTTAGGGGCTTGATTCATCGGATACCGTGTATCCGGTGAATCAGGGCACCCACCGCGGCTTTTTCATCGCTTATCGGTTTTCCGCGGTTTTCTAGATGATTATTTAGGATTTTTCTCTATCTGCTTGTGCCGCGTAGCTAGTTTTAGGACTTACAACCTAGGTGCTTGCTCTAGGGTTTTTAACAAAAAGACAAAAATAGACGTTGTTTGAAAATACCATAAAAATCGCAAAACTAAAATTGGGACTGCTAAAAAAATATATCTGATCAAAAACCGTAAATCGATTCAATTGATTTGGGGAGAGTAACCCCCGCACATTTCTCAGAGTGCGCGAGCTCGAGAGCCGACACTTAAGGATAGAGACAAAACCCCGTATTTCTTGCGGGATACTACTGGGTCCATACACCTGATCACTGTTCCTCAGTGGGTAAGCTCGGGTAGCCGGAAACGGTCCGGGTTTACTTATCAGAGTGGGAGGTTTAGAGGACACTGCGCAAGGCTCCGTCCTCAAGTAATACGGGTAGCCGGAAACGGTCCGTACTTACTCCCATACTGGCTGAGTGCGAGTGGTCTCGCTTAAGGATTCGTGCCAGTGTCTTGGAGAAACTATCGGGCACCTATTGGCTTGCTCAGCCCGCGTAACCGCAACGATTGCTAAACACAACCATAAAACCGAAAAGATAAAAAGACCGAACTTTTACGGTCTTCATCAGGGTTGAGTTGGTGAAAACGGGGTTTGCTTGGTGTTTGTTTGCGGGGCGTGAGTTTCCGCAGCTTTCGCATTCCTTCTTCATTTGAATCGTACACGTGCTCTCCCGATCTCCTCTTGACATCGAAGATGACATCTCGACGGCTTTTCAGCTCAGACTCTGTGAGCTTTCGACCGTCCACCATCAAGCGTATGTCTTCACAGGCTCGGGATGACCCTCTTCCCGAGCTGGTCCCATCCGATCTCGAGGTGAGTCAGACCCAGACCCCTCGCCTCCTGGCCAGATCATTGAGGCAGACCCTCGCCTCAATACATCATCCAGATCTCCTGAATATTTCTCGATGAGTTCTTACGAGAATTTCTATTTTACAGACGATCAGATGGCTCGTGGGAAAGCATCAGCAGCAGAAGAGAGGCCACCAGCTGAGGATCATCAGGAGGGAAGAACAGAGCTGAACGGAGATGTCACGACAGGTATTCTCGATACATTACAGCAGATGAATCTACAGATTCGAGAACAGTATAGAGTTCAGACCGAACTGCAGGCTGAGTTAGCCGCACTGAGAGCAGGGGCCGGGAACCAGTTACCGCCTGCGGTTCCCGCTACTTTACGGGACGAGTATGACCCGGGCGCTTGAACGCTCCACCACTGGATTCGGCTACCGCCGAATCAAGGGCCATACGAACTCCGACCGTCCTTCATCTCTTTGCTTCCCAAGTACTATGGGAATGCCGCAGAGGAGCCGTTCACGTTTTTACAGCAGTTTGAGATGATCTGCGGAACGACTTGCTATCCAGGAGTAACGCATGAAGCCGTGCGCCTCAAAGCCTTCCCTTTTGCCTTAGCTGATAAGGCCCTTTATTGGTTGAGCCATCTGGGAAGAGAAATCTCCACGTGGGACGACCTGAAGTCCACCTTCCTGCGCAAATATTTTCCTCTAGGAAGGACGAACATGATGAGGAGTCAGATCTCCAACTTTACGCAATTGCCGAACGAATCATTCCATGAGGCATGGGATCGATTCAAGGACCTGACGGAGAGATGCCCGCATCATGAGATACCAATGAAGGTGCTAGTGCAAAATTACTTCGGAGGACTCCAGCCAGAAGTACAGGGGCTCGTGAGTGCCGCATGTGGCGGCAGTTACTTGAACAAGGATGCCGAGTCAGTCTGGGCCATCTTCGAAGGGATGGCCGAGAACTCGAGAGTTGTAGACTCTACTCGGGCATTTCAGAAAGCCCCGCAGCCACCACATCACCGAGAGCATCACAAGGTGGCGAATATATCAGATTCTGAATCCAACACCAACATGGGCTTTATTAGCGAGAAGTTGACGTTGGTGGACGTGATTCACAAGCAGGTCCAAGACCTACAGCCGCTGCGAGAGTTGGAGAAACTCTCATCTCTACCTCAGCAGCTGAGTGATCTTTCGAAGAAGGTCTCTGATCTTCAGCTCCAGTACCAGCAGAGCCAGACTTCTTCACATCCAGCACGGAGGATCGCACCCGCTCCACCCACCCGTCAGATACACTACGTTCAGAGCGAGCCCGAGATTCCGCAGATCGATTGGCATGAGGATCAGTCTCATGCCAATTCCGGCCAGATCATCAGTACTGCAGAGATGGAGGTGGAGCCGCAAGCCACTTTCGAGATCAACGGGATTTGGTATACGCCGATGCAGCAGTCGAGTATACCGAATCATCAGCAGCAGCAGCCGTACGGTCATCCGCAGCATGGACGTCCGCTATTCCAGCACCGTCAGAGTTTCACGCCACAGCAATCTCATCCGAACGTTTACCATCAGAGACCGCAACCTTCTTATCAACACCCTGCCCAGTTCGCACCGAATTATCCTTTTTAGCAGCCACAACAGTCTTCTTCCACACCGCAGCGCTATTCCCAGCCTTCCACCTCTCAGCACTTCACGCCAAGGCAGGAGAGAGGAGCAAGCCAGGGCCACCACACTGAACCAGAGATGTCTTCACAAGCCCAGGCGCTCAACCAGATCATGGATATGCTCAGTACGCTCCAGATCGCGCACAAGACAGAGATGGAGCAGGTTAACCGTCGTCTGGACGAGTTAACCGTGCCGAAGATCACTCTTCCAGCCCAGCCTCAGATGAATCCGAACAACAAGAGGAGGCATCCAGATCAGGTAGATCCTACATGTAAGATCTCGTTTCCTGAATTTTTGTCTAACTTCATTCGTCTCAGGAGCGGTAGATCACCGCAAACACCTACTGGAGAGGAGGAGAGGGCACCAGAGGAGCACGAGCATGATCCTAATGCCGAGGAGGAGAAACCACAAGAGGATGAGGACGTAGAATCAAGAGACGGGAGTAATGCCAACAGTTCAGATATGGATACTGGCGACTCAGATGATGATATCACGCCAGATCAGGCAGAAGTCCCGGACAAAAACATTTCTTCCCCTGTTTTAGAGAGTTTTGTAAATAATTCTGAGGCTCTCGATGTACAAGCTGATTCCAATGAGTTGAATAAAAGTTCCGATTTTCTGACTACTGACTTTATTCCTTTTCCCGATGCTTTGTTTGGAAAAGGAAAGAAAAAGATCAAAAATAATCCTGAATCTCCACAAATCGAAAAGTTACTCAAAGACCACATCTTTCTGAAGATCCCTCTCCATGATGCCTTAGATCAATTTCCTACGCTTAAGAATCAATTGAAAAACAGATGCACCACACGTAGGAAAAAGAGATCCCGAACATAAAAGCATGTTTTGACTAAGGCAACATCCTATGCGATACAGAATAAGCTTCCAAAGAAGAAGAAAGACTCAGGTGCACATTATGTCAGATGCGAGATCGCAAAAGCCGAATTCGATCGCACTCTATTAGATAACAGTTCCTCGATCAATCTGATACCCGCTTCCTTACTCGAGAAGCTCGAGTTAGGTCCTCTTTACAAATCCCGCGCGATCCTTCAGTTTGCTGATAGATCCGTAAAGAGACCTAAGGGTATACTTAGGAACGTTATCGTAACCGTGCAGGGTCTGAAATTTCCAGTAGACTTTACGGTCTTAGATATGAATTGCCCTGCACAGTTACACCTTACCCCGATCATTCTCGGGAGACCTTTTCTAGAGACCGCAAAGGCTCTCTTCGATTATGATACAGGGAAGGTATCTTTTCGCACCGAGGGCGAAAAAGTACATATAGAGATGAAGAGAGAATCAAACACTTCCAGTGATGCATCTTCAGATTTTTTGAGTTCTTTAGCCTCCTGCGATTACATGGATGAGGTTCGCCTTGACGACCTCAAAAGATACCAGGTAGAGACCCAAGAATGTTTGACAGAGGACGAGTCCGAGACTTTAGGAGGTAACTCTTCTGATGGGACTTTATATTTTAGTATGGATGATGATGATCAAAGGGATCAGACTTTTGATGAAATTAATGCAGATCTTTCAGATTCAGAGACTCTACACAATTCCTCCATCTCAGATGAATCAGAATTCTATCTAGCTGACTTATTCTCTTCTGATCATTCTGAGGAGTCGGATGATGTCTTGAACATCTTCTGTAGTCTGACTTTAGAGCGCATTGAGATGGTGAATAATCAGAATGCAGACACATCACCTACCGACACAGATCCCCATACAGATATAGATGATGTTTCAGCAGATCCAGATACTACCTTGCCAGAACTCAAGACTTTGCCACCAAACATGAAATATGCCTTCCTTGCGGGTCCACACCAACAGTTTCCGGTCATTATCAGCTCAACTTTGACCGATGATCAAGAATCTCGTCTGATGGAGATTCTAGAAAGAAACCGCAAGGCCATTGGGTGGACTGTATCCGATCTCCGCGGGATTAATCCTGCTTTGTGTTCACATCATATCTATCTCGATCATGACAGCAAACCCTCCAGAGAGTTTCAGCATAGGCTGAATCCGGTTTTACGAGAAGTTGTCAAGAAAGAGATCACGAAATGGTGCGACGCAGGGTTCATTTATCCCATCTCCAACTCCGAATGGGTTAGCCCATTACATGTTGTCCCGAAGAAGTCGGGAATTCAGATGGTGAAAAACGAGAGTGGAGAGGAGATTCCAAAGAGAGTAACCACGTCGTGGCGAGTATGTGTTGATTACAGAAAGCTAAACACTACGACGAAGAAGGACCACTTCCCTTTGCCTTTCATAGACCAGGTCATAGAACGGTTGGCAGGGAAGGGGTACTTCTGTTTCCTTGAAGGTTACTCCGGATACAATCAGGTATCAATTGCTCCGGAAGACCAGGAGAAAACCACCTTTACTTGTCCGTTTGGCACGTATGCCTTTAGACGGATGCCCTTTGGATTGTGCAACGCTCCCGCGACCTTCCAGAGGTGCATGCTCGCTATTTTTGCGGACATGGTCGATGATTTTCTAGAGGTTTTTATGGATGACTTTTCGGTCTATAGTGAGTCATTTGACGATTGTTTAGCGCACCTAGACCAGGTTATGAAAAGTGTTGTGAGGTAGATCTTGTTCTGTCATGGGAAAAGAGCCATTTTATGGTTACTCACGGGATCGTGTTGGGGCACGTCATCTCCCAGTGAGGCATGGAGGTTGACCCTGCCAAGGTGGACGTCATCAAGAAACTCGAGCCACCATCCAACATAAAATAGTTACGGTCATTTCTGGGGCACGTCGGCTTTTATCGACGCTTTATTCAAGACTTCTCCAATATTGCCCGACCGTTAACTGAATTGTTAGGCAAAGACGTCGAGTTTGTTTTAAATAACAAATGTCTTTATGCCTTCCTCACGCTAAAAGAAAAGATAGTGCTCCTGTCCTACAGCCGCCTGATTGGTCTCTACCCTTCGAGATCATGACGGATGCATCAGATTTTGCGGTCGGGGCTGTATTAGGACAGAGGAGGAATGGACTTCCCATCGCTATTCACTATGCCAGCAAGACCTTAGATGATGCTCAGAGAAATTATACAGTGACCGAAAAAGAAATGTTGGCAGTAGTGTTTGCATTAGACAAGTTTCGATCTTATTTACTTGGCTCCAAGATCACAGTTTACACCGATCACTCAGCTATCAGATTTTTGATGGAAAAGAAGGATGCCAAGGCACGCCTTCTTAGATGGATTCTTTTACTTCAGGAATTTGATTTGGATATCAAGGATAAACCTGGAGTAAAGAATGTGGTAGCTGATCACCTCTCCCGATTACAGTCAGATCAGCCTTCAGATGAATACACGCCAGAGATCGCAGAGAGATTTCCAGACGAGAGCATCTTTGCGGTTACAGAACTTCCGTGGTATGCAGATATAGTGAACTTTCTGGTCACACAGAAAAGTCCTCAAGGATGGCCAAAGAACAGAGTTGAGAAACTCGTCTCCGAGTCACGATACTACCATTGGGAGGATCCGATTCTTTTTCGCGAAGGACCGGATTGCGTTTACAGGCGATGTATTCCTCAGGAGGAATATAATAGTGTCCTCACTTTGTGTCATTCTTTAGAATCAGGAGGACATCATTCAGGGAAGAGGACATCGCAGAAAGTACTACAGAGCAGATTATGGTGGCCGACTCTTACCAGAGATGCTTGCACATTCGTAAAGAGTTGTCCAGATTGTCAGAGAGCTGTAGGGACAGTAAGTGCCAAAGATGCAATGCCGATGCGACCCGTCATTATCTGTGAGATCTTTGACGCATGGGGCATAGATTTTATGGGACCATTCCCTTCTAGCAGTAGCTTTGAGTACATCCTTCTCGTTGTAGATTATGTTAGCAGATGGGTGGAGGCTATACCCGCACGAACCGCAGACAGTAAGACCGTTTGCAAGTTCCTAAGGGAACACATCATTTCGCGGTTCGGGATCCCTCGTATTCTTATCTCTGATGGGGGTAGCCATTTCATTAATAAGGAGGTAAAGAAGCTAGTGAAACAGTACAACATCGATCACAGAGTAGCTTCTCCTTATCACCCACAGACGAATGGCATGGCCGAAGTCTCAAATAGGGAGGTGAAATCAATTCTCCAGAAGTTAGTACGACCGGATAGGAAGAACTTGTCACTTCTTCTAGACCAAGTTCTTTGGGCATATCGTACTGCATATAAAACTCCCTTAGGTACTTCACCATTCAGGCTAGTTTATGGAAAGCTGTGCCACTTGCCCGTAGAGATCATGCACAAATCTGAGTGGGCAATCCGAGAAATATTGATGGATATGCAGAAAGCAGGAGCCAAGAGAAAGATAGATCTGAATGAGTTGGTAGAAATCCGCAATCAAGCATACGAGAACACACTCATCTATAAGGACAAAGTAAAGAAATGGCATGACCGACATATTCGGCACAAGAGCTTTGTCCCTGGGCAGAAAGTCTGGTTGTTCAATGCAAGGTTGAGAATTTTTCCCGGCAAATTGAAAAGCAAGTGGGAAGGACCGTACATAGTCAGAACGGTGCACGACAATGGCAGTATTGCGACATCAGATGTGTCACCTGGTGCAGAGCCGTTCATGGTCAACGGGCAGATGCTGAAGCACTTCGTAGAAACTACTAATCATCTGGCCCGTACTGAAGTGATCTATTTTGTACAGGAATCATGATCATTCTTTTACTCCTTCCTGTACAAATCCTTTTGAGCCATTCTGCAGATTCACAACACTTGTATATTCTTCATAAGACCACAATCGTCCCCATTTTTGATCGTCTTCTATGCTTAGGATACCAGATCCTAAGTATAGGGGGGACAGATTGCCCGCTGACTTACGTTTTATTTTTGTACTAATTCTTTTGTATAGCCATTCTTTTTCATGAATCACTGATCCCCAATTTTTGAATACATTCTTTTCTATACTTAGGATGCCTTATCCTAAGTATAGGGGGGATCGAGTGATTTCGATGATTTCGTATTCTTTCCTTTTAAATTTTCGTTATTTATCCTCTTCATTCAGTCATCCCGTTTTTGCTCTCCCGTGATACTTACGATGACCTGATCGTAAGTATAGGGGGGGTTGACTGACTTGTCATCAATATCCCTTTTTCACCCACTTTTACTTAGCACGAGTTATGTCCTCCTTTTTCTCTTTTGACGCTATGAGGACATAACTCAAGCTAAGTATAGGGGGGTGCGTATATATTGTATATATATACTTTCGGCCATAACTCGTACTTTTATGTATTTTCTATATCTATAAAATCCATAAAAAGTGGGAACGGGTTAATTTAAAATCCACTCTCTTATTTATAAAATCTTGGTAAATAAGTAAAACTTGCTTAAAATTTGTAATTAAAACTTGTAATTAAAACTTGTATTTAAAATTTGTACTTAAAATATGTATAATACTTATTTAAAATCCTATTTATTAAAATTTGTATAAAAGCCATTCAACCCTTGTAAAATACTTTGTAGATAAAATTTGTAAAATACATTAGACACTTAACTTGAATAAAAGATATCTTGTAAAATTTGTGAATAAAACCCTGTTTATAAAAATCATAAAAATCCATAAAAAATACAAAGTCCTAAAATTTGTAAAAAATTACAAAATCCATAAAATCCATAAAAATGAGTAAAATCCAGAAAATAGACTTCACAAAAACATGGTTGCATTTGCATTCGCATTTTTCAGAATAAGTTTGATTTTCGGAACTAAAGACTGAGTCTAGTATGAAGGATGGAGCTTGATTACGGCTTTTAACTCTCATTGTAAGGAGCCTGATTAGGAACTGGAATTTAGACTCTTCAGGTCTGGTGACTTAAAATATTTGGGTTCCGTAAGACCATATTCAGGAAATCAAGTCATATGAGCTTAAGTAGACCATTTGGAGTCATCCGTACAACTCTTCACCAGTGAACCAACCTTGAACACATGCACTCTGCACTTAGCTCAACTCGCATGGAGTTCCGAAGGACAGCACACCTTGGTAGTGCATTCCTATCCTTATCTTTGCGGCATTGACGTCTAAAGACGGGAGAGATTGGGGTTGCGATAGTTGCTTCGGATGAGGGAAGGATCTGCTGACACAATTTTTCTAAGACCTCAAAAAATGGACGGATTAAAAAGATTCTATAACCGTCGAGGCACAAAAGATGAATGCAGTGCAAGCAAATTACAAAGTCAAAGCAAAGCAGAAGCCACCAAATAAAGACCAAATTGGTCAAAGCTTCCACCAAATATGCCTGCACATCTTAGTGGAGACTCAGTTACACCGGTTGGGCTTCACAAGGAGATGCGTCTACACTGGTCGCACTCCACTTCTTTTCTCATTCTTCTAACTTCTCCCTATATTCGATTGTGGACATAGCAGAACTGAACTCAGAAGGGAATACCTCCCTCCCCGAGGAAAGAGTAGCGGGATGAGGAAGCCATAGGAGTGCATAGCCGGGATTGACGGTTTCTTCGGTTCTCTAAGCAGGAAGAGCTAAATCAATTCACACACTGTACAAGTTGACTTCAAGGATGATAGAGTTTGCGATATGAATAAGTGAGTCTGAACTAGCCAATGAAGTGATCTTGAGTAAGGATTATGGAACTTGAAGACTGTTGAGGATGAAATCCTAATCCTAGTTAAGGTTCCGACAAAATGCTTGTTTCAGGCCCGATCGAGCTCTGTCCTTTGTCTGTTCTCATGAATTGGTTTAGGAAAACAAATTCATTCTAACTTTCTTTCTTTTTCACTTACTTTTTCAAAATAAGTGTTTGTTAAGGGACTAGCAAAGTTTAAGTATAGGGGGTTGATGAATCCATGATTCATTAACTTTTCTGTCACATTTTGTCTTAAAACCCTTAACAAATACATGTAAATACTCACTAATTCTCATACTTTAACAAAACTCCATTCATGTGTAAATATTCACTTTTAACTACTAAACTCATGTAAATAAATAAAGAATCAGAAAAGAAAGACAAAGGCATATGGAATATATGTATATATATGCAATATGACTTAAACTATAAATATAGCTGTAAGATATATTTATAGCCCAACCCCCGAGACCAAGTCAGCATGGATTGGTCGACAAACCAATAAGTAGGGGGAGATAAGGAAAGAAAACCAAATAAAAATAATCTATCACATGAATCCACACCTTTCACTATTTATAAAATAAATACAAAACTTCAAAGAATTTTTATTATTTCATATTAACATATTTTTCACCAAATCTTTCTCCTAATTATTCATAAAAATGTAAATAAAAATATAAAAATAAGTTAAAAATATTACCCAATAAATATGCCAAGAAATCCAGCTTACAAATTGTCAAAACCTCAACTTCCGAACATCATAACTTCCTCATACGAACTCCAATTTCACTCTACTCACCTTTAAAGTTCATAAAATAATACTATCTAATTAATATATGTGGTTTCATTGAATTCGGAGTCCGTTTGCAAAAAGTTGGTTTTGGGACCAAAAGACAAAGGGGTTATTGGGCTATTTATTTTATGTAACACACACTATTTATTATTTTCTTAATTTTATAATTTTTAAATTATTTCATGATCTTGTACTTTCACCATAAATTATTTCAGAATTTTTGGAGACTATTTATTATTTTTATAAAATCAAACATCCCAAAATATATGTATAATTGACCTATATAGATACTTACTCTATTTATTAAAATATGTAAATTAATTCATAAAAATCCATAAACATTCGTACAAGTCTTATTTAATACCCTAATAATTAAGAAAAATATAAAATTAATTTCTACTTAATTATTTATTAAATTAAAAATTCAAAACCTATTTATAAATACATAATTATGAATAAAATATTTATATTTTGAATAATATTTATTATTTATTAAAAGTAATTATGCCATAAGTTAGAAAATAAATTTATTTAACTTTCTTGTATTCATACCTAATTAAAATAACATTATTTACTAATTATTATATATTTTACAATAATTTTCAGCCCCTGGACCAACCAGGTGCTGACACTTGTCAGCACCTGGGTCGTCTTCCCCAAGAAGACGTTCAGCCAGATCTGCTCGACTGGCCAACTTCCCCCATTTGTTTCACGCCATTCCAGAAGCTTCAGACCAACCTAAACCCTCAGATCTACCCTCCTAACTACCCTCTACCTCGCTACCCTTAGATCAAACTTGGAGCCCAAGCCGATCTCCCTATAAAAGCCCCTCAAGATCGCCATAGCCAACTAACTCTTCAACAACCCAGAGCTTTAGCTCCAGGCTAACCGACCACCCACTTTCCAACCTTCGCTCCGGCCATTTTGAGGCGGTGACAGCGCCAAGGAGGAGCTCGCGAGGAAGAAGGTTCGTCGGAGAAGGTTCCAAGGCAGCCACGTCGCCTTGCATCGCCGCCATCGCCGCGTTGCGCTCCGATCAAAAGCCGTCGTCGAGCAGTTCGTCCAGGTCATACACCTCGACTCTCCCCAGGCCTATTCATCCATCTTTGCAATTTTGTTTCTCGATCATCGTGCCACGATTAGCATGGCTAATCCATGCTTTAGATAGGTTAATGATCCGTCTTCGACGCACATTCGATACACCTTCTCGATTCACTTTCGATTCGATTCAAATCAATCATAAAACCATCATCTTCTTCATGCGTTCTGTTATTTGGCTGGAATTATATGATTTCCTTTAGACTTTGGAGCTTGTGATTCGTAATACTTTGGCCGATTCGACAAGAATCGAGCATATATCTTGATTCATTGCAGAACCAGGTATTTCGCGAGGTCTTTCTTCATCAGCAAAAAGCTTTGATCATCATCTAAATCCACTTCGAAGAGGAGCCTCCAGAACTGCAACGAGCTTCAAGCGCCGAGGCCGTCATCTTCATCGTCTTGTCGCCGTCGCTCGGAGCGTCGCTACCTTCATCCCTACAGCGGGCGAGCTCGAGGGGTGGAGGAGCCACCCCTCTGGCCCCGCCGGAGCGCCAGATCCATCACCGGCCGACCGCCATAAATCGGAGAAGAAGGCGCCGCTACCAGCTACCTGAACCGCTCAAGAACATCCGAGCTACAGCCTTGCGCCACGTGGTAGAAGCGTGGCCTTCCGATCTGCATCCGTACGTTCTAATCTCGGCCGTCAAAGTTGAAATGGTGGGAAAATTGCTTCATAAGTCCAGCTGATTTCCAGAATTGCAGCGCGCCTCCAGAACTTTGTATAATTGCATTTAGGTCCCTTCGTAGGGACCTAAATGTAAGATTTTGTTTAGTTCTTCTTCAGAACAATCCTCAAGGACCGATTTGCAAACATTTTTTAAATAGTTTTCTTACGCTTATGCCCCTGGGCTGTAGGGGTTATTTCTTGCTCTTGTGACCTCGGATTTCGACGATTCTTTGAGGGTAGTTACACAACTACCCCAGCTACTTAGTATAAAGTTTTCGCGGCTTTTCGATGAGTTTTTGACGTGTTTTGATTTTCTCGAAAACCGCTTCGTTTTATTTTCGTTTCTTGTATAGTTCGAGTAAGTGGCTCGAACATCGTTCACCCTTACCATATAATATCACCTATATTCTATTCACCTACTATATAATAAATAAATCTTTTAAAAAATATCCCTTTTTGAAAATTAAATAAAAATTTGAAAAGAATAAAATCAAATAAAAATAATAAAATTAAAAATCACTAAAAAAGCATTCTGACTTAGAGAAGAGTTAAAATAAAATTACGAGAAGAGAAATCTAGGGAATATATTCTGCCTCCTTGAGTTCGACCCAGGAACACTTTCCTGGTTAAATATTAGTGAACGGTTTTCCGACAGAAAACCGTAATTTGTTTGATAGGTTTAAAAATCGAAAACCTTTTCTGTTTCGCGGCTTTCTGCTACAACCGACATCAATTCCTTTTCTTCTTTAAAAAAGTGAAAGCCGCGAAACTCGATCTTTAGACACTTATCAGATCTCAAAAGGTAGAGACCAATCTGGGGCTTGTAGGATGGGTGTGTCCATAATCATTCCTTGCAAAAGCTTAAAGGCCTCAAGACATTTGTGATCAACAACAAACTCCATGTCTTTGCCTAAAAGCTCAGTTAGCGGTCGGGCAATCTTAGAAAAATCCTTAATGAATCTCCGATAAAATCCAATATGCCCGAGGAACGACCGCAACTGCTTTACGTTGGTTGGTGGCTGGAGTTGTCTGATCACATCCACCTTGGCAGGGTCAACCTCCATTCCTCTCTTGGAGATGACATGCCCCAACACTATGCCCTCCGTCACCATGAAGTGACTTTTCTCTCAGGAGAGCACCAGATTAACCTCACAACATCTTTTTAGGACTCGGTCCAGATTCCTAAGACAGGAATCGAAGGAATCGCCGTGGACCGAGAAGTCATCCATGAAGACTTCCAGGAATTCGCCGACCTTTTTGGCGAATACAGCAATCATACACCTTTGGAAAGTACCTGGAGCATTGCATATCCCAAAAGGCATGCGCCTGAAAGCATAGGTACCAAAGGGGCATGTAAACGTGGTCTTTTCCTGGTCCTCCGGAGCTATGGCTACTTGATTGTAGCCCGAGAACCCATCTAAGAAGCAGAAGAACTCTTTCCCCACTAGTCTCTCTAAGATCTGATCAATGAACGGTAGGGGGAAATGATCCTTCTTCGTCGCGGCATTCAAGCGTCTGTAATCCACACAGACACGCCACGACATGGGTACTCTCATCACGATCTCCTCTCCGTCCTCGTTGGTGGTCGTTTGAATCCCTGACTTCTTCGGGACAACATGGATTGGGGCCACCCACTTAGAGTCGGAAATTGGGTAAATGAAGCCCGCGTTGCACCATTTTTCTATCTCCTTCTTCACGACCTCTCGCAAATTTGGATTCAACCGGCGTTGGAATTCACGAGAGGGTTTGGCTTCATTCTCCAAGTAAATATGGTGCGAACACAGAGCGGGATTTATCCCGTGGAGATCGGAAATACTCCAGCCTATCGCCTTGCGGTTTTTCTCCATGATCTCTAGCAAGCGAGATTCCTGCTCCTCAGTCAATCGCGAACTGATGATGACCGGAAATTTCTTGTCTTGACCCGCAAGGAAGGCGTATTTTAAGGTTGTGGGTAAGGGTTTGAGCTCAGGAATAGTGTGCTCGTCCAAGAAATCTGGCTCAATTTGATCTGGTTCAGTGTTGGAAGTGGCTGGATCGTTCTCTGTGATAGCTGCCACCAAGTTCGGCTCTGGAGTCGGATCGTCAAAGGTCTCCATTCAATCGGCAAACGCCTCGTCCGACTCGTCATCCTCATCTTCCGATTGTCCTAGAGATGTAAGAACTGACAGGCCCAACTGGGCCTCTACGTCATCAAAGATGTAGGGCGATGTAGGCTCAGAGCTGTACTCGTTCCTGAGGATCTCACAGACTGACTCATGCACTGGATAATCTTCGGAGGAGATGGACACATTGGTGCTGGCTGGGTTCTGTCTCCATGGCCCAACTAAGTCTACATGCTCGCAGTCTGTTCCGGTAGAAGAGTACTCGGTGCTGGATTCTGAATCCGGTCTCTGCCATCTTGTCTGCTTCATTTCAAGTTCCTCATCTCCGCCTGGAGTTTGGAACTGAATCTTCCCGATCTTATAGTCAAATAAGGCCCCTGCTGTTCTGAGGAAGGGCCTACCTAGAATGATCTGGGAATCTCTCCAATTGCGAGGGGATTCCATATCCAGGACAGTGAAGTCCACCATGTATTCTTGCCCCTCGACTTTGATGACAATGTTCCTCAATTCTCCTTGGGACCTCTTGGTTGATTTGTCAGCAAACTGTAGAAGAGCTCTAGATTTCCTAAGAGGTCCGAGATTAAGCCGCTCATAGAGGGCTGTAGGCATCAGATTGATCTAGAAACCATTGTCCAGGAGAGTGCGTGCAAACGCGATGTCATCAGCATGACTCACTACATAATGTACACCCATGTCTCTTCGTTTCCTTGGAAACGAGTTCTTTATAGCACAAGTCGTGGCTACTGATAAAACGTGTTTCTCAACACAACCTTTGGTCTTCCTGCTAACCCTAGTAGGTATGCATCTCACCTTAAGGTATTTTTGGAATGCAGGGGTCATTTCCACGAACTTGTCAAAGGGGATTGTGACCTTGATGTGTTTATTGTAGAACTCTGCCATCTCAGGGTCATCTTTTTGGATTTTTTTGGTTTTCTTCTTTCCACCCTTGAGAGCTCGGGGGAAAGGGATTATTGACTCCAACTCATGTTCGGAAATTGAAAGATTCTCATTAAGATCAGGAACTGAGTTATTTACATGACTCTGACTCTGAAACAAACTAGGACTCTGACTCTGACTGAAATGAAAATGCTGAGGTAAAACCGGTGATGCTTTTTCCGCGACTGCTGGACGATCCTCCTCAGATGGAGGTGCGGGCTCTTCATCGGTTTCGTCGGACTCCATGCGGATGCGAGAATGTTGCTTCGAGGACTCAGATGTCCTCTTCTTCTGCTGACGATGATGGTGGTGATGCTCCTCCTCTTCTTCCTCCGAGTTCTCCTCAGGTAGAGTTTCGGAGGCTCCTTCCTTCTGCGTCCGTGCCCGATTAGGTATGGTCACGGTCCTTCCGCTCCTGAGGGACATATGATTTACATTATCGTACGAAAGGATCTCATGTTCAGATAAATAATTATCTGAATAATATACCTGATCTCGAGGTCGGTTCTGGCCATGGTGTAAGCTGTTCGGGTTGGCCTGAACCTGTGCGAGAATTGGGGTCTTTGGCGCCATCTGTTGGTCCTGGGTACGAGAGCCCGATTGATATCGGTTCTCATGTCCAGGTAGTCATTCTGCATCTGTTGGACCCTATCAGACAGGGTCTGGATCGCCAAGGTGAGAGACTCCCTTTCGGTGGGCTGGGCTTGCTGCTGTGCGGACGAGGTTCGGTATTGGCCCTGCTGGCCATGCCGATATTGCTGTTGCTGATGGGACGGTGCTGGCCCCTGCTAATAGGTGCGTTGCTGATGCTGGTAATGCTGAGGCTGGTACCCTTGTTCTGGCCTGGACTGAAAGCGCGGTGCGGGAACGGGTCTGGTTTCTTGGTAGGATGGGGATGAGCGGTGAGGCTGATCCTTCCCCATTTTGGCCTGCCTGACAATCGGGTCACGGCTATACCAAAGCCCGTTGATCTCGTACACTTGCGGAGGCTCCTCGTATCATGTCTCCACTTGTGGGGGTGCATGCTGGTTCTGCTGGGTGTAAGTCTGATCCCAGCTACTCTGAGACCCCGGTGCCTGTTCCTGTACAAGATGGACTCGATGTACAGGTACAGGTGGTGCAGAAGGGGTAGGTAGCTTTCTCTTAGCTACCTTCTCAGAAAGTTCCTCCACTTGCTTTGGTAGGCGCGAAAGAGACTCCAATTCCGCGACTCTATTGTGGATCTGCTCGACCATGGTAAGCTTGTCGGCAATCATCCCCATGCTGGGGATGAGGTCCTCAGTCAGATCCGCTACAGTCCTTCGCGTTGTCTCATTGGATAGGATTGAGGGAGACAACTGATAGGCCCTGGTGGCCTGCGACCTGCCGATTTCCGCCATCTGCTCCAGAATCTTCCATACAGCGTGCTCATTTTTGTTCAGATAGCTTCCTCCACAGGCGACACTGACTAACCCCTGCATCTCCGGGGTTAGACCACAAAACAAGGTCTGGACTAAAATCGCCTTCGAAATGCCGTGGCATGGGAATTTCTGCACTAAATCATTGAACCTATCCCAAGCGTCATGGAAAGGTTCACTGGGTCCTTAAGCGAAGCTGGCGATCTTCGTTCTCATCTGGTTAGTCCTACTGAGAGGGTAGAACTTTTTCAAGAATAGGTCCTTGAACTACATCCAGGTAGTACATACCACCCCTAAGTTCTTCAGCCAATGAGCAGCCTTATCTCCTAAGGCAAAAGGGGTGGCCTTCAGTCGAATATAATCTTGGCCAACATTGGGATGGCTAAGATTATTGCACACCAGCTCGAAGTCACGGAGGAAAGTGTATGGTTCTTCATTTATGTTTCCGTTGAACTTCGGAAACAGACTAAGGAAGTGGGGCTTCAGCTCGAATGCCTGGGCGGGAACCGCTGGTGCTAACCAATTCTGGATTTCGTTCTCCGCCGGGTTATAGGTATCGACCATTGGTCGGTCGATTCCTCCAGCTACTCTAATATGTCCCATCTGCGCCGTGAGATTTGCATTCTTCTGTTCGGCTTCGGCAAGACGAGCAAGAATCTGTCGTATTTGATCCTCATCCGGTGGCATCCTTGGCGGCATCTTGTACTCTAGTCCTGGTTGGGAAATGAGATTGGTGTCAGAGGACAAATCAAGGAAGGGATTACCGAGGCAATGATCTTCCTCGGTAATCTCGGAGGAGATGAAAGGGTTGGTTTGAGAGTAACCACCATGAGTATGAGGGAACCAAGACTCAAGAGGGTCATGAGTCCTGGGTGGTCCAAGGTGCGCTTGGGCCGGTGAAGATGAGGTACTTGGGGGACTCGTAGAGAGATCGGTAAATAACGCGTCGAGATCTCCTCAGTTGCTCATCTTTATGTGGCGAGAAGAAGATAGGATTTGACTCCTATCTGAAGCAAGCAAATCAATCCAAAAACCCTGGTTTCACACTCAACACAGTGAAGGACTCGAAATCGAGTCAAATTAATCTTGTAGTTTTTAAGTGTGATTTTCAAGAAAAAATAGCAAGGATTATGCGGCCTATAGGGAAGTCGGCTCAGAGTCGGATGCGTCTTCCCTGTTTAACCTGTCGCCTAAGATACCGTCGGTCCTTCCTTTCTTCGCTCCTATCCCAAGTCGATGGATTCAATGACCACACCCCTATCTACCTGCAAGCAGGCGGAGGTTGACAAGGTCGGAACTTCACCCCGGGGGGTTACTGGCAACTTGTCGTAAAGTACCGCAATTTCGCCCCTATCTACCTGAGACAGGCGGATGCTACTTGGTACTAGTCAATGAATCTAAAATTATTCGACTTGTGATATTTGCTAGGATCAGTCAGAACGTGATATGGAAGGCGGGGATTTGGGCTCTGCCTTAAGATGTTCACACACACTCAAGTACCCTCACTCAGCCTGAAAACAAGGTCGGGGATTAATCTCCCGCAAACAACTTTCAAGTTTTATTCCTTTTTTTTGGTCAATACTGTTTAACAGTCCTGATTTTAAGTTAAGTTATCACTTGCTTAAGTCAACCACACAGCACGCCTATCGGACAGTCCCAATTTTCTTTTTAATTAAATGTGATAAAATCAGAGGGGGAAATCGAGAAAAGCCGATGCAAGTTAAAAACAATGATGCGCATGCTGAGTAGAGAATACTTACAGTGATCCCTTCGCTTTTATGCAGGATGCAGAACAGAATTGAGATCGTTTACACTATATGCAAATGCATGCGATGAAAGCCGCTCCTAGACAAGCAGTTCTATTAGCGTGAAGAACGGGTTAATTTGGCTCCGCGGTCTAAGTGCGCCTTTTAAGTGAGTTGTGTGGTCCTAATGATTACGAGCACAAGCAGTTCCTAGATTGGCTCGGGGAGCCGCTAGTGCAAGCTAATTTACATTCATCCACACAGCACACGGGACACAGTTCCACTATACTTACACGCGCGAGATACCAAACGGGAACCGCTGGAAATGATGCAAAAAAGAAAATAAAATAAACAGAAATTACAATGCCTCTCTATTCACAAAAAGCTCGAACGCCGAAGCGTCTTCGACTCCTCGCGTTCCTCGCACAGAAAAAGAGTGAGGTCAGAGAGTGACTCAAAAATAAAATAATGCAAAGAAATAAAAGAGAGAATATAATTACAAGAAACCGGGGGTCAGACTACCCGGGGAAAGAGAATCAATCACTTGGAATTTCACTAAAAATTAACCTAAGTCGTGCCTCCCCGGCAACGGAGCCATTTTGATAACCGTCCCACACCCTTAGTTAATTCGAGCAATTTAATGTCCAAATTAATTAATATGTCGTTCGTTGCAGTCGAATACGAGAGGTTAATCAAAAACCACTATTAATTAATGTCAAGTTAATTTCAAGCGGCAGATTTTTTTACTTGGTGGAATTCCAAGGTCGAACTCAGGGAGGCATCTGTCTCCTTAGGTAAATTTTAGCAAAAATCAAGTGTTGGATTTTCGGGGAATTATTTTTTTTTTGTTTTTTTTTTCAATTTCTATGCAAGACACATGCAACCAGCAGGCCAATATGAAGTTAATTCAATTTAAGATATCAAATGAAGTCCAAAAATTCTGAAAATTGGCCAGATGATTAATGATGATGAAAATGACCTACCCTATTTTTTTTGGAATTTTTAGACACTAAATGTATTTACTGTGAATTAAACATGCAGACAGGGTGATTTTCACTAATCAATTTTTAATAAATAACAAATCACACTTTTTTCAAGAGATAAAATTATCCTAGACAGCTCCAATGATAAGGAATCCAGGAAAATTGACAAATCTTAATTTCAATGTGAAATGAATTTACTAAAATTAAAATAAGAAAATCACTCAACAATTTATTTAGGCCTCGACGTGCAAATGACATGAAATTTTTATGGCATGTTAAGATCTCTGTCCTAAATCTACTGTGAATTTTTGAGAATTTTTGGAATCACAGAAAATTAACTAGAAATTAAAAGGTGTCACTGGGCAAAATATTCCACAAATCAACCAATTAATTCATTTAAAAATCTACTATAATTACAAAACTATGACACGTGGAACAATAGATAGAGGACAAGTTTCTCAACAAATTGCAACTTTTGGAATTTAAAAATGATGTAAAATGCAACCTAAGGATGCGTGCAAACACAGGGGTATAAACGCAATACAGTAAAATAAAAATACATAAAGCAAATATGCTGACAGGGACTTAAGTGCAATTACCTATAATGCTGGGGACTGGAATGCAAAATCTCCACAAGGCACGTGCTCCTCAAGTGGGCGGCTTCACAGGGACCTTTTTGCAAATATGAAAAGTCCCGAGGGCTTCAGTGTAAAATTCTCAGGCCGCGCGTGCTCCTCACGTGGGCAGCCTAGGCTCGGATGGCTGCGGAGGCTCGGGGCTCGGCTCGGGCGCATCTGGAGGTCTGGAGTGAGGCTCAGGCGATCCGAGCCTAGGCTCAGGGAAGAGGCTCGGACCGGGGCTGCGTGGCGCGCTATGAACCCTTGGATCGATCTCGATCCAACATATGGCGGTGAAGACTCGTGGCGAGACAAGACACCGTTAGATCTTAGTTGATCCAACGGCTCCTGGCTTCGATGGAGATGGCGATGTGGCTCGCTACGAGCCGTTGGATCACTGGTCGATCCAACGGTGGAGTGATGATCTGGCGATGACTACGTGGATGTCGTGGGACCGTTCGATCAAGATGATCGAACGGTGGCTGGACCTCCGTCCTCAACAGTCCTCCGCCTCCTGCGGAGGACTTGGCGGGGCTCCGGCGAAGGGGTCGTCCCTCCGCCTGTTCCTCCTAGAGTCGATGAAGCTCTCCGATTGCTCGGAGCTATCCCAGAAGGTTCGTGGTGATGCGGCGAAGGTCCTGATGGTCTTAGGAGCGGAAGAGGGTTGTCTGAAGTCGGTGGCGATGAAGCTCGAAGTCGGCTCCGGCGAAGCTCCGTTCAGTGAACAGATGGGTACCTGCAGGCGTTAGAGAGGGAGCCAAAGCTCGTGCGTGCACTCGTGAAGGTGGTGGGATGGTTGGCGAGGCCTAAGGCGGAGGAAGATGTGCTGGCGACGTTGCTCCGGCCAAGCGGCGGAGCTGGAGATCGATGAACGATGCGATGCGTCGTCGGAGAGCGTGAAGGTCACCGCGAAGATGGGAGCTCCGACGCGGAGCTCGGCGGAATGGAATGGAGGTGAGAGGGTGGCCGTAGGCGGCGAAGAAAAAGCAAGAAAAAGCAATGAAAATGAAGAGAAGATCAAGAAGGGATGGAGGCGTTCACCTGGGGATTGGAGCTCTTCCTTGAGTTCCAGGTCGTCGCTCGAAGGGGCGGTGGATCCCTGAGCTCGAGCAGCTACGTGGAGGGTGGCTGCGACACGGCGGCGGGTGCCGTGGATCTCGCCGGAGAAGACACCTGTCTTCGCTCGAAGAGACGGCCAATTGCTGTCACCAATCGAGAGCTCTGAGCTCGGGGGTTTCTCCTGTAATGGCGGATGGGGATGAAATTGGCCGGAGAGGGGGTATTTAAAGTATGAAGGTCTCGGCTGGAGTGGAGATGGGGTGAGGTTTATGGAGTTCGTGGGAGAGATCTGGAGGTCGACGTGGGTGATGGAGTGGCTGGCGAGGATCAGGGATGAGTGGGGTCCATCGTGGAGGGTGTGGTGCTCGGCGACGGTGGAAGAGGCGTTGCCAAGAATAGGAAGGGGGTGCCCCTCCCGCAAGGCAGAGAACGTGGGAGAGAGGGGCTCCCGAGGTAGGAGACGAAGTCTCTACCGTTGGATATTGTGATCCAACGGTGGTGATCGAAGCGGGCTGGAGCGGCTGAGATTAGATCCAGGCGAAATGATTTGAGGGTCAGGAGCTCTTCACGTGGCACAATGGGGGCGAAGTACGCGTGAGCGGTGTGGATTGCATCAGGAGTGGCCTAATCCAAAGGTCGTGATGGCGCCAGGTGTCGTGCGGAGGAGAGGGCGATGACGAGCGGCGGGGATCAGATCTGAGGAAGATCGAAGGGTTGCGATGCACTGCGGGCTGAGCGGTTGAGATGGAGGGATGGATTGCATCATCCAAGGGCGCAACGAGCGCCACGTGGCGCGCTAAGGAAGAGGCGCGAACGAGCGGTGCTGATGGAGTTCTGATAATGATCTGATGGCTGAAAATTGAGGCGTGCGTGGAGGCGGCTAGGCCGTTGGATCTGGAAGGTAATCCAACGGCTGTAGCTGCGGGCGGATAAGGCAAGGGCAGTGGGCTACGTGGCGCAACCGGAGGGCGCCACGTGGTCTGTTGTGATTGGGTGAGAAGAAAATTTAGTGTAGAGAGAGAAGGGGACCGAATTTGGAAAAACTCAAAACATGAAAGTTGTAGATCTTGATGAGATCTACAAGTTTCATGTTAACCAAAGACGGAGATGAGGTCAAATATGATAAATAAATACAATGATAGAATTTATACATATATGTAGTATACAAAGTGGCCCAAAAACCCGACTTCTTCATACGAGCTCCAAACTTGATGAAATTGGTCTCATTTTAAAGGTCTTTTAATGTGTATTATTCTAAGAGTGAGTAGACCTATTTTGGAGTTTGTATGAGGGATCTATGTATATTTTATTGTCCAGGGGTTCTAGGGTTTTATTGGCTAATTTACAAGGGGAATTTCTGGCTTTCTTCCCTATATTATTAACTAAGGAGCACATATTATAAGGAAGAGGTTATTTTAGTAAGTGGATATTTTACAAGGGATTTTGGCTTCTTATTTAAATGCACATGGATTGCTAAAATGCATATATTATGTATGTATGCATGAATGTTATTTATGCAGTATAAAGGGAAATATGCCTTTATTTACTCGGGAACAAGGCTCTATTTTTGACTTTTGAAGTGATGAATCACAGATTCATCAAACATGCCCAAGCATGCACGTGAGGCACGCGCGCCTGGGCAAGGCCTATTTGCAAATGTGAGAGCTTGGAGGGCCATGATGTAAATAACCCAGCTTGCACGTGTTCAGCACACGCGCGGGGCTAGGCTTGGGGGCGGACGGAGGCTCGGGCGATTGGCTCGGACGGTTGTAGGTTTGGAGGCCACACCATGTGGCCTCCACACTTCGGATCAGACTCAGTTACCTGAACCAAGTGCTTCGTGGTAGAGGCCTGGCATTCATATAACCGTCCGATCCAGATGATCGGACAATAACTATATCTTCTAGAGTGCCTCCTCTGTCCTTGGCGACATGGAGAAGATGGTTGGGCTCCGGCGAGCATGCCCTCCCTCCACCGTGATCCTCTTCGACATCTGGAATGTTCGATGGCTTTGCTTGGGGTCTGCGAGGATCGTTGGAGAAATGTGGAGCTCCGAGAAGGTCCAGGGTGTGGAGATGATGTCGGCTTGCCAGCATGCTGGTTCTAGAACGGAGCACGGGTGATGCCTCCGTCCGAAATGAGTTCCTGTAGGTATTAGCAATAGCCGTAGAGGATAGTGCGAAGTATTATGAGGGAAGTGGAGGTCCTATGGAGGTCGAGGAGCGGGGGACAAGGGGATTCTTCTTTGGCGAAGCAGAGAGGAAAGGGGGTTGGAGGTGATCGGAGCTCTGGAGAAGGGAGAGGGTGAGCGAGTCGGTCGACGGAGGTGTTGGTTGTATGGTGGAGGTTGTAGGACGATCGGTGAACGGATGGGATGTGTGTATGCATCGGAATAAAAGGAACAAAAGCAGAGAAACATAGGAGAAGAGAGGTTACCTGATCAGAGCAGATACTTTAGTGGATGGAGCGACTTGGGTTGAGGACCTGGGCGGTCCTCAAGTCGTCGCTCATACCCACGCAACCGCGGCAGGGAGCTTTGGGCAGCCTTGTGAATGGCTACGACATGGCCGGAGCCATGGGTCACACCTGGGCTCCAACCATCATCGCTCAATCCTAAGACGACCTCTCTCTGTCATAGAGAGGCAGGGGGCTAGGTCAAAGCCCATGAAGTGGTGGACGGTGAAGAACAGTGGGGGAGTCGGTGATTTATAGATGGAGGATCCTTGCATTATAGGTGATGGTGAGGGTGATTGTAACGGCCGAGTCGTGGGAGAGAAGATCAGGAATGAAACCTTCATGGGTGCGCGAAGAATGGGGGTGTTAGGGCTTCACGAGGGGACCGTTAGGGAGCGGAGAGATGACGAGGAGTGTTGGTAAAAAAATGGAAGGGGACGAGGGTGGAGCGAGGCATCATGTGTTACTGGAGGAGGACGATGGTTGTGGGTCGTTGGATCTAGTGATCCAACGGTCCACGTGGAGGCAGGTACGGGCACCTCAGATTAGATCCGAGGGTGAGATATAAGGTCTTGGATCACTGTGGGAGCGGATGGATGCGATGGGATTAAGGATCGATCATGCGGTTATGAGAGATAGGGCGACGTGGAGGAAATCAAGCCGCTGGATGGGGTCAAATCTTGCGGCTGAGATTGAGGCGCTAGGGTACGGTTCAGATTGAGTTGGAGAAGTGATCAGACAATGGGGGGAAGGCCAGTGGATGAGCGGTGGAGATGGAGGTGGGGAAGGGGGATCAATGGCTAGGACAGAGGCTGGGTGACGATCAGAGGAAGGGGCCACATGGGCGGCCTAGAATGCGCCACGTGGCCACACTAGAATATGTTGGACATGTGAGCCCACAGTGAGCCATTATGCAATAAATGTTATTGCGAATTCCATTCCCTGATCTAAAATGAAGAATAGATAATTTGCATAATAGGTCCCTTAGTACAACTAGGGTTATGTTCCATGGCCAACTAAATAATCATACAACTGTTGATTCATTGATTGAATCATAGAGGTTGATGCTTGGATGAATATCTAAGGAGTTAGATAGAGGACTCATCAAGCATCATCAAATGATTGTTAAGTGATGATCTCCAGCCTGAGTAGGAGATGGTAATCCTTGCTCATTAGGCTGAGATCTGACTGACCTCTTGATGCAGGTCCTCTGCATGGGAATAGTGATTCAGAGGTGTCAGATTAGTTGAGTCAATGGGTTGACTTAACGAGATCGAGATAACCAAAGACCTATGTTGAATACTGTCACAACATAGGCACACATCCTCTGACCGGAGACAGATGTGTTACTATATGTCTGAGTATGTACATTTGGCAGACCAATAGGTTGATGACCTCACCAAGGTCTATACACCGACGAGCTGGTGTGCATGTAAGGACATATGAGTAATACGATCTCTCAAAGGGATCATACAGGCTCACTTGTGAACCGGGAGACAAGTGCTCACTCATGAGGTATTGGGACTGATCAAATTTCATGCATGGTCGTCGTGCTTTGGAAGCATGACATGAATTTGAAGGTAAGATATACGCTTTGTGGAAGCATATGATCTGTACCAAAATCCCAATGACCAAGAATGAGAAACTTAGTGATCAAACCCTGAAGATGACAGTGTAAAAGTGATCTATATCTTCAGGATGATCATAGGTCTTCTAATATGCAGGATGTACATGTATTGGGAATACATGAGGGTGATTTGATCATAAACGATTGTATAACCATGATACTTCCATTCCGAGGGAGTGATGAAACAGGTCTGGATTTTAGTGACTCCTCTCAGTAGAGAAGTAACCTAATCTTAGTCCATGTAATGGACATTGATCTGAATGAGATTCAGATGTAATGAGAAGATTAGGTTTACGGCCTTGATTTAATCAGGCATATATGAGAGGTCCATGGGATTTGGATTTGAGATGTGATCTTAATATCCAAGTCACTATACGTGGAACAATACAATCGCCATAAACTTATCTCCAAGTATTAGCGGAGAAATCGCATTATTCTTGAAGGGTTCAAGAATAATTCCATAAGATCTAAGCATTAAGAAATTGATAATTAAATGTGATTTAATTATCTTGATGTGTGTGGAAATTATCCAATATAATTAAATGTGATTTAATTATTATGGATAAAGATAATGTGGATAACAATATCCAATTATTCATAATATATTATAAACGTGATTTATAATGTATTAGAGAGAGTAAATTATAATTTATATTTGTTGATTAATTATTAATGTGCATTGGATACACATTGTGTAATTAATTGAAAATGTAAATTATATTTTGTTTTGGGTTGTGAATGTGATTCACAAATTTCCAATATCAAGATTGCAATATTCTCAAAATCAATTATGAATTATTTTTGAATAATAAATCACAACAAAAGTTGTTGGAATAAATAATGGAGATTTTCATGGAGATATGCAATCTCATGAAATCTCATGAGATTGCCTCCAATTAGAAACAAGTGGTTGTCCACCTTGTTCCAATAGGAGATGCAATCTCCATGATGATTGTCTCCTTTATTTAATTGGTTTGATTTAGGATTGATTTATATTTGATTTGTCAACTATATTTGATCTAAATTAAACTATTAGTTGTTGGCTTTTACCGACAACAATCTTGACCATTGTATTGACATAAATCAATCTCATCCATTGATTTTATATGTCCCATGGATTGAGATCCATGGATCCTAAAAACCTATAAATAGAGAGGCATACCATGCTCACTTGTACATGCTTTTGGAAGCAGATCTCTCTCTCTCTCTCCCCACACGCCAGCCCTGTCTCCCTCTACTTGGTGGTCGTCCACCAAACCCTAAGGGAGATAGCCGTCGTCGCCTACGCTACCGCGCCGCCGCTTCGACGTTCTTCGGTTCTCCGTCTTCTTGGAGTGCTACTCTCGTGAAGAAGATGTTCCATCTCGTACGACGAGATCAGGAGTTCCCCGTGCTTGGATCAACTCATTAGATTGCGAGGATCACGCGACTCATCCTCGCGCTTGCAAGCTTCTTCTCTGACGATCGGACTTGAGACAGGAGGTCTCTTTTCGTAGAGACTCGATCAACCACGCTTCAAGAGGCATTCCTTTATACTTGTTGTGGTTATAGATGAAACGATCCGAGAATCGTTCTTGGATCATGTGGTTTCATCGCATGAAAATTTTTTAAATTCCGTTGTATTGAACAACTAGTACGACCAGTCGTTCTTCGTCGTATTCGATGCGACGCTCACGCTTCCGTGATGCGCTAGAGGATTATTCCATATCCTTCAGAATATTTAAAAAAAAGAGCGGGGAAATCAAAAAGAAATAAAAGGAGGTAGAATTAATAAAAAGTCAAAACATGAAAGTTGTAGATCTTGATGAGATCTACAAGTTCATGTTGACAAAAAAGTCAAAAGAGGTCAATTGTTCAATAAAATATTTTTGCAAGTATTTTTAAGTACTTAAAACACTCCTTTTTAGTGGTTTTGATTTTGTATTTTTTTAATTTCTTTTCGACATCAAAACAAATATGTACAATAATTACTCTAATTTTTAGGGGGAGGGGGTTTAATAGGGAATAAAACAAAGAAAATAAAAGAGTTAAATTAGAGACAGAAAATAGGGTTAATTACAAGGCAGATGATTATTATTAAAGATGCAGAATTATTGAAGGTTTGCAATGAAGTTCTTATTCTTCGAGGATAACAAGAGAAAATAGTGATGATCAATCATAGATTCATCATACCCCTATACTTAAACCGTGCTCGTTCTCGGGCATCTAAATAATGAAGGAGTCGGGTTAATTCCTGACATTGCATGAGAATTTTCAAGCTAAATTTATCAAAGACCCTTAATTTAAGTGATCCTAGAATTTTGTGCTCAACCATGTTCTTGTCAAAAGGAATCCAACTTCTCTAATTATCATACTCTTTGTTTCTACATATAGTATAAGGATATGACATTTAGTGTACTGCAATCATGAGAGTCAAGTAGAGATATCATCCAAGGTTCTTGTCTAGGAGATTCTCCTCTAAACCTAATCCTCAACGCTAGGGAATAAGTCTTTTCTTACGTTCAATCTACAGTCTCATTAGTTTTTCAAACTTGGAAGTATAGATGGAAGGTCATATAATGGAGGGCACATGATTGCATATTTTCTTCTCTCCCTCACATTGGAACAAGGATCCTCTCGACTGCCTTACTACTCAGCATAGGTATATTTTTTAATGATCAATGTGTCCGTCAAGAGAGTTCGGAGTCATCTGTACTTGTTTTCATGGGAGTACACTGGAGTGTGTCTCTTTTGAGTATCTAAGATACCTTCAACACCCAGACTTGTATCACTATACGATGCAAAGCCCTTTTTGGGTGCTAGCTCGACTCCTTGGTCATAATAGCTTCGGTCCAAGTGGATACTTTGAAATGGTTGGGAGCGCTCGCCTTTGGTGGAAGCTCTTTGAATTTGTATTTGTAATAAGAGACCTTTTCCTTGTATGAGAGAACTTCTCCTGAATTTTATTTCATTGATGTTTGGCCAGCTCCACTACTTTTACCAAGAGTTGACGTACACTGATCAACAATTATTTTTTTATCATACTCTGGCACATAGGTAAATGCCAAACGATAGCATGTGAACTTGTTCGCATATTGGCTAGGGTTTGCTGACACTCGGGTTTCTTGAAGCATTCGTTGACTTTATCCCATCCTCGAGCATCATTAAATCGGGTCTAAACTCAAATATCAAGTCCCAGACCCTCGAGTAATAACTCAACTCATCTCATCAATCATGCAGTTTGTGGAAGTGATGTGTTGATCATATTCTTTTATAAGATAGAGATGAAGAGTGCAATATAGCTCTCAAATATTTCAAACAAGGGAAGTGTGGATTATTAAGTTTCAAACCCCAATGAATAAGACCGGTTAACTCAGACTCCCAAGATCTCAAAAATCAAGTGTCCTCAATTCCTCGAGCCTTGAGTGATTGTGAAAGTCATGAATACTCCAAATCCAGAGTTAGTGAATTTCTGTGATTTTTGAGTTTTTCAATTTTTATGGGATTTTTTTAATCTCAAGAGAAATAATGATAGGCCCAAGCTCATATGAATAGTTGCATCCATTTTTAACCCAGTATGGGTGTAAGTACAAACTGTTAGACTGCTACCCGTGATACTTCAAGACGGTGCCATTCGCATTGTCTTTTAACCACACACTCTGCTAAGGGAGAACGTAGTTCCCTCACTGAGAAATGACTACTCATTTCAAAGTTCATTTGTTAGAATCGTTGCTTGAGAAAAGATTTTAATTTTCAGATTTTTGAGTTTTTTTTAAAAGGTTAATTATATTTACAAAATAAGAAGTTATTCAATCATTTTTTTAAAGATTTTTGAAAATATTTTTCGAACCATGTCACGTAATATATAGATATTTTCAAAACATTTTTCAAATGATTTTCAAAACGAGTAAAACCCTATTTTTCAAATCAATGTCAAATATTTTTCAAAATAGTGTAACACAGTTAGAAAATTTTCCAAAGCATTTACAAACATTTTTATAAAAGTCAGTTCAAGAGATACTTATATCCTAGCCTCGAAAAAGTTTCACAAATCTCAAAATACGAGCTATGGCTAAATTAAATATACAACATATACGGTATACCCCTTATGCTTAACTTTTATTATGTCCTCAGAGCAAAATGTGACATGACGACATAGCTCAGGTCAAATAAAAGGTGATATATCAGAACTAACTCAGATGCCTCCCCCCTGTACTTAGGTTAAAAACAACCTAATTATAAGAAGACGAGAAGAGTGAATAATGAATGACTCGGGACCCCCTATGCTCAGGCTGAAAGTAGCCTGAGTATTGGATATGCAATAAGGATGGAGAGAATCCGCAGTGAGTGCTCAGTGACTACAAGATTCTCCATATACTTAAGCTGAAGAGTAGCCTGCGTATTTGGATGTGGATTTCAGGCTGGGGAATCGAAGATTGGTTAGAGTTAGAGAGGTGGTGGATATACAGAGATGTGCGGATGGTGGGAGGGGGGATAAATCATTTAGGGTTACGGGAGGATTGGGGCAATGCACATATCAGGCTCAACCAAGCAAGCAATCACCCTTGATTTCACCAACACACACATGAAGACCAACAAATGTTGGTCATTTTTTCCCCATTTTTATTGGTGATCATTAAAAAATTAAGCTCAATATGCAGGTTTCAAGGGGAGGTTTTGGGCACTATCCTAGGGATACGTCATCACCTCTCAACATAAAACATCATGCGTACAATGGCGGGGCTGCTCTCCCATAAACCAAGAGTAAATTTTATTCCAATTTATTTCATCAACTTGCATTATCAGTCCCAATTTTAGCATTAGGTTATCACTGAAGTTAATGTGAATACCATTCAAACATGCATCATCTAGCGGCCAGTCCTGATTCCATTAATATCTTAAGTTATAAATCACTGGAAAATCGAGAAAAAACCACGATGCGTGCTTGAGAGAAGAACTTACAATGCCTCCAGTATTCTCCATGCATATGCAAGAATAAATTTGAAATTATTACTAAATGCATGCAAGTCGAAGAAACCACACTCTAAACATGCTTCAATTAGCGGGAGAAAATTAAATTAATATGGCTAAGTGAAGTGGTGTACGCGCATCTCTTGAATTACACGTGTCCTAACCTACGAAGCAAGCACAAGTGGTAGGAAAATAAAAGAGCTCAAAGAGTCGTGTGCCTAGCCCTAGGTCGACACTCAAGTGGAGCCTCACCCGGACCGAAGTGAGACTTCACATACCGCATGCAATGTTCATTTTTTACACACGCGAGCCCTCGAATGAGGACCACTAGAAATGCAATGGTTACAATTATAAACAACATGAAAATGAAATGATTGCTTAATTAAAAGCCACAAAGACTCCTGTGTTTCCTCCGTGGTGCCTCGCATCGGGAGCTCCCGACTCCACACCTCCATGGTTCTCAAGCATCCTCGGTCTCCATGGGCCCTGCCACAAAGGAAAGATATCAGCAAATTATTGAGAAAATTAATCAGCAAATGATGCAAAAACAAACAAATGTGAAGACCTAAAGTTTTGAAAATAATCACATCAAAAAAGTACAATAAAATTCAATAAGCAAATAAGGGAGAGTCGTGCCCCGACAACAACACTATTTTATGAACCATATTTTCACCACGTTAATAATCGAATTTTATCATAGTATATGCGGTAGAAATGATTCATCAAAAACCACAACTTCGAATATATAGAAATTATTTTACTTGATAAGTGTACCGAGGTCGAACACAGGGACACGAGCCTTCTCATCTATTCATCGAAAATTATTAGTTAAATATTGAGCGACTATATTCATAGGTCTAGGTATTCATATACAACTATTATGCATGACATAGAATGATATGTAGATACATTATGCTAACAAATGATGCAGTGACAAAATAATATGATACATGCATTTTTTATTTTATTTATGCAATTAAATTGAGATGCAATATGCAACATGACACTATGTACTCAAGGAAATAATTATGTACGAAAACACCCTTGAATTAATTAAACACTTGAGCGATAAATAATAGGCTAATTTTGAAGACAAATGCTGCATCAAAATGGATTAATGGCATTAAGAAATGGAGAGTAATTGACACAATGATCTCAAAATATAGCATGTGTATTTAAGTGTCAAATCATAAAATAAGAGACGTCATTAGATAGAGAATAAAATTAGCAATAAAATGACACCGAAATCAACCAATTCAGAGTTCATATGCTCAAGTTATTGACTTAAGAGTGCAAGGGCAGAAATGCAGAAAACTATGAAAATAGAAGGATAACTATTGCAAATTGTTCCTTCGTAGGGGTATAGATGTAATTTGTGAAAGCCGACAGGGCTCCACTGCAAAATGCCCAAGCGTGCACATAGGACACGTGCGCTTAGGCATGATCTATTTGCAAAATGTGAGAGCTTGGAGAGACTTAATGTAAACAACCCAACCCGGACACGTTCAACACGCATACCAGCTAGGCTTGGGGGTAGGCGGAGGCTCGGATGGTTGGCTCGGCCGAATGTGGTTTGGAGGCCACGTGGCGTGGCCTTCGTGCTTCGGATCAGGCTCGATGGGCCGAACCAGATGCTTCATGATAGAGGCCTAACATTCATTTGGATCGTCCAATCCAGATGATTGGACGGTAACTGTATCTTCTAGAGCACCTCCTCTGTCCTTCATGATGCGACGGAGATGGTGGTGTTCCAACAAGCATGCCCTCCCTCCACCGTGATCATCTTCGACATCTGGAATGTTAGACAGTTTCGCTTGGGGTTGACGAGGATCGTTGGAGTAAGGCAGAGTTCCAAGGAGGTCCCGGGCATGGAGATGAGGCATGCTGGTTCTAGAACAGAGCACGGGCGACACCCCCGGACATTGAAGAAATGAGTGGCATCAAGTATTAGCAATAAGCGAAGCGGATTGTGTGGGGGATTGTAGTGAAGCGGAGGTCCCGTGGAGGTGGAGGAGCAGGGGACCAGGGATTCTTCTCCAGGGAAGCAGAGAGAAAAGGGGGGCAGAGGTGATCGGGGCTCTGGAGAAGGGAGAGGGTGAGCAAGTCGGTCGGCGGAGGTGTTGGTTGTATGGTTGAGGTTGTAGGACGGTCAGTGAATGGATGGGGCGTGTGTATGCATCAGAATAATAGGAAGAAAAGCAGAGAAACTAAGGAAAGGAGAGGTTACCTGATCAGAACAAATACTTTGGTGGAGGGAACGACTTGGGCTGAGGACCTGGGCGGTCCTCGGGTCGTCGCTCAGACCCGTGCATCCACAACGGGGAGCTCGGACAACCTTGTGAGTGGTTGCGACATGGCCGGAGCCATGGGTCACACATGGGCTCCGACCATCATCACTCGGCCCTAAGTCGGCCTCTCTCTGTCATATAGAGGTAGGGGGAGCTAGGCCGAAGCCCATGAAGTGGCGTACGGTGAAGAACAGTGGTAGAGGTGGTGATTTATAGGCAGAGGATCCCGACATTACAAGTAATGGTGAGGGTGATTGTAATGACCGAGTCATGAGAGAGAAGGTCGAGGATGAGACCTTAATGGGTATGCGAAGAAGGAAAGCTTTAAGGAAACACCAGGGGACCGTTAGGGAGCAGAGAGGATATGAGGAGTGGTGGTAAAAAAATGGAAGGGGTTGAGGGCGGAGTGAGGCGTCGTGCGCCACTGCAGGAGGAGGATGGCTATGGGTCGTTGGATCTAATTATCCAACGGTCCATGTGGAGGCAGGTACGGGGGGCTTAGATTAGATATGAGGGCGAGATCTAAGGTCCTGGATCAGGGCGGGAGGGATGGATGTGATGGGATCAAGATCAATCCTGTGGTTTGGAGAGAAGGGGTGATGTGGAGGAAATTGAGCCACTGGATGGGGTCAGATCTCACGGCTGAGGTTAAGGCACTAGGGTGTGGTTCAGCTTGAGCTGGGGAAGTGATCATACGGTGGGGGAAAGCCAATGGATGAGCGGTGAAGATGGAGGTAGGAGAAGGGGAATCAATGACTAGGACAGAGGCCAGGTGGAGACTAGGGGAAGGGGCCACGTGACTGCACCAGAATATTTAGAAAAAGAAAAGGAATTGAAAAATAAATAAATAGAAGGAGGTAGAATTAATAAAAAAGTTGAAACATGAAAGATGTAGATCTCTATGAGTTCTATAATTTCATGTCGACAAAAAAGTAAGAAGAGGTCGATTGTTCAATGAAATATTTTTGTAAGTATTTGTAATTAATTAAAAACACTCCTTTTAGTAGTTTTGATCTTTTTTGTATTTTTAATTTATCTCCGACACCAAAACAAATATGTATAATAATTACTCTATTTTTAGGGGGTTTTAATAGGGAATAAAACAAAAAAATAAAATAAAATAAAAGAGTTAAATTAGAGACAGAAAATAGGGTTAATTACTAGTCGGAGGATTATTGCTAAAGACGTGAAATTAATGAGGATTTGCAATGAAGTTCTTATTCTACGAGGATAGAAGAGAAAATAGTGATGATCAATCAGAGACTCATCATCAGGTTAGGGTTTGACTACCTGACATGGCCGCAAGTGAGCACCAGACACTGGGGGTGCACACGGATCGGATAAAATCAGTAATCCGTTCCAATCCGATGCTATTGGATTGGATTGGTTTGGTTTTATCATTCTAATGGATCGGATCGGATTAGAAATTTTGAAATCCGTTAAAGTATGGATTGGATCGGATCTTTACCAAAATCCGATCCGATCCAATCCGTTAATCCGTTAACACACATGCTGCATGTAGATACATACAAACATAAATACATACATAAATACATACATGCATAATATCTATGTGCACCTATTTCGAATTCTCTCTAAGGGCATAATCAATGTCATTCATACCATTTTTTTCATATCAATCTTGGATATAAGTCCTCTTGATATCACCATTTATTCTCTCTTGAAAGATAAATGTTAACTCCAAAATAATAAAGTATGCCTATAGCTTTTAAAATTATAAATCCATGTTCTGTTGTTCCTCTCCCAGTTCCCTCTCACTCATTTCACTGGTGGCCACCAAAATTCCTCCCGATTCCCTCTCAGTCCATTTCGGTAATGTCTCCCTCTTGCACAATGTTATTCCTCCCCAACACAATTTTGTCATGCCCCCTTCCCCGCAATGTTGTCACTTTTCTCAAACAAAATAATCCCCTCCCATGCGACACCATTTGGCCTCTGTATATTGCCACTCTTCTTATCTTCGTTAAAAGACAATAGATTTGGGATAGTTGCCTGGTACATTTGTTAGATATTTTTATTCTCTTTGTTTCTTACCTTTTAATTGCTCTAGCTTGCAACCTTATTTTAGTGATGAAATTGGATCAATTACATACACCAATCTAAGAAAAAATATGCACTATTCTAATTCCTTTCATTTTTAATTTGATATATATTTGTATTCATGTTTTCATAGAATTTGCATATTTTGACTATAGATATAATCTTACAAATAAATTCCAGTTCAAGTCCATTTTAAATGAGAAGAATGATGCCTAATTAGTTGGCTATACTTAAGTTAGTTTTGTCTTGCATACTCAATCGAGTATGAATGTTTTATGATTCTCGTTTTTTAATGATATATTATAGAGCCTTGAAGGATGTTCTTGTGAGTGGTTTGATTTGGCATAGCTTAATATTCTAACTTAATCATGGACTTTATCAATATCTAACCACAGAGATCACATTTTTTATTTATCTAACTTGTCTTGTCTTTGTATCCTTATTTGATAACTTATATAATTTTTATTGAAATCATTTGATAGAAATCAATTGCAAAAATAAACTGATGCATTGTTTATTAAAGAAAAAAATAAATTTCAAATTCAATATAACCATTTAGTTTGATTGTGTGGTCTTCAACTTTTTATATCGGATTAATGGAATTCTTCAATTTTTACTTGATATGTATTTTTTTCTTTTCTTTACTTATATCCATATAATCTATTTTTAAGTCATTATTCAAATGTTCGATTGCTAGTGTGCTATAAAGTATAGACATGTAACGTAGACTATTGGCCGGGAAATTGTAAGTATAAAATCCGAACCAATCCGATCCAATCCATAATCCGATGAATTGGATCGGACTGGATTTATAAATCTGATGGATTGGATTGGATTCGTAAAAATAAAATCCGTTAATGTTGGATTGGACACGGATTAAGCTAAAATCCGAAGCAATCCGATCCATGTGCACCGGCAGACACAATTGGGCATCAATCAATACCATTCAATGCAGGTCCCCATTAACACTTCTTTCCCTTTTCTAGTAAAAAAGGTGGGTTTCTAGATCGCCATCCCTGCTCCTCGTTATCTCCTTCTTCAGCCGCAAGCGAGAGATGTTCATGTCACCCATCTTCTACAGATAATACCCATCGAGAAAGAAAGAACTTTTCATGTGCTAGGAAGCCTATGTCCTTTTTTGTTTGTCACGATCGCATGCTTCAACCTATTTGATCTTTACAAGATGATAAAAAAGCTAATGCTGGCGGCGTGCTTGTGCCTTGATATCGGATGTAACCATTTGCTTCCATGCATCACATCTTTACCAACTTTGAACCTCGAGGACGCAAAGGCAGGTGTCCTCTTGTGAGTCGACGACTCCTTTCGCCTCCCATATGTCATTACGGGGTAGAAGGAGAACATCCAAGGTCCAAGAAGGCATATTTGCCAATAAATTGTGTGCCCCGATCATTGTTTCTTATCTTGCATACGATGGGATCACCGTAGGAGCAAAGGAGCCATGGGGGATTTAGAGGAGCTTGAAGTTGTTACTTGGAAGGTGTGCCCTCGTTTCTGTATTGTCTTTGGTTGTATAGTCAGAGTGCATACGATGGATGATTGTTCCGTATAGGTTCCATATTACCCATTTTTGGAGTGGTTCAAGGCATAATGTGCCATGACCCCAATTCCGGGTCATCAGATCCTCCCAATTACTGTCTCTGATTGCTCAACAATAGCTTTATCCAATAATAACATCTAACATTCAGAAACAGACTGCAGTAAAATACTACATATAAAGTATCTCATATTTTTTATTCCATTCACAAAATAAGGCTCACATATAAAACATGTCTTACTATTTTCTTATACATGTAGATCAATTTAAAGGAAAATAACTAAAAAACTACTAATTACCTCAGTCTGAAAGCTACTATTGTTTGATAGATGGTTGGTTGACTAAGATCCTTGTGGTGGCTCACTAATACCTATTGGATTTCCATAAATCATAGGTTAAAGATTAGCGAGTGCTAAGTAACAGAGAAGAGAAAAGTAAACAAGTAGAGTAATTTAACAAAACAAATTACACCATAAAGTTTCAATTGTTCTCATTATATAAAACCATGTTCCTTCTATTCCACATCAGGGATTAATCCAGGTGTTTATCTCAACTCTGGTGGACTCTGAAGTTGTGGACACTTCGGGATTGGAGATTACGTTGATCTGATGAGCTTATGATGACGCACATCGCCTCAACCAATCATCTAATACTACCATGATAATTTTCTTTTTGTTTTATTATCCAAGTTTTCAAACCCTCGTCCTATCAAATAATAAAGCACACTGTCCTCGAGGATCTATAACTTAAAATAACATGCTAACATTTAATCATATATACCACTGCCTTTAAATACATATTATAATGACCTAGTCGTTATTAAACTATCTATGCCTCCACATGGCATGATCACATCTTCAGTCAGTCAATCCACATAATGGCAAGCGAGTACCACATGTTGTATATGCGTTAAACATATTCGAACAATCGTGTACCACCTAGGTATGCCTGCCAAACAGATGTTCTTCTGACAAACCTACAAGTTGCATGTCTGACCAGTAATATCTATTCCGAGTCATCCTTATCGAAAATCGTAACTGGATCCACTTTAGGCCATAAAATTTTCACCTAATATCGGTATGGTATTGGATGTAAATCATAACAATTATACTAATGATTCATTACACCAACTCTATTTTAGCAATTATTTAGAGTAAATTGTGAAGCAAGCATGTGAATATTTTTTACAATAAAGAATACAATAAATAGTAATTTATTCAGTTTGACTTGAAAATCCAACAACGAGAGGTATGATTTCATTATCGGAACATGTTAACTTCTCAGTGGAGTTAATCTACCTTGCTTCGTGTTCAACCAGGGGATTATTAGCTCTTGAAATGATTAAATTCTATTTACGAGTCAAGAACATGAAGAGTCACGAAGAATACAAAGAGTGAATGAAGAACGTAAAGAACATATAGAACGAACGAAGAATGTGAAGAATACGAATTCTCTCAAAATTTTGGCAGAGTCTCCCCTTACATCGAGTGATATTCCAAAGAAAATTCTAGCATAGCTTCCTCTTATATCGAAAGATAATTTAGGGAAAATAATAGCAGAATTTCCCCTTATATTGTAAGATATTTCAGGGAAAATTTCAGCAGAGTTTTCACTTATCAAAAGATATTTCAGGGGAAACTTCAGTAGAGTTTCCCCATGATTTTCGTAATGATGCTCCATTAGTGTTAATAATGATTAATTAATCTTAACTACGATTAATATATAATTTACGATTAATATTTACTAATCATTATTAACACCTTTAATCATTTTTAATCTCCTTAATCATGATTAATTAATGCTAATGATGGTGATTAAGGTTTAACGATATCTTATCCGACTTCATCCTCTTTTACTTCCGAAATTCATAACAATTCGGAACTACCTCCTATATAGACGAAACAAGTTCCGTTGGGTTTGTCTCTATAGGGATTCAAGAGATTGTTTTTTTAGATCTTTTAATTAGGGTCCCCTTCAACAATGGTAATAGCATCTTGCATCTTATTCGGAATCTCTTTTTATGCACACATGTTTCAGAAAGGACTTAAACATTGAGGAATTGTATCTAGGTGTCATATGCTCCCCTATTTGGATTGACAACCATAATTTAGATGTAATAGTTTTGTTGACAAGAATCACAATTATTTCACGTATTACTAAAGTCGGTTGGTATATGCTCGAGGTTAATCTTTAGCCATCTTTTCTGAGTATGAACAAACACTTGAACTTACGACTTCGTTTATGTTCTGCACCATATATGGAATATGTGATTATGACTCAGACTAACACCCGCATTCCAAAAGTATCTGATGTACATTCAAACTCCTTATAGTAAACTGATAGGGATTATATTCGATTTATGATTCATTGAAATGACTTGTACAATATGGATTGATTCTTTTGATTTGTTTTCTGTGACCAACCAAAGGAGCACGTGAAAGAAAAAGAACATTTTGTCTTCCTTTTTTGTTGTATACATCCTTTATTTTCCCGATCATATTTAAACTGCTAGTTTTGTGCTTGAATCATTGATTATTTGAGAAGATATATGCTATGAATCCCGGTGTGTTGAAGATTCATCGCAATGATATTTTCATGAAATGAGCTTCTTAGTTTTATTTTCTATTATTTTTAGCTTTCAGTAAAGAAAAGAGTTGTGGGCTGCCTTCTTTTATTACTCTGTATACATCTGATCATTGGAATATAACCTAAATATTGCATATATACCTTAACTTTAGCAATAATTGTATGAAAGATGCCATTTCAACAGTAAATTCCAACCTCTTTCTAACTTTTGGTATTTAATATAACTTGTTAACATTATTTTTTATTAATCATGTGATTATTCTCCTCGTGAGATATATACACTATGACAATGCTATGTATTGTACCCACCTTTTAAAAAGAAAATCTTCTTTGTTGATAAGAGTATGTTTATCAGTAAGGTTATCTTTGTCAGTGCTACATGAACTTTATATTGGTGCTTCTATGATGATACTTTCAGTCGGCATGTTTTACCATAATCTCCTTAATCGCTTCAAAACGAAATTATGTAATGACAAAAAAAATGTTTGATTTTTCCGGCATATTCACTGTTGCATAGTATGCCTTCAACCATGGTGGAAAGGATCTCTCTTTTTTTTTGTTTGAGTATAAAACTATGTGTTGATTTACTCCTACATTTCGAGTTACAATATTACGTTTTATCATGCATGAAGTAAGTCAAATGGTAATCTGATGGTAAATCCGACGCACATTATATCTCAATGCCATTTCTGAGAAATATCTTACCTAACAACTTCAGTGAGATATCTGCGTGGACGCATTACGATGAGCAAGTGTCAGAGGCACCAGCTGAAGTCCAAAGTACTGGCACTGGCCGTATTGCACATTGGAACACAAGGTTGGATAGAGTTTTCACACATGCTTTGCTAACATGAGTCATCGTGGACTAGAAGCACCTTCACAGCCCTCGGATAACACATGATTATCAGGAGGTTCAACGAAGTCAGAAGCCTCAACCACACGAAACCACAATTGAAACATATGTGGAAAAATCTAAAGGAGGACTACATCCCATACCTTTACTTCCGCAACAAGTCCGATCGGGATTAGGATAACATATACAACATGCTAGTTCCTCCATCACAGGATGCTTGGTTCGAGGTAATATTTCATTTACAACTTGGGTCTTGACATTTTCATACCTCTTTCTTTGAAAAATGTTTGTTAAATAGCTTGTACATCGATATCGCAAATGTAAAACATATTAATTTTCTTTCAAAAGAAATAACACTAGCATGGTGAGTTTTTGAGAGAATGCACTATGGCAACACATATGTTTGAATGAAGACTAAAATACTTAACAATTCACTAATGATGTAGTTGATTTATTAATGTGAATGATCATCGGTATACATTTAAGATTCCATGGGGACAAGAGTTACATGATTATTAGAGACGGTGCTTCAACTTGTGGGCATGCAATCTTAGGTCTTGATTTAGAAATTTTGGAGGCCACAACTCCAACTATAGATAGTTGGGTGGTGTGCACTATGGTCTTGAGATTATTTGGTCGGTAGATTTAGGGTGGAGCATTGGGTCGGGCCGGCCTGGACCCGGCTTTGACCCGACCCGCAAAAGTTCGGGTCCGACTCGAACCTGATTTATAAATGGGTCGGGCTCGGATCCTCATATTTAATAAATATTATGCTCGGGTCAGACCAGGTCCGAAACCGAAGTACAAATGGGTCTGGTCCATTCCCTCATATTTCAAAATATCATACTAGAACCAAATCATGGGACATGAATTTATAGTCACAATATATCCAATATTTCCTTCATCTATGAATAGTAATATTATATCATAACAATACATCCAATATTCATGTGTTATGGATGAATTATATCCATAACAATAATTTGGAATCAAAGTGCAACTCCATGGAATCAAAATGGGTGCGGGTTGAGCCCGGCTCAAACCCAAGCCCGATCACGCGGGCTTTGGGTCAGGCTCGGGTCCTCGGTTTGCTAAAAAAATGTGGGCCTCGACCTGGTCCAAGGTACACAAAAAAATGACGGGCTCGGACCGGACTTTCCCTAGTTGGGCTAGGTCGAGCCCAATGCTCCACCTTAGGTAGTTCAATAAAGTATATTATGGCATGATTGATTATTCTTAGTATCACATCTAAATACATAACATCGGTACTCGAATGAACGCTAAGTTTGGTTGCGTGGACTATACGTCGAGTCTTGGTATTGTGAAGTGTGTTTATGGCTGGAGTTAATGGAAAAGGAGAATGACATATCAATTTCCTATACTCGGGGGACAATAGGGGTTCGTTTGGTTGCAGGGTTGAGCATGGTTGGGTTGGGTTGGGGTACCCTTGTAAATAGTAAACTGTGAGGAGGATTGAGATGTTTGGAAGGAGGGGTACCCCGGGTTGGGCCAACCCAACCCTGCCCAACCCTGCAACCAAGAGGTCCTCGGAGGGTTGTATCCAAGTCGTGAAAACATAGATAGTGGACTACGTAGACGGCGATGGTCTTTGTAAGCGAAGGGTATGTAAAGAAATGACACATATGCCGGACATGTACTCGTTTGAATTAAGAATATGCCTTGTACATATCATTTTAATTAGTGAGTATGTATAAATATGCGCCCCTAAGAGAGGGGGGAGTACACTCTTGGTTACCCCCGCAGTTTAGTGATATCATTACCTTTTGTATGGACCCGATAAAAGTATACGAACAACCTCATCAATACCAACATGTTTAATCGAGCTTCACCAACTTACCTATACTAGGCATGGTGCATTATTTTTTTTCTATTTCCCTACCGTCGCTGATTTTACTTTTGTCGAGATATTATAGAGAGATAAACATTTGAGAGCATATTGTTACAGTTTCATATGTGGTGTATATCCAGTAGACATTAACTATATTTTAGATTATGATTAATAAGAATGAATGCAATCTTTCATTTCGAGTCTACCTATAATTATTCTATCTTACTATAGTACACATTGCATGCATCATATTTAATTCATATATTGAAATATTATTTAAGAGAAGTTTATTGAAATACGTGAAGTATGCATTGGTACACCTTTAACTCCAAGTAGGGATGAAGGAGAACACATTCCTGATATACAAGTACCTGCAAAGACGCATTAGTAGCATGTCCTCTCGGGCTTATGAGCTTCTTCGGTGTTCAGATACTTGCGAGAATGCTATCACAAGGATGACTTCAAGCTCCTCTACGTGATGGCACTCTTGAGTTACTGGTTGACAAGATTTCGACGATGAGAAAAGATGTGGTTGAAGTGAGTTTAGGATGTTAGAGCAGCCAATTTTCTTACTTATAAGCCTAATATTTGATTTAAGATCTACATGTATTCTTATATAGATCTTGAACCGTCGACATTAGTACGATCCTAACTTAAGGCAAGAATCTTCAGTTTTGATGTTTTTTGTGCGATGGAAAGGGAACGGAGAACCAAACCCCGTTCTACGATGTTTTATACGTTAATGATATATTATAGAATTTTCGATTGTGAAAAAAAAGGTGTGGTTTTACATAATATGATCGATCGGATCACTTTGAATGCTCGATCAAAGATGGTTTATAGACCTAGACCAGTACATGATCGGAAATAAAGAGGAAACCCTAGTAATCAATCAACTTGTTCAGGTCGATCACTCACACATGCAGCTGTGCTACTTGATCGGTTAGACTTGTTTTGTTGATCAATCACTTGAGATTTCTAGATCCCGAAGTTGTTCTTTTAGACCATTAAGGATGATCGATTAAGGACGTACTTTGGATTGGAACCGGAATCTAAAAACAATGTTTTGACCCATATATGTTGTTCAATTATCCAAAATGTGTTCATAAACAACCCGTCGAAATGGTTTCATACCCCCATCTGCTAACTTAAAGATGATTTTTCTGTCGAAAAACAAAAAAAAATAAATGCTTGTAGAATTCCGCATCCTCTTCTGATTGGAAGAAGACAATGATCGAGGGTTGTGATTATCATGGGGTAAGTAAGATACTTATATATTCTCCTCACACCAGCTTGGATGATCCATGATGTCCCTGTGATATGGCGAATGTACGGATAAGAAATAATAAAATTTTAATGGAATTCGTGTAACTATGAGATAAGTAGGGGTACAAATGTTATTGGTAAAATTCGTAAGCACACAAGATTAAAAATCCGTTTTATTCATCTCCGATAAGAAATAACCACATATAACTAAACTAATTGTTTTGGTCAAATGCATCTATCAGTACTTTAGCTTATATAATATTAAGGCCACATTCGGTAATAGTAATACAACTAAACCCTTTATCACAGAGATTTTTCAAAAAAGCAACAGCTAATCCTTTGTATTTGGATACATCTTTCCTGCTGACTGTAAACGCAACACAATTTATACATAGATGTATTTTAAGGCCTACATCCATATGCCCAAGATAGAAAGAAGATAGTTTCACCCTTTCAAACATTCCCATCTACAGATCCTGTTTGGACATTATTCCTTTTCAAATGCAAGGAATGAGTATCTTACTTCGTTTTATGTTAAGAAAATATATCGTCGAATAGATATTGAATTCGATAATGTCCTTAGGGAACTCATTATCAAACAGTTGCTGAATGCTACTGTTAGCAATTCAATCGCGAACCATACTGTCATTTTGCTCGGTCCGCTGAATGAGCATTCGCCATTGTCATCTCACAAATAGCCAATCGCATAAAAATAAGACAGAGAAGATATATAGAATATCCATTGCCACCTACATTTAAAAGGGCATGCTTAAACATAGTAAAGAAAACTCAGAGAACGCAATAAGGCTGTGATCAGCATAAACAAATAATGTTTGACGGGAAAATCTGTCTTTTCACTATAACTCAAACTTGAAACTATTAGTACAACCACACTGTTTCTAGCATTTATCTAATCCTTCCTCAGCTTGCTAGGAAATGCTTAATTTCCTTCGTATGCAGAAGTAGAAGAATAGATATGTTTGCGTTCTAAACAGCAAAAAAATGACTGCATAAGAAGATAAACTATGCAGAACAAAGACACACAACTCTAGTCCTGATATTTATTAGCGATCTCATTCAAGTGGACCTTGGAGAGTTACATAACATAAATCTCCTATGATTTTGAAAAAAAAATGGACCTCGAATCCAACTCTCTAATCTTTCTGTTCACCATATCATGAGAAACCACGAAAACACACTTCGGTACCTTTCCCTCCAACTTGAGCTTCGAAGCATTGAAATCCACATGACTGAAGCTCGTCCACGACTTTCTCTACGACCACATTTGATAGGACTGATTCTCATGTCAAGGGGTCACAATGAGATGGTATAGAGAGATCGAAGGAACTAGTGACCAGAAACACATTCTTCTAATTAACATAGAATTTCAAGGTGCTATTCTTGCCCATTTGCTTTTATTTAACAGTTAAATAAACTTTCACATCATCATTCTCATCGTTTCAACGATTCATCCAAACGAATGATAGTCACATATACTGACATTCAATATCCAATAACAATAAAGAAAATATTTATTGAACTGTATAGGATTATAAAGTGAAACTAAGCCTAGAACAGGAGACCACTTACTCTACCTGGAAATTATAACTTAAACATAATTAATCTCTTGGATAAAACAAACATACGAGGTTGCTTGATGCAAACATGTTTTAGTTAACTAGACTCGGAAGCAACTTTTGGCTCAATATCTGGCCACATTGTATTGAAAGAGATTTTGGATCATTGATCCACCATTAGTAGAATGATGCATACGGATGCTGATTGGAATACCTAAAAATACTAGATCGGACCTTGATCAGAATAACCTTAAGGCAACATTGTGGTAATATGTTAACCTAGCATTGACTTTTCGTGTTGGATATGAGTCAGAATTAGAAGAGGGATCAATTAGACAATATTAATGTTGATAGTGACTTTCATAAATAATAAAAAATGTAAGTTCTTCATGAACTGTATAAATATGTTGATGGGAGGAATAAAGAAGGGTATTTGGGAAAACATGATTTTTCTTCTGACATACATCAAACAATGATGATACATGTTGAAATGGATAGAAAGTCTTTAATAAGAACTTGCCATAAGGATGACAAATAAAGAGTTACATAGATTGTTAAAGTGGGTTAATGTGGACATTATTCTCCTTAGGTGTGTGTATATGGACATGATCAACAAGGAAAGGCACATGTTTCAAATAGTCTTTGTTGGCACATTTTTCCATGTTATACACCTCCTTTAAATTACACATACGTATTTAACATGGAAGCCTACCATAGTTTCTAAGCAGTATACACATGCACACTAAATAACTGCATTTCTTTGATAAGAACAGATCATTTGGAAAAGGTCCTGTTGATTATTGTCAACAGGCTTTTCCATTCTACTTTGAAGTTGATCTTCACAACTCTATCATTATTTTTGTAACGTTGATTTTACTTTTCCAGTTAACCAACAATTTTCTTCCATTTAGATTCTTGTATAGTTATCTAAATTTCAGCTAGACGTCAAAAAAACAATAAAGTAGATGCCATCTAAACCGAGAGAAAAGAGAAAGTTTGTGAGAAAAAAAAGAAAATTGAAAGGATACGTGTTGGTAGCAAAGTCAAAACGCATCCTCCGCCACCAGCCCCTGTCAATTTGGAAGACAACTTATACTTCAATGTCGTTCGAAGCACGGTTTCAATAGAAGAATGGCTGACTCCCATGCACTGTAATAATCCTTGATTCATTTCCATCAATTCCTCCAATTTCTCTTCTTTCTCAGTTATGCCGACATCGTCTGAAGCAGGCTTCTGAATGATCGTTGCCAGTTCCTTACTGATAGAATCTACTGCAGTAAAAACGGAAGCCATCGCATTCGTATGTCGTGTAGCCCTCTCAGAAACTCCAGCTACCAATGCCTTGGTATTCCTACCAACTTTCGTGTTGGTTATAAGCATTCTAAGGGGTGTACTCGATTTGATATGATTTAATTCTCCCAGCCTGAAAACAATGATGTTCCCTGCAAAACAAAGCAAACTAATTCGATACATTTTCACAGAACTGTTCAGGAAATAAAAACAAGAACGCACATATAAGATATGAAAGTGAAACACTTGATGCGTCTCACATGCAAGTTGTTCATATCGACTGGTGTGCGTTTAATGTAGAACAGATCACGTACCAAATGTGCTCACAGTATTATCGATTCCAGATGGTTTGCCGTGGATTATTTTCTCTCCTTCGAAGGCCCATTTGTTCACTAACTCAAGATCTTCGTCCCCAAATCTGGCCCACTTGTCACACGCAACGTCCATGTTAACCGCAGCTGACCGTGCAAGAAAAGCAGCAGCAAGTGAAACACAGAATGCTGCAGATGAGCCCAAACCAGATCCTGGTGGCAGATCGGATGAAACGGCCACTTTCGCAGGCTTCAAGCTATAAACAAACAATGAAATAAACATTATGAGAATGGAAACACGAACGAATGCCACAAATTCACATTCAAGCCCATCAAGATGTACCCTTGAATTGAAGTATAAAGATGGAGGAATGCAGACAGTCCAGCAGAGAGCCAGATTTTGGCTTCAGGAACCTCTTGCTCCTCGACCAATATGGAGATGGATTTCATCGACTCTGGTGTGCAAGCCTGCGGAGACGATGGAACCGGAGTGCCCACGTCAGGGAGCATTTCCACCAGCCTCCGGATAGGCCAAGAGAACACCAATCCCACGTCTCTGAGATCGATTATTAGTGATCCCTCGCCGCTTTCTAAAAATATATAAAGCATTGACAAATACAAGTTCGTATCAACAAAATCTCATAATCAGCAAAAGTACACAATTTAAAATGCGATCACAGCCCAAATTCAATCAGCATAAACAAATAATCCATCAAAACTACTGCTACTGCATACTTCTGCCAGAGAGCAGCAAAAAACCTAAAAAAAACCGACAACGGAGTGGCCATCGATCATCCATTTCATAAAATCCATAATGGACGGTTACACACATCTAAAAATATAATTTTGTGAAGTGGGTATGATCCAGAGCGCGATCACGTCCATTAGAACGCACAAACATCGGTTCTGGCTTTACCCATGCGCATAAATATGTATCTCAAAGGCGAGAGAAGGGACCTTTGGGAGAGGCGGATGGGCGGAAGGAGACGTAAGTGTGGAGATCTATGGAGGCGGCGACGGCGGTGGAGCCGTGGACGACAGCGTGCTCTCCAGAGAGTATGATCTTCCCCGGCGCACGAGCCCTGACCTCCATCACCTACCACCTTCACGTAGAGAGAGAGAGAGAGGAGGAGGAGGAGGAGGAGAGAGAGATGCAGTGATGTGGGAATGTGATGATCTCCGCTTGGAGTGAGAGGGAATGGGGGGGTGTGAGATTGGAGACTCGTGTTCATGGGTAAATTTTATGTTTTTTCCACACTCCATTTTTCTATAGAAATATCAAATTATATCTTCCCCCTTCGTTGATTAATCAATTGGATTTGTTTGGATTGAAGGTTAAAGTTGCTAACGATGAATTCTGGATTTTGAGTTAACAAGTGAGTTATTTTGGGGAACTTATCTATGTGGATCATTATAATTGAGTTCAACCAGCAATTAAATATCATGACATGACCCTTGATAGTTAGTAATAATTGGAAAACTAATTTTAAAATAGGGATTTTTACTCGACAAATCCTATAAACTTTGCCAATTAACACGACCTTTGAAACAACTTAATTCCCCCCATCGACCCCGTAAACTTGTCAACTCTTATCCCATGAATCCTCCGGGTAAGCTGTTTCAAGCCTGTGGGGATTCATGGGGTAATTTACATGGTCAGTGGGGTAATTACGTTGTGCAAAAGATCGTAGAGGTAATTTGAAAAGGTTATAGGGTCCGCCGGGTAAAAATCCCTTTAAAATAAACATGCAGAGATAAGTTAAGTTGTTTTATTGATGATAAAATTATTGATTTTGAGCAAATTGGTAGTCAACCTATCCATATTACGTGAATCATTCATTCTGTTATTTTTTAGGGATTAACTTCGTAATTAACCTCAAATTTAAAATAGAGCTCTAGTGTTAACCTCAAATTTAAAATAGAGCTCTAGTGTTACTGTTATTAATCTTATTTGTTCCCTCTTTATTCTGTTAGAAAACTCTCAAGTTCGATATTTGTTCAGATTTAGCTTGTTAAAAGTTCGATTCGGATTCGATTCAAAAATAAATGAACCGAACCTGAATGCAAGCTTAGGCTCGATTAAATAAACGAGCCGAACTTAAAAATTATAGGTTTGCTCAAGTTTGATTCGTTAAAAGTTCGATATACACCTATTTACAAATCTTTGTATGGATAAATGAACCTTATTTCAGGAATCATGATAAGTGGATTATGTCATGCGATAAGTGGACTTTGTCTAGAGATAAATGAATATTTATGGGATAAATAGACTTTATCTCCGTATAAACTTTTCCAAGAAAAATGATCACATCAAGGTTACATATCAATTATATACATGCCCAATATGTTCCCTTTCCTTACCCTCAAATCAATAGAACAAGTATAAACCATATTTATTCTTTATCCCCACCTTATTCATCATCCCTCACCGAATGAATATTAAGATATACTACAATTATTTTTTTCATGAATCCTTATTAATGTAGTTTTTTAAAAGATGAAGATTAGATAGATAAAGAAAATTTTGAATGAAATAATTATTCTAATTATATATTTCCATTTTTTCTCACTCACTCTCATCAGAAAATTCTCAAGTTCAATATTCGCATAGATTCGATTCAGTTAAATAGAGGTCCGATTAATGTTCAGTTCGAAAATAAAAGAACCGAATGAGAACACGAATTTAGGCCCGATTAAATAAACGAACCGAACTTAAAAATTGTAAGTTCGCTCAGGTTTGGTCCATTTACACCCATACTCTTTATTTTCTTCACATTCTAAAGTCATAACAGAATTATTTTTGAACTAATGCCTAGTGAAACACATCTTTATTTGATTTTGGGATATCCCTAATTCTACTAATGCATTCCTGGGTTCAAATTACTTATGTGGATCTCTCATTTCTTTGTTATAATAATTTATAACCGCATTAAAAAAAAGTTAGCATAAAAACATATTATAATCATAAAAGAATCAATATAACACACAACTAATATAGTATCTTATCACATTACCATTCCAACCCCTCACACTCATCAAAATATCTATTGTTCACAAGAGGGTTACTCCAACCCAACATGTTAGTTGTTACCCATGTGTTTAGATGGTTGAACCGATTTGGATTATTAAATGTTATATTATAAAAAATGGTAAATTCTTCTCCCACTTTAAATGATATATTATAGTGATTATATTTGTGATTGAATTTTTTTCATGTTGATTTTTTATTTGAATACTATTAAAGATATCACAGTAAAGAAAATAAAGAAATTAGATTATTAATTCTAACCCAAAATTGTTAGAATGGTGATGAAGTAACATAATCCGAACTATAAGTCCTTCCTGCATAATATTACCTCCTTATTAAATATAACATAAGAAGTGTGATAATTAATTATTCAAGGGACAACCAGAGACTCGTGAGGAGCTTTGGAAAGCATGTGTGTGCATATGTTTCTATTTCCTATTCAATTGCCATTTGATTGTTTGCATGTGACCAACATCACTAAGAGGAGAATATCAATTATCGGGCTTCTTTTATATTTTTTAAACTTCTGTATCCATGCCCTCATAAACTATTGCCAAAATACCTATGTGACCGCAACTCCCATGAAATTTTTCTATTTACACCTTAACCTCTCCGTCAAAATTCACTAGTCAAATGTTGATTTTTACAAATAATTTGTAAAATATTTTGAAAAAAATTATATCTATTTGACATGATTTGTAAAAAACATTCTACAAATTATTTGCAAAAAGGGTACTAGCTATTTTAACACATTATTTTTTATATACTTACAAAAACTATTTTAAAAATAAAATATTGTAAAAATAATATAAAAAACTCTCACTAAAAAATTCAAACTAATAAGTGGGTTTATCTCAAATACTTTCACATCACGCACGACTTATGTAGTTTAGGATACTTTTTTTAATATTAGGCTCAGTAATTCCAGCCAGGGATCCAAAGCGTCCTCTTTGAGATTCGAACCCGGGTCCTTTAAGGTGTAGGCACAATGCACTACCACCAGACCACTCCTTGGGTTTGTAGTTCAGGATACTTAGTTTATAGTGACACTTGACTCAAAGTTACTCATTGTCATTAGGGTTCTTAGAACTTAATTACTTAAATTCTCTCGTTTGAAAGATATGCATGTTATATTGCATGTAGAATCTCTATTCTCAAAATAATCTGACTAGCGCTTCACTTGCACGATTGCGTAGATTTTGTGATGAGTCGATGTTTCGCCTAAGGAATTCGGATGAGAGGTTTGTTTGGACATGATTTAATGATGCTCAAGGATGAGATAAGATTGAGGATTGTTTCATGAAACATGAGTGTCAGTATTTTATCCAGCAAGAGAACAAGGTTCTTATACTATCTTGATTTAAACTTAAGTGCCAGCACGCGTAAAACCATCAAAATTGTTGATCAGTATGCGTCAACTTGATAAAAGCAGTGGAGCTAGCCAAAAAGAAAAGAAAGAAAAGAAAAATATTGAAAAGAAATTTCATACATTCCAAAGACAAATTCATAGAGCTTATATCAATGGCGAGCACTCCCAACCTTTTCAAAGTATCCATTTGGATCAAATCAATTAGGCTTCATGAGTCGGAAAAGCATGATAAAAGGGATCTACATTGTTAGCGATATAAGTTTTGATGTTGAAGGTATAATAGATACTCAAAAGAGATACATCCCGATGTATTCTAGAAAAACAAATGCAGACAATTTAACATTCTTGACGGACATGCTGATTAAAACCTTAAAAAATATATGTTCGTGTTAATAAGGCACTCAAGTGATCCTTGTTGCTATGCGAGGAGAAAAGAAATGACACAAACCTTTATCCTCCGTATTTGTCTTATTTGCCAACACTTTTAAATATGATAACTAAAGAGATGGTAAATTGAGGCAAGACTCCATTTATTTCCGAATGTTGAGAATTGGGTCCTAAGGAAGATTTTTCAAACTGGAACCTTTGGCGAATCTTTGACTCTACACTAGTAAATGTAATCTACACTAAATGTCATACTACCTATATTTATGTTTACAGAGATTCTGATAAGTAGGGAGGCGAGTTCCTTTTGACAAATACTTGGTTAGACTTAGAGTTTTGGAGTCACATGAAAATTGAGTCATGAATGTCAATTCTTGTATATCACATGCATAGTCGGGGTTTAACTAACTTATGTATTCTTTATTTGCTCGAGGACGAGCAAAGTTGAAATATAGGAGGTGATGAATCCCAGATCATCATCTTTATTTCTTAGCCCTCTATCTTAAATCAATTAATTCATGTAATAATTAATTATATTTAGCATTTATCCCCTTATAAACAAATACAACTAATTAATATATATAACTAAGTACATAATATATGTATTGTGATTCCATTTATTTTATGTATTTCTCCTTGTTAAAAATCTTATAAAAAATAGAATAATATTGTATATCATATGTTAATTATTATTCATTATATAAAAATAACAAAAATAACTAAAAAGAAGTGTTTTTATTTTATAAAAATACTTACAAAAATAATAACCAGGTATATATGATGTATTTTAACTTTGAGGTCATGAAAGTTGTAGATCTTTAAAAGGTTTATAACTTTCATGTTGAACACTTTTTCATTTGAAGCTTCTAACTATTTTTTATTTAATTTATAAGATTTGTCTTCAATTCTTTATTTTCTGATTGGGCCACGTGGCCCAATCACATTCCTCCACCTAGCAGATCCTTTTTAATCCATCGCCTCCATCCTGGGATGTCTAATTATTTGATCAGATGGCTTTGATCATGTCATCACCTGCCTCGCTAGTAGTCGCTTGATCTCTTTGATCAAACGGCGTTGATTGCTCCGCGCACACCTTAGCAGTGATCGTTGGATCACTGGATCCAATAGTGACTGTGCTTCGTTAACCTCCAGTCGTTACCCTTGTAAAGGGTTGCGAATATTCGTTGGCCCTTCTTTACTGCTTTCATCAGTTGTTCCATGTGGCTTCAAGCCATGAGACTGGTGCCCTTGGAGAGAGCCTATCCATCCATCTCCTTCGTCATGCTCTTCGGATCCTCCATTCTCCTCACATGCCTTCATAGTGGATCGTTGAAAATACCTTGTTAAACCATGGATCTTGAACAACCCCTCTTCCGCCTCCTTTCTCTGGATCCACCCGCGTACGAGGTTCTTCCCAACCTTTCCCTTACTCCAGTGACAAAGAGAGTGAGTGACTGAGAGCCACTACAAAGAATAAACCTCCGGTGAGATCTAAGGTAAACTTCGCCTTGTCGCGGCCCCAATTGAAGGTGTTGCTCGAGCTCAGCCCCTTATCGAGATTTAGAGAGAAGACCTGAAGCCCTGTTGAGCTTCAACCCCATGCTTGTCCTCCATTTCCGTTCTTCTTCACCTTCCAGGTAAACCTCAGTTCAACAACCTCGTGTTTATTCTATTTTTCTATACACGCACATATACCTTCAACTTCATCTGATCACTCCCATACCTTCATTAATCATCCCCAATCCGCATCAACTCTTTCAAATCCAACATCCCCTTCTCTAGAACCTCCTCCATCTCGATCTTTTCTCCTCTTTGCAAAAGAGGATAACCCGTTTAGGGCTTCATCTTCTCCATCCTCAACAACTCTCCATTCCATCTCAGACAACCTCCAAGCCACTTCCGTGCTTCAGATATATCCTTGTTGATTGTTTTAGGATTCTAAAGGTTTCATTGATCGGAGTTTGGAAACCATCTTTGGTCTCAAGCTCCGCCTCCGACTAGCTGGATCCATTTGACTACTCCAGCCATTGCAGTAGCTCCGCATCACCACCACCACCTTGTCCATGGTGTCAGGAATTTCCTTGACCTTCGGTTGAGGAGAACGACAACATAGGAGGAAAAAAGGAGTCGCTGGAGTGTGGCCTTTGCAGCCACGTGAGACAGAGCATTCTCAACCAAGGAGCAGTAGATGACATTGGATCGGATCTTCATGATATGATCCTACAACTATGACCGGACCCCGAGGCATCGTTTCAATATGAAGCCTTGGTCCATCCATTCCTCAGCTGAAGCACCATGCACCACCACACGTCCCAAGCTTGACGTGTCTCCCGAGCCTTAAAGACGCACGACTTCCTCATGCGATCGCTTGGAAAAATTACCCCCACACCCCGTCGGGTTCTCCTAATATGCAAATATAACCCAATGTAGGGACATTTTATGAGATACAGCCCAACAGCTTATTTTATTTGCATTTTAGTTCTTTTTAGACCATTCTGTGATATGTTCATGTAATTAAATTATGTTTTATTTATAAAAAATCCCTTAGTTTGAAACATTAATACCTTTTTGCATCCTTTATCTAAATTCAATGAAATTAATTTCATTTTAAAGCTCGATTTATGATCTCTTTAATGATATGCTTAACTCTCTAATTTAAACCTTAGTTTACAAATCTAAAATTAGAGAAATTTCTTGATCGCCATATGTGGAAATCAGTTGTCATTATTTTATTTAACTTGGAGCTTATATTAACCAATTCTAGACTGATCTATTACATGATGCAATCAATATATAAATCATTAATTCGAGACTCTTTTTATTGTGATTGTGATTATGTGCATGGTTAATTGTATTACACTTTATTTAATTATGTAGCATTTTATATCACTTATTTGACTTGCATGAAGACTAAAAGAAATTCATGCATCCATATTGTTGGGAACCATTGGCCTAGATACACTCTTAATTACTTAGGTATTTAGAGTCTTATTAAATAAACTAGGAGTTTGTGTCCTTGTATTAAACACTGGACTTATCCATGTTGAATTAAATCAATCTCTCTTAACCGAGATTCCTAAGGTTGATTCTGATTAGTTATTAATCGGCCATATTACAATGAGTGATAATTAAATCTGTGGATTAGCAATCAATCAATGCCTTATTGCTAGAGAAAGGGTTTGAAGTAGGCAAATATCTATTGAGCACATAAGCACAAACTTCATGATTACGGATGAACTTATGAAAGGGATACCATCCGAGGGATTTCATGAACACACCATCCATATGGGTGATGTATAATTTTTAATGAGAGCTTTCATGTATAACTTTCACATTTACATTTTTATTTAGAAATTTTCTGTAAAATTTCACGGCACTTGATGTATTCCCATCCATGACACTTTACAATACGAGTTTTTAGTATCTCAATCTCGTCAAGCCAGCTCTTTAACATTGACTTGTCCAACCCCTCCGAATATATATTCCTATGTAGAGGACACACATCAAGAGTATATGTCGGATATTAATCTTTAAAGAAAGATTGTCATCTCTTTTCAGAGTGGTTATCTTTCTAAAATATCGCTTTGTGATGTCGACTATATCCTCGATTTAACTCTTCAGATTTACAACCATACATCAGCATGTATGATCTAACTTTCTAAATCAAAAGTTGTATGATATTAAGATGATTGTGGTACATATCCCCATTTGTATAAATTAGTATAAACTAAATTTATATTTTATTTGAGGTAATGGTCCAAAAGAAATAACAATTATAGTGTAATGGCTCGCTATTTGATGAATCTGTGATTCATAACTCTAAAAGATGAAAAGAGGGCCATGCTCATGGGTCATTACCTGTAATCAATCATTTAAATTGCATTTCCATCATTCATGCATATGTAACTAATGTTCATGTTTTAACATGCATAATTGCGTTTAATAGGAAGCCAAAATCCTTGTACGTTATCGCATGTATAAACTCATAACTTTCTTTATTTTTAATTATTTTTCATTAATAACAAATTAAATAAAACAATCTTGGTTGTGTACATATTACTAACATTAATCAAGGGAAAATATCAAAAAATAATAACTTGTATAATTGCTCAATAAAACCCAAACCTTAATTATGAGACCAAAAGCCATAAATGTCAATATATCTCACGTATAGTCTTCTATGAACCCCTGCTCATTTTTGAATTAATGTATGTTCAATTATCTACAAAACAAGACTAAATTCAAAAGAATCGATGTTCATATGTGAAACTTGGATTTTAGGACCTCATTGTATATTGTACATATTGCCTGATTTAACCCTATTATTTTGTATAAAAATCAACTATTTTGATCTATTTCTTCTTAATTTATTTTCTTGGATTTATGCTTTAATAAAGTGTATAAAAATTCATATCAAAATTGAAGTAAAAAATCAATGAAAATAAATCACTCTGAGTCTGTATATATAGTATGTATATATGTCATTTTATTTATTTATTTATTAAAAAAATATATTATTGTGTATACATTTATTTTATATTTTATCTTATTTTATCTTTATTTTTATCTTATTTAAAAAATCATAAAAACTACAAAAATATAAGAATATAGGTATTTTATATCTATAGAGTACCACCAAAAATAAATTTTGTACATGTGAACTCTTTTGGTTTTGATTCCTTCATGAAAGTTGTAGATTTCGTTCAGACGAACAACTTTTCTGAAGAACACTTTTTAATTTTACTTGATTTTCTATTTTTTATTTTTCTTTTATTTTCTTTTTAAAAATTTCTGGGAGCGACACGTGACAGCTTCTAGAGCCACCACATGTCACCCTTTTATATTTTTTATTATATTTTTTATTTTATTTTTATCATTATTTGTTATTTTTATTTAATATTTTTATCTGCAACATGGCTCAACCACGACCGTTCGATCTCGATTGATCGAACGCTAGAGGTACCTCGTGAAGGATATGGAGAGATCCTCAAAGCGCATCACGGAAGCGTGAGCGGAACGACTAGTCACACTAGTTGTTCTATGCAGCGGAAATTAAAATTTTTCATGTGATGAAACCACATGATCCAAGAACACTTCTCCGATCATTTCGTCTAAACCACAAACAAGTAATAGGATTACCTCTTGAAGCGTGGTTGCAATCGAGTCTTTAAACGAAGTGACCTCCTGTCTCAAGTCCGATCCGATGGAGGAGACGCTTGCGAGCGCGTGGATGAAACGCGTGCTTTTCGCAATCCATGTTGATGATCCAAGCGGCGAATCTCCTGATATCGACACACGAGATCCTACATTTTCTTCACGAGCGAGGCACACCGAAGGAGACGGAGATCCACGAGCAAACCATCGGGCAACATAACGACGAAGTTGCGGTGATGGAGAACCTCTCTAGGGCATCCATGGTGAACGGCCATGAGAGAGGAAGGGAGAGGGCGTGTATAGAGAAGAGAGAGAGAGACTTGTATTTCTCATTGTGTAAAGAAGAGCAAAGGGGTGCCTCTCCTTTTATAATATTTTGGGATCCATGGATCTCAATCCATGGGCAACACAAATCCAATGGCTATCATTGATTTGTGTTTCTTTTAATGGCCAAGATTTGTGTTGGTAAAAACCAACAACTATTGATTTAATTTAGATTAAATCTATATTGATAAATCAATATAAATCAATCCCAAATTAAATCTATCATACATGGAGATCTTGCTTGGAGATTTCATCATCCCATGATAATAGGTGGGACGGCCACCAATTTCCTTATGGGACATGGTGGCCGTCCACCCATATCTCATGAGAGATGCAATTTCATGCAATCTCATGAGATTACATCAATCCATGAAAATCTCCAAGATTTTTACAACAACTTTTGTTGTAAATTATTCAATAAAAATAATTCATAATTATTTTGTGAATATTGCAATCTTGCCATTTGAAATTTGTGAATCACATTCACAACCCAAAATAAAATGTAAATTACATTTTCAATTAATTGTCCAATGTGAATCCAATTCACATCAACATTTAATTAACAAATGTAAATAGCTCTCTCCTATATATTATAAATCATATTTATAACATATATGATCAATATGGATAATACTATCCACATTATTCATATCCATGATAATTAAATCACATTTAATCATCTTGGATCTCTATTCTCATGTTTTCAAATAATATGAATCACATTCACATTATTCACATCTTTTGATAATTAAATCACATTTAATTATCTAAGATAACTCTCCATATAATATGGATCAAATTCATATTAATCATGATAATTAAATCACATTTAATTATCCATTTTCTCAATGCTCGGATACTTATATCAACAATGAAATTATCCTGAACTCTTTCAAGGATAATGTGCTTTCTTTGCGAATACTTGGAGATAAGGACATGGCGATTGTATTGTACCACGTATAGTGACTTGGATATTGAGATCACATCTCAAATCCAGATCTCGAGCCTTCCATAGATGCTTGATTAAATCAAGACCGCAAATCTAATCTTCTCATTGAATCTGAATCACATTCAGATCAATGTCCAACATTTGGACTAAGATCAGATTACTTCTCTACTGAGAGGAGTCACTAAAATCCAGACCCATTTCATCACTCCCTAGGAATGGAAGCGTCATGGTTATACAATCGTTTATGATCACATCACCCTCAGGTATTCCTAATACCTGTACATCCTGCATACTAGAAGACCCAAAATAATCCCGAAGTATAAGATCAAATTTACACTGTCTACTACAGGGATTTATCATTAAGTTTCTCATTCGATCATTGGGAGTTGGTATCAATCATATACTTTCCAAAAGCATATATCATACCTAGGTGTTGATCATATACTTTCAAAAGTATATATCAAATCTACAAATTCAGTCAAGCTTCCAAAGCGAGACGACCGTGCATGAAATTTGATCTTCCCAATATCTCATGAGTAGGGATGGGCATAGGTTGGGCTGGGTCGGGCCCTGAAGGGCCCAGGCCGAAGCCCATCTAAATAGTTCGGGCCTTGAGCCGGGCTTAGGCCCGCAAATTTTGGTGTTGTTCAGCCCAAACCCAGGCCCGACCTGTTTCCTTTGGGCTGGGCTTGGGCCGGGCCGGCCCAAGCCTTGGTTCATTTCATGGTCATGAAAACCACAACACGGGAAATATGGAAATGATGGATCATGCTACACATTAAAGAGAAGGATTACACATCTGTAAATCAAGTGAAAAAAAAGAAGTTACAAGCATAAGAATGTCCACATTAAAGTAGCTATTAAACTATGCATAAGAATATAAGATGTCTACATAACAGCTAAGTTTGCACATATCTTGAATCTATAATGATGGCTAAACAATAGTAATATGCCAATGAGAAGTCAATGGCTAAACAGTAGCAATATCGATACTTCAACAATCGTATACAATATACCTTAGTAGGCAAAACATCTTGTCTAAGGCCCATGCCCATGTTCAGGATGGGTCTGGAGATTTACCCTCGGGCCAACTTCGGGCCCCCGATCGGGCTGGGCCTTGGGCCGGATCGGGTTGGGCCGAGCCAAGCCCGAGCCCGGGCCAAAGTATTTTTGGGCCGACATTCTAGGCCCAGGCCCAACCCAATCCTCTTTTGGGCTTGGGCTGGGCCGGGATTTTTTGGCTGGGCTTCGGGTTGGGCCGGACCGGCCCAACCCAATGCCCATCCCTACTCATGAGTACACTCATGTCTTCCGGTTCATTAATGAACCTGTATGATCCCTTTGAGAGATCGTATTACTCATATGCCCTTGTATGCACACCAGCGCGCCGGTGTATAGACCTTGATTAGGTCATCAACCTATTGGTCTACCAAATGTACATACTCAGACATATAGTAACACATCTGTCTCCGGTCAGAGGATGTGTGCCTATATCATGACAACATACGATAAAGGAATTTGGTTATCTTGATCTCGTTAAGTCAACTCTTTGACCTAACTAATCTGACACCTCCGAATCTCTATTCCCATGCAGAGGAGTGATGAATCCACATTTCATCATCTTTATTCTATCATTTTGGCCTAAAAAACCCTAGCAAATTCCTGTAAATACCCTTAATTAGAGCATATTAGCATTCATGCATGCGCATGTAAATAGTGTATAAAATACTATAATTAAAGCTAAAATTATAGAATAAATAAAAGAAAAGAAAAAGAATAAAATATTGTAAATATTTTATGACCCGAAACCCTGAGACCTAGGCATCTTGATGAATAGGTCGACCAGGAATAAAGTAGGGGGAGATAAGGGCCAAATACAATACATATTCCATTCATTCTTTATTCATTTTAGGACCTATTTTTGGTTCCACTTTTTATACACCAAACCACTTTTTATACACCAAATAAAGAAACTTTATACATGAAAGTTGTAGATAATTAAATAAAGAAAAATACAAAATTGATTTCACTAAAAAATCATGTACAGATAAAAAGTTATGGTCTGAATAAAAATCCAGATTCCCAACTTCCCAGACCAGTATCTCACAAATGAAAACTCCAAATGTAGCAAACTCACCTTTAATTTTATATAGAATAAAATAATCTATTTAATGGTTGTGGTTTCGCATTAGGCAGGGCTACGGTTTGAAAGTTGAGTTTTGGACCCTCATTGTATACTTGTACAGATTAAAATATTCAACTTATTATTTATTCATTGTTTTTGTATTTTTATATTTTTATAATTTTGTAAATATTATTTATAATATATATGCACATTAAAACTGGAATAAAAAGACAAAAGAAACAGAAATAAAAATACTTGTATATATATGATACATAGGTATATTACATATACTTCTACATGTATAAACTATACTTATATTTTATTAAAAACATAAAATACTTCAGAAAAATAAAATAAAAATATAATTAAGTGTACAAAAGTATGCTATAAATTTATAAAATAATAAACAGAATTAAAGAAATTAAAAATACCAAAATAAAAATTAATTAATAAAATATATAGGTAATATACCTATGAGGGATATAAAAGTAAACTTGTAAAAATATACCTCATAAAAATAATTAAAAATCAGAATAAAATACTACATAAAATAATAAATTTTTTTATCTAATAATCTAAATTTAATTAACTCATTTACTATTTTTAATAGAATTAATAACTCTTTTCTAGGGATTTTTCCTAATGTGTCCACGTGGACCAATCAGGGGACAGTCAAAGTTGACCTTGGTCAACTAGCTGTCCTAGCCCTGGTAACATGTCAGCGACCTCGTTTTCTCCTCGCCTTCGCGGATTTTTCGAGGTCTTGTCTTTCATCCTTTGAGGTCGCTTCCTTCTGCAAACATGTTCCTCGTTCATCCCTCATACTCGCTCAGATGTTTACCTGGGCTGTCGTGCATCGATTCAACCGCTACGCCTCGGTCTTCCCCCATGCCCGTCAGCCCTACATAAGCGAACTTTGAATTTCGATTCAAGTTTGAACCGCACTTCATCCAATCCCCCCCCCTTTAACTCGCTTAAGCTTCCTGGAGGCGACAGCTTCGGGTTGGCTTCTTCAAGGCGGCGGATCAACAACTATCTGGGCGTGTTCCACACCTCCGGCGAGCCTCGCCATTGAGGTCTCTTCAACCTCGGGTTCTAGACCTTGAGGTACCCATTTCCCTTCATCTCCTTTCCCTTTTTATTCACCCTAGTGTTAGGGACATCAAGCCATCTTAATCACGACTCACGCCTATCGATTCGCTCAATCGATCATTCGCCGGAGCTATCTCCGGCCAACTTCGCGTTTACGCTATTTTCACCGTCACCCCACCACCATCTGCTTCGCAAGCCGTCGAGGCATTTTGCCCTCGACGGTGTCACTTGGTTTTGCAGGTCCAAGAGCCACAACGTGCATCTGGGGGTAATTTTGAAGGCCGGCCGAGGTAACTGGAGGACCTCTGCTTCTCCGACCTCGCTGGTGAACACCGGAGTTCCTCCGGTCTTTTTGAGACCCCAAGTCAATTCAGGGACCTTCCAGGAAGCCTCCTGGGCATTTTGGAGCGATGAAGCCCGGTGGAGGAAGGAGATCTGGGCGGGGAGAACTCGCCTCTCGGCAAGTTCTTCCATGTTCCTCGTCGAACTCTCCCTGCCGTCCGATCAGCCCTTGATCTCCCTGCAGAGCAGCTACCGTCGGATTGCGGACTGCCAAAACCGTCAGATCTAGCGCCGAGATCTAATCTCAGCCCTCCGCTCACGAACTGGCATCGCGCAACAGCAGCTTGACACGTGGCAAAGTGGGAGAGATCCCACCGTTCGATCGCGCGAAGGCAAGGGTATTTTGCAACTTAACCCTCGCAAGTTTCTGTATTTATTGTTTAAAACTCAAACATTCATTTGTAGTTTATATCTTGTTGTAATATTTACATTAAGGCCCCCGTACTTTTCCGTATTTTCGATTAGGTCCTTCGCCACGTCACCTCACTTGCCTGTGCGCGTGAGGGGACGGGGCATTTTGCAGAAGGACCCTCAAGGGTCTTGTTATTTTCATTCAGTCTATAAACTTTCATATGCAGTGTAATAGTTTTGGATATTTTGCAATATACACCCGTGGTTTTTGGATAATGGCAGTTATATCCCTCCCAGGTTGACGTGCCCCACGCGCGTGACCTAGGTGTTTTTGCACGTTTACCCCTGCGGGTTTTGTAATTTACTCTTAGTCCATTAATTCGCATAATTAGTATATATTTTGTGGGCAAATTGCAACTGTGCCCTTGAATGCTTGTGTATTTGCGTATATACCCCTGCTAGGCCACAGATTTTTGCTTGCTTGTCTCATTTATTTCATGCATCATTGAAACCCCAAAAATTCCACAAAAATTAACTTAGGTCCCTGTATCTTAACGCCATATTTTTGCATTTGCATTTTATTGCATTTTTATATTTATTAAAAACTAAAACATGCATTTTAGCTATTGTCTAGCTTAGAAAATACCAAAAAAATCTTAAAATACCTAGAAAAATTCCAAAAAAATTACCTATTGTGTGTTTTATCCTATTTTAGTGTCAATCCAAAAATCACTAAAAAATTCAAAACCAAAATCTTAAAAATTAGAAAATACCTTAAAACTTCAAAAAAATCTAAAAAATCATAGAAAACTCAAAGACATGCAACTCAGCTTCTGGAGGTTCCTTTTTTTATTCTCTTTATTTTAAAACTAATTTGGGAAAATTTTGATATTATTTAATATTTTTCCTTCCCATTTTAAATTTGCCTAGTGATTTATTCCCTGTTTTCCTTTATTTTGCCTTTTAAAAACATCAAAAATATTTTGAAAAAACCCCAAAAATCACAAAAACAGTAAAAAATATAAAAAGACCAAAAAGATTTTATTTCTGAATTTTTGAGTATTTTTACATATTTTTGTAAATATTCTAGCACCCATTTTATTATATAGTTTATATATTCCAATATTGAAAAAGAAAATTAAAAAAATATAAAATCAGAAAATTAAAAATCAAAATAAAATCAAAATAAAAAATTAAATAAAAAAATAAAAATAAAAAACCCACAAAAATATTCACATTTGCATAGTGTAGACAACACATCACTTTCACACACACACATTTGTTGATCTATCCTGCCTTGCTCCCTGTATTCGAACTCTCTACGTACTTGCTTCTATACATCATTTATGTAGAGTTAAAAATAAATTTTAACTTCACATTTGCTTGTCATTTCTTGATATATATAGTGTGGATTAATTGTTGATTAATTAGGGATTTTTAGCGGTCACCGCAGCGACCTTTGTGTTTCCGCCTTGTGTGGAACTTAAGACCGCAGAAATTCTTAGTTATCAAATAGCGCTGTTGCCGGGGAGCAACAACGCGTAGATCATTTTTTCTTCGTGATTGTGATACTTGTCTACATTTTTGCTTTCTTTATTTGCTCGCTTATTTGATATCATTGCTTGACTTGTCTAATCAGTCTTCCTTGTTGACTTTGTGCGAGGAACCGCGGATCGAGGGAGACGCTCTACCTTAGGCGTCGGTGCACCCACGTGAAGGCGGCAGGAGACTTCTGACCTACCATTAAAGAAGGCAGGGGGGACTTGAGAAGATAGTCGTATTTTTGAGCATTTTTGTGTTGTATCTATTTTTGTAATTTTAAGTGAGAGAGACTCTTTTATTGTAATAATATAGGTACCCCCGGACATTTGGACTCTCGAGCCTAATTTCTAGGTGTCTGTTCACCTGGGGGCTCGCCACAGTTTTATCGGTTTTCATCGCATTTTTTTACTTTGATTTCTGATTTTCGATTTTCTTTATTTTATGTGATTGAGCCCCTAGTTCTAGGATTGCTTGCGATAGATTAGGTCCAAACACATTAATCACCCTTGCATGCTCCTATAGTATCGTTTGGACTTAGTCAAATTTAAACAGTTGATTCATCGTCCTCGAGCCGTCGCGCCGCGAGCTCTCCCCGCCAAGCGCTTCTCCTGAACTCGATTTGTCGAGAGGAGGAGGGGTGAGCCTAGACTGGACTCTAGGATTGAGGACTTGTGGTCAACTTGTGGTTCTTCACGATAATAGCAATTTCTGAACTTAGGGCGATTTCATTGGCTTTGCATTTGCATATAGATAGGTTTCAATTCTGTTGAGCATCCTTGCATGTAGAGTGCTGGAGGCAAGGTGAGCATTTCTCTTTAGCATACATCATTGATTTGACGCTTGCATTGCTTTTCCGACTCTCCCTCTGATTTTGCCAACCTAGGTGCTTAAAGGAATTGATTCCCCGATAGGCTCGTGCATTCTCATTAAAAATCCAAAAAAAAGTGAAAATCAATAAAATTGGGACTGCTAATATTACTTGACCCTAAAACCGACCAAAAAGAAAAATCTTGTATTAGGGCGAGTAATCCCCTCATTTTCTTCGTTTTACATTGCTCGCGCACACAGTAAGGTTAGATCCCAAATCCTACTTTTAGCCCCCTAAGTGTTTGTGCAAAATTTTGGACTTCTCACCTAACTCTAAAATAGACAAAGATAAAAAGATCGCTCTTTACGGTCTCTACCGAGTTGAGTAGGTGAATTGAGGGTTTGATTTATTTTCATTTTTGTTTGTTATTGTTTTGTGTGTGTCCTAGATTGCTTCTGCGCACTCGCACCTTCCTCTTTGCTCTCTTGACTTGACCGTTGTGTTCTCCCGATCATTTCCTTTTGATTTCGAGATGGACCCATGGAGCGCTTTTTATCTGGACTTTGCGGATCCTTCGTTCACTCCAGTCGGTCCACCTCCCTTTTATCAGGAGGATCCTCCTCCTACTTTTTCAGATTTTCGTACATACCCGCCTCAGCCACAGTATCAGACCTCAGACTTCTACCCACATCCACCCCCATCTGTATATTATCCACCTCCACCTTCACATCCACCCGAGTCTGACCTGTTGGAGTCACCTCCCTCGATCTCTGTGAGTGATATCTTGAATCGGATGATGGTGCGCATTGATTTGATGAATGATAATCTTGCTATCTTGAGGAATAATCAGATTAATGTTCCTTTCGTCGGGGATACGGATTTACTTGTCGGTGATCATGGGAGCTTGCAATCGCCCAAAATACAAAAAAATGAGAAAAATTTAAAAATCCAAAAAGAGTTCAGGAGACACTTGGTTGATTCATACCATGAGGAGAGGGTCCATTTGTCAGATCATTTACCCACACAGCCTTTCATGCACTGTCCCACCTTTGACCCCGAGGATGCTGTTGTACAGACTGCTCTTGGCATGCCTCGTGTATATGTTGATTCCGGCTTCCTCCCTTGTATGGAGGACGCCCAAAAATTTAAAAAAATGCTATCTGAACCCGAAGTGGTGACCACTATTCATGAGATCATCCGTGCCCCACTTCAGCAGGCCATGAACCAATTTATCTGCTCCTCTTCCCAAGAAGAGAAAGCGGAGGAGCAGATCTGAGCGTCACATTCTGACCATGGCCACTGCCCACGCCATCACACACCGTCCCATTCCCAGAAAGAAGAACACAACTACCCCTTTCATCACTTGCACCATCTCTGACTATACTTGTGATCACACTCTCCTAGACGGCGGTGCATCGATTAGCATATTACCCTTCTCGCTGGTACAGTCTCTTCACATAGGGCCTCTCAAGAAGACTAGGATGATCATACAGTTCGCTGATGGATCAATAAAGAGGCCGAAGGGTATCCTTGAAAACGTCGTCATTTCGATTCAGGGCACGAGCCATCATGTTGACTTTGTCGTGTTGCCCATGGAGACCTCCATAGGGGAGCCATCTCCAATCATCCTAGGATGACCATTCCTCGCGCTCCGCGAGGGTCGTTATCGACTATGGATCAGGAGAGGTTCACTTCCGTCCTGTTGACGAGAGCGAAGTGTTGATCACCGCACCCACATTTGACCAGAGACCTGCACCTGATGCACCTTCACCGATTGTAGCTGACTCTAAGGCCTGTGACAGATCTGATGATATTAGAGATGTTTGCTTAGTGACCCCTGATGAGACCCGAAGAATCCCCCAAAAGGGGAGGAAATCAGAAAGCATACACCTCGCAGTTCCTCCACCTGGTGTGTGGCGATGTGTTGATGAATCCAAAGTATTTACGTGATTGATCCAATTGAGCGGAGGGAAGATACCAAGACTAGACAGGACGGACCTCGTTTGATTACTTCCACTGATAAGTCTGTTCCTGGTCACTCACAAGTAAAGATGATTGAGATCGGTTATGATGCTGCCATTTATTTTGATAGATTCAGGCCTCTTGTTGAAGACAATGATTCAGGTGAGAGTCTTGAGGATGATCAGAGTTCGTATACTTCCACTGATGATTTCGTGCCTTTTGACTTTGACCTGGACGGCACCTCGCAGGACGACTCCGATTACACTTCTTCCGAGGATGATGAGTTTGTCCCATTCCACTTCGATATCTGCGAGACTTCCAAGGCCAGACCTGACCACACTTCTTCCACTCACCAGTCTGTGCCCTCACACCATAGGACCACCAAGGGCGAACCTAGCCAGACTACTTCCATTGACCTGTTCGTCCCTTTTTGATTTGACTCCACTGAGGGCTTTCACTCTGTCGACCCTGATCGGCTCCCGTCCACTGTGGACCCCGATGTCGACTTGCACCACACCAGATCTATCCCTCAGCGGTCTCGCAAGAAGGTATGCTTTCTACCTTCTTGACCATATGTACATCCATCTCTGTTGTATATTCTCTTTTGTTCATCTCTGTCTCTCCCGTATTGCTCGTCCACCCATTCTCGTGTTTGCCTTGCTTAGGACGCACTTTGTCCTACGTATAGGAGGGGTGGATGAGCAGAGTGTTCTTTCATCGTTCTGTGTCATCACTCCTGTTGTTGCCTATACTTAGGGCTTCTTTTACCCTAAGTATAGGGGGAGCGATGTGTATATCCTCTGATCTCTTCTTTCATCTTCAGATCTCTTTTCTTCTTTTCTTCTTTTCCTTTTCTATTTTCTTTATCTATCAAAAAGGTGTCACCCCTTGTAGTCAGTTTTCCATACTTAGGGCGTACTTTGTCCTAAGTATAGGGGGTGTGCACCCTGAGTTTCTCTATTATTTTCAATCCTCTCCATTGTCTCCTCTTCTTGTCTATACTTAGGGATATCTTACCCTAAGTATAGGGGGAGACAATCTGAGTACGATCTGTTCATTCCCACCCTTGACCCTCCCTTCGTTGTGTACAGTCTGCTATACTTAGGATTATTTGATCCTAAGTATAGGGGGGACGGTCAACTTCTTATTGGTTCATTTATTTATTCTTTAGACTTGCCTATAATTTGTACGAGTTATGTCTTCTCTTTTCTCTCCGATCTATGAGGACATAGCTCAAGCTAAGTATAGGGGGGTCGTATATACTACGTATATACTTTAGCCATAACTCGTACTTTTGTATTTTCCTAATAAATATGGCTAATAATTCTTTAAAATTCATTAAAAACCATTAATAAAAAGGTATTTTGTTCCTCAAATTCTTTTTGTATTTACTGATTAATAAATCAGATGAAAATGTTTTTTTGCAAAATGTTTGAAAATAGTTTGAAAATCTTTGTGAACATCTATTGAAAACTATTTTGAAAATATTTTGTTACACATTTTCAACCTGTGTAAAAATGCGTGGTTTGCAAAAATTTATTTTCTTTTTGTGAAATAAAATGTTTGAAAAATGATTTGTAAATGGTTTGAAAAATAGTTGCAAAATTATTTTGAAAAATCTATCTATACTGTTTGAAAAACTTTTGCAAAATGATTTTCAAATGTGTGTACATGTTTGTCAAATGTTTGTAAAAATTATTTTGGACTAGAGTTTTCAAAAATTGTTTGAAAAACTTGTGTCAAATAAGTTTGAGGAATATGTACATCTCACCGAAATCCACTATATACTTATAAAATTGACCACTTACCCTTGTAAATTCTTAAAATCCACTTCTTGTTTATATAAGAAGCACTCCCGTGTAAATATTTTAACCTAGTGTTCAGCCAAAAACTTTTTGTTTTCAAAAATCCCAAAAACATTTGCAAACTTTAAATCCAAAAACATTTGAAAAAACTTTTTGAAAAAGACAAAAAAATTGCATCTGCATATGCATCATCATTATCTTTTCAAAAATCCATAAAAAGTTCAAAATCTTTGAAAATTGCATCACAAAAATATTTTCTGCATTGCATTGCATAGCATTAGCATTTTTCGGATTGAGTTTGATAGTTGAACGAGTCAAAGTAAAATCCGGAGATTGGAGCTTGATTGGATCTTAAAATATACCTAATAACAGGAACCTTATAGGAACTGGGTTCGAGGTACTTCAGGTCTAGTTGACTTAATTCTTTGAGGATCACGAGACTTGGTTCAATGGATTCTTGACTGCCTAAGTAGAGTATTTTCGGAACACACGCACGACTCTTGTTGATAATGACCTAACTTGGACACCTGCACCTTTCACATGACTCAACTCAGTTGGAGTGGTGAGGGGATTGGATTTGCCGGTATGAGACGCACACAAGTGGAAACATTTGTCCTCCTCTAGGGAGGGAAGTGCACCCCAACCCGTCCAGTGATAAGGAAGTCTAAAGACAGGAGGCTGTGGGTTGCAATAAAGCTTCAAAAGAGGGATAGTCTACTGGCTCAAGAGGAACAACTCCTTATGTAAATGCTGCTGTGAATAGTATTTCAAAAAAAAGTGTTCAAGCATGTACAAAAATAAAAAAGCCTGCAAAGTATGTACATATGTTGTAAAGTAAATAAGCAAGCTTGAGTTACAAAGTCAAATATGTGAACCTGCAGTTGGATGACTTGACTACACTGGTCTCGCATCCCAGGATAGGTAGCTACACTGGCTACCGTCCATTCCACCCCCTCCTCTTGAGCTGGTTGCCATTTGAACTTAGAAGGGAATACCCCGCTCCTCGAGGATGGAGTTGTTGGATTGGGGAATCATTGGATTGTCGTACTGGAGAAGTCAGTTTCTTTGTCATTCTAGTTGGGGAGAGCCACCATCACTTACACTGTGCGAGTCAGATTCATAGTCGTAAGGGTTTGCGTATGAGTTGAAGTATTTCTGACCTGGCTATTGAGGAGACTTGAATAGAGTTTTGGGATTCTCAGAGACTGTTGGATTTCGAATTCGGTTCTCATTAAAGTTCAGCCCGCACTAAAACTTCAAAGGTCCGACCTAAGCCCCAAACTTTGATTTTTTGAAGACAAGTTTGATAATTAAACTAAATCCAAGTTCTTCTTTTTCTTTTCGTTCTTTTTCTTTTTGCACTTATTGCATAAGTGTTTGCTAGGGACTAGCAAAGGTAAAGTATAGGGGGATGATGAATCCACATTTCATCATCTTTATTCTATCATTTTGGCCTCAAAAACCCTAGCAAATGCCTGTAAATACCCTTAATTAGAGCATATTAGCATTCATGCATGCGCATGTAAATAGTGTATAAAATACTATAATTAAAGCCAAAATTATAGAATAAATAAAAGAAAAGGAATAAAATATTGTAAATATTTTATGACCCGAAACCCCAAGACCTAGGCATCTTGATGAATAGGTCGACCAGGAATAAAGTAGGGGGAGATAAGGGCCAAATACAATACATATTCCATTCATTCTTTATTCATTTTGGGACCTATTTTTGGTTCCACTTTTTATACACCAAATAAAAAAACTTTGTACATGAAAGTTGTATATAATTAAATAAAGAAAAATACAAAATTAATTTCACTAAAAAATCATGTACAGATAAAAATTTATGGTCTGAATAAAAATCCAGATTCCCAACTTCCCAGACCCATATCTCACAAATGAAAACTCCAAATGCAACAAACTCACCTTTAATTGTATATAGAATAAAATAAGATATTTAATAGCAGTGGTTTCGCATTTGACAGGGCTACGGTTTGAAAGTTGAGTTTTGGACCCTCATTGTATACTAGTACAGATTAAAATATTCAATTTATTATTTATTCATTGTTTTTGTATTTTTATATTTTTTTTAATTTTGTAAATATTATTTATAATATATATGCACATTAAAACTGGAATAAAAAAACAAAAGAAACACAAATAAAAATACTTGTATATATATGATACATAGGTATATTACCTATACTTCTACCTGTATAAACTATACTTATATTTTATTAAAGACATAAAATACTTCAGAAAAATAAAATAAAAATATAATTAAGTGTATATAAGTATGCTATAATTTTATAAAATAATAAACAGAATTAAAGAAATTAAAAATACCAAAATAAAAATTAATTAATAAAATATATAGGTAATATACCTATGAGGGGTATAAAAGTAAACTTGTAAAAATATACCTCATAAAAATAATTAAAAATCAGAATAAAATACTACATAAAATAATAAATATTCTTTATTTAATAACCTAAATATAATTAACTCATTACTATTTTTAATTAAATTAATAAGTTTTTTCTAGGGATTTTTCCTGATTGGTCCACGTGGGCCAATCAGGGGACAGTCAAAGTTGACCTTGGTCAACTAGCTGTCCTAGCCCTGGTAACACGTCAGCGACCTCGTTTTCTCCCTGCCTTTGCAGATTTTTCGAGGTCTTGTCTTTCATCCTTTGAGGTCGCTTTCTTCTGCAAACATGTTCCTCGTTCATCCCTCATACTCGCCCAGATGTTTACCTGGGCTGTCGTGCATCGATTCAACCGCTATGCCTCGGTCTTCCCCCATGTCCGTCAACCCTACATAAGCGAACTTTGAATTTCGATTCAAGTTTGAACCGCACTTCATCCAGATTTCCCCCCTTTTGACTCGCTTAGGCTTCCTGGAGGTGACAGCTTCGGGTTGGCTTCTTCAAGGCGGCAGATCAACCACTATCTAGGCGTGTTCCACACCTCCGGCGAGCCTCGCCGTTGAGGTCTCTTCAACCTTGGGTTCTAGCCCTTCAGGTACCCATTTCCCTTCATCTCCTTTCCCTTTTTTTATTCACCGTAGTGTTAGGGACATCAAGCCATCTTAATCACCGACTCTCGTCTATTGATTCGCTCAATCGATCATTCGCCGGAGCTATCTCCAGCCAACTTCGCGTTCACGCTATTTTCGCCATCACCCCACCACCATCTGCTTCGCAAGCCGTCGAGGCATTTTGCCCTCGACGGTGTCACTTGGTTTTGCAGGTCCAAGAGCCACAACGTGCATCTGGGGGTGATTTTGAAGGCCGGCCGAGGTAACTGGAGGACCTCTGCTTCTCCGACCTCGCTGGTGAACACCGGAGTTCCTCCGGTCTTTTTGAGACCCCCAGTCGATTCATGGACCTTCCAGGAAGCCTCCTGGGCATTTTGGAGCGACGAAGCCCGGCGGAGAAAGGAGATCTGGGTGGGGAGAACTCGCCTCTCAGCAAGTTCTTCTCTGTTCCTCGTCGAACTCTCCCTGCCGTCCGATCAGCCCTTGATCTCCCTGCAGAGTAGCTACCGTCGGATTGCGGACCGCCAGAACCGTCAGATCTAGCGCCGAGATCTAATCTCAGCCCTCCGCTCGCGAACCGGCATCGCGCAACAGCAGCTTGACACATGGCAAAGTGGGAGAGATCCCACCGTTCGATCGCGCGAAGGCGAGGGTATTTTGCAACTTAACCCTCGTAAGTTTCTGTATTTATTGTTTAACACTCAAACATTCATCTGTAGTTTATATCTTGTTGTAATATTTACATTAAGGCCCCCGTACTTTTCAGTATTTATGCTTAGGTCCTTCGCCACGTCACCTCACATGCCTGTGCGCGTGAGGGGACGGGGCATTTTGCAGAAGGACCCTCGAGGGTCTTGTTATTTTCATTCAGTCTATAAACTTTCATATGCAGTGTAATAGTTTTGGATATTTTGCAATATACACCCGCGGTTTTTGGATAATGGCAGTTATACCCCTCCTAGGTTCACGTGCCCTGCACGCGTGACGTAGGTGTTTTTGCACGTTTACCCCTGTGGGTTTTATAATTTACTCTTAGTCCATTTATTCGCGTAATTATTATATATTTTGTGGGAAAATTGCAACTGTACCCTTGAATGTTTGTGTATTTGCGTATATACCCCTGCCAGGCCACAGATTTTTGCTTCCTTGTCTCATTTATTTCATGCATCATTGAAACACCAAAAATTCCACAAAAATTAACTTAGGTCCCTGTTGCATGGTAGCTTAACGCCATATTTTTGCATTTGCATTTTATTGCATTTTTATATTTATTAAAAATCAAAAACAATTTTAGCTACTGTCTAGCTTAGAAAATACCAAAAAAATCTTAAAAACCTAGAAAAATTCAAAAAAATTACCTACTGTGTATTTTATCCTATTTTAGTGTCAGTCCAAAAATCACTAAAAAATTCAAAACCAAAACCTTAAAAATTAGAAAATACCTTAAAACTTAAAAAAATATCTAAAAAATCGTAGAAAACTCAAAAACATGCAAACTCAGCTTTTGTAGGTTCCTTATTTTATTCTCCTTATTTTAAAACTAATTTGGGAAAATTTTGATATTATTTAATATTTTTCCTTCCCATTTTAAGTTCGGCCAGTGATTTATTCCTTGGTTTCCTTTATTTTGCCTTTTAAAAATACCAAAAATATTTTTAAAAATCCCCAAAAATCACAAAAATAGTAAAAAATATAAAAAGACTAAAAAGATTTTATTTCTGAATTTTTGAGTATTTTTACATATTTTTATAAATATTCTAACACCCATTTTATTATATCGTTTATATATTCCAATATTGAAAAAGAAAATTAAAAAAATATAAAATATAAAATCAGAAAATTAAAAATCAAAATAAAAATAATAAAAAATAAATAAAAAAAATTAAAAATTAAAAACCTACAAAAATATTCACATTTGCATAGTGTAGACAACACATCACTTTCACACACGTACATTTGTTGATCTATCCTGCCTTGCTCCCTGTGTTCGAACTCTCTACGTACTTGCTTCTATACATCATTTATGTAGAGTTAAAAATAAATTTTAACTTCACATTTGCTTGTCATTTCTTGATATCTATAGTGTGGGTTAATTGTTGATTAATTAGGGATTTTTAGCGATCACCGCAGCAACCTTTGTGTTCCCGCCTTGTGTGGAACTTAAGACCGCAGAAATTCTTAGTTATCAAGGAGCTGCATCAAGAGGTCGATCAGATATCACCCTAAATGAGAAAGGATTACCATCTCCTACTCTAGCTGGAGATCATTTCTCAATAATCATTTGACGGTGCTTGATGAGTCCTCAATCTAACTCTTTAGATGTTCATCCAAGCACCAGCCTCTATGATTCAATATTTGAATCAACAACTGTGTGATCATCTAGATGGCCATGGTACATAACCCTAATTGTACTAAGGGACCTATTATGTAAATTATATATTCTTCACTTCAGATCAGGGAATGATATTCGCAATAACATTTATTGCATAATGGCTCGTCGTGGGCTCCCATGTCCAACAATCTCCCACTAGCCCAAAGAGACATTAATGGACTAATCATTTAAACCCACACTCATGTGACAATCATATGCTATTTAGAAAAATAGCTGGGTAAGCTGATCAGTCACTCTGTTCCTGAGAGACTATGCCAAGTCCTATTATGGCACTTGCATATCCCCTAGTAACAGTGTTCGCATCCAATGCGAATGTTGCATCTTATGCAACCAATACTCAATTTTGTTAGTTATAGTGTCCTTGACACTACATCTTAATAATTATCATAACCAGTATTTCCATAATCCTTATCAGAATACCTTTATTCCTGGAGATCTCTATCTCCTAAGGTATCAACAGTTAAGACCCTTATAGATCACTACCTACAAGGTCTTAAACTTTTGAAGATAAGACTTTGAGATCACTATCTCTAAGTTTCATCATCTTTGAAGATATTGTTATTACTGCAATCAAGTGTTTTATCTCCATAGTAGGATTAGCAATAGTTTACTACTCCCACTGCATGGCAGACATCTGGCTCTTGTACACATTTACCATACATTCAACTTCTCATAACTGATGCACAAGTGCAAGCAGTTCTAGCATTCACTTCCTCAACTCTTTGAGGTGCTATCCCTTTAGATAGGTTACTACCACATCTTAAGGGAAGGAAGCCTTTATTGGAGTTTCCCAGAAAATGGAATGTGTCCAACTAAGCTTCACATGGTACATCAAGATACTATCTGAAATCATAACATTTACAAATTCATTAGATCCAATATTCCAACTACAAGAAAGCTTACTTGAGTCCATAGATGGAGTTTCTTTAGCTTGTACACCTTGCTTTCCTCAACCATGAAGCCTTGGGGCTACTTCATGTAAATATTCCCAAAGAGGTATTCATGGAGAAATGCAATCCTGACTTACATTTTGAAGATGTCATAGTCAAGTTGTGTACCTATAGCCAGCAATATTCTGATGGGTTCAAGCATGGTCACTGAAGAGCAAGTCTCATCGCATGCGATGTCTTCTCTTCGGTGTGCAGCTCATGGCTACGAACCGTGCTTTGAAGGTCTCTACCTTCTCATCAGGTTCCCTCTTTCTCTTGAAGATCCATTTACACCATAATGGGTCTTACCCATATAGTTGGATCCTCGAGGGTCCATAAGTCTACTTTAGACTTTATTGCTAACATCCATCTTCCATGCTATGATCTTCAGAAGCTTCATCACATGAAGTTAGATCATGTCAGATTTAACTGACACATGGAATCCATCCTCAAACATATTTGAAGAGGTATTAATGTTTCATCTTTAATTGTCTATTTAGTTTCCGATTTCAGGAGCATCATTATCATCTCAAGATTAAATGGGTTCCTTGACTTTATTTTCATCTTGATTCTCAAGAGAGTCATCCTATAAGAATCATATTCTCAAAGATGAGATCTTTCAAGAATCTCAAGGTCATAAAGTAGGTATCCAAGACCATCCTACTTTCCTAATGAAGTAGCACTCTCCAGTGTCAGATTCCAGATTACTTGCATGGAACCTTATTAAAGATATATATTGTAGTCTCTACCAAGGTTCAGGAAAGCGGTATGCGTATGTGTTCGGACAGGTCACTGAATACTGAATAAGCGGTATGCGGGGGCATATGCAGGATATATGCGATTCTACACGGTTTTCTAATTTTTAAATTAAAAATAAATATCTATGAATAACATTACCACTGAATTTATGTATCTAAGTGGAGTTAAAAAAGATATAAGAAAAACAGTTATTGTGAGATGGGTGTGTGTATGTGCTTTCAATTACCTCATATTTAATCACAAAAAACATTTATCATAAAAACTTCACGTATTAGATGATTCACAATAACAAAACTTCAATACACATACGTGCACTACATGAACAAAACCTCAATCGACATATATAAAAATATTCAACAACACATTGCATATACTCGTGAAAACAATACGTGAGAAAAATATAAAACATTGCATATACATAATGGTATAATGCATTGCAATTGTATAGAAATGCATGTCATATTCTTACAATTGAATGAAGGAAGAGGTAGAGCTACGGAATTAAGGACCAGAAAGAGAAGATTGAAAAGTTGGAGCTGCTGGAGCAGTATGCGGGATATGCGGAGCATAAGCGGGGCATATGCGAGCCGTATATGCGGGAAGGGCGCATAATGCACTGGTTCATGAAATCGGTGCGGTCTGCATGCCGCGCGGGCATATGAGGCTGCATATGCGGCCCGTGCGGCCGATTTCATGAACACTGGTCTCTACTACATATATACCTTGGAAACTAATAGATAATTATGATAATATTCATCATTGATCATATCATGTCACACATGATCCAATTGTATCTCCCTAAAACTCTTATTGAGTTTAGATTTATAAGGAGGAGTGCGATAAAAATAATATTCATATCTCTATAAGGTATTCCATGAATTCATCTAATAGGTACAAGCTACCTAGGTTAGTTCAAATTCATTTCATCTTCCTTCAGACTTTGGTTCAAAAACAAAATTGTGAAATCTTTGAACATTTCAAATCTTTCTAAGGTGAAGGAAAGAAATCTCATGTCTCAAATAATCATCAATAGATATCACATATCCATAATATTTATTCTGATATAGATGATTCACATACATCAATATGTATGAGATTTTGAATACCTTGACATCTTACACCATTCCCAAGGAAGGTCGTATTGGACATTTCTACTTCTGAATACAATATTCACAAGTATGTAAGATTTGAACCTTTAGACGATCTAAAGTTTCATTTCTTATCAATCTATTGATCACATTAACAGACAAATGTCCAAAACATGATGCTAGATCATTATCAAATGATCTTCATCCTCCTATTGATCTTTTAAGGTTTATTTTTAGAAATGTTAATGAACCATTCATTAATTTTCTAATTCAGTAGAGTCCACAAGATTTTAGGTTACTATCTGAAATATCTCCATCATAACTCTTTATGATAGGTCTATTACAGAATTCATGTTTATTTCCAACATTTAGAAATAAACAATGAGTGTATTCTAATATTAAGTCATAGAGACATTCTCTAAGACTAAGGGCTCTCCCACTGAAATTATAAAGTCTATCAATCCAATAGAGATTATTGCAACAATTGCATCAATATCCATGTGGATGACTATTAAACCTATAAGATCAAGTTTCTGATCTTATAATATATATGCAATTAGCAAGTGTCATTAGAAGATTGAGATACAATTATTATACTTTATCTATCAAATAAGAGAGTCAATTTCAATGATTAAATGTAGATTATCCCGATGCACCATCTAAGTCCTTCTCTAAGGATTCTAGATAGACTTGGTAGTCACACTATCAAGACATCGGCTTATTTTAGTATTGGCATTCATCCAACTATTTCGATGTCATATGGAAGTTACAGAAGTACAATCAACTCTTTGATTTTCCTTCTCACTTGGGTCCAACCCTGCTTCTACTGTGCTCCCTTTATCTATAAGCAACCATTTCTCAAAAAGAAAGTATCTCTTATGTAAAAATTTCAATATAAGAGTACTTCAACATTTATGCATGCTTCATTCAATTCATACAATATGAATAATATGAAGCTTCATGAATGACTGGAGTATAGATAGTAGAATGATGACACTAATTGTATCTACATCCATCTAAACTCTTAAAACATTGGTTCAGGTAGGTATTCAAACAATTTGAACAAAACATCTCTTATAGAGACATCATTCTGCATGATGCAGAGAACCATGTCATTCATGATTAAATGTCGAGAGCACATATGCATGCCAAAATATCTACTTAGATTTATAAGGATTATTTGACAATTACGATCATCATCGACATGTCACTGATGAATCTCGTATTCATCATGCTAAAAGCCGTAAATTAAAACCCTGGCTTAACCATTCCAATAAAAATCATCTTCAATTCTTTATTTTTATCATGTACTATATTGTGTATAATTAAACCTTAATTATTTGTATTTAATTTCTCTTATTTTTCTTGTATTTATTTTATCATCAAAAACCCCTAAAAAATAGGTAGAATAATTGTCTATAAATCACTGGCCATTAAAAAGACTAAAAAAATACAAAACAAATCAAAAGATAAAAGCCAGTATTTTTATCCCCCTAAAAATACCCCCAAAATTACTTTTTGTACAAAAGACCTCTTTTGGCTTTTTGACCAACATGAAAGTTGTAGCTCGTCGAGACGAGCAACTTTCATGTTTTGACTTTTTCCTAATTTTGCCTCTAACTATTTCTTTTGTATTTATCTTTGTATTTACATTCTAAATTTTTCTGATTGGGCCACGTTGCCACGTGGCGCCCTCTGGGCCGCCAACGTGGCATGCGCCTCCTCTCGACACCCGGCGCCCATTTGGATCGTTGGATCTACTCGCCCCCGCCTTCATCTGGATCGTCCACCATCTCTCCACATCCTAGCCGTCTGATTTGTGCTCTGATCAGATCTGAGCCGTCCCCTAGCACCTCGTTTCCAGCCATCCGATCTTTCTTCTATCCAACGTCTTTCATCGCTCCACGTCGCCATTTCATCTCAGCCGCCCAATCCCACTTTCATCCTACGGTCGATAATGCTCCACGTCACCCCTTCGCCCCTCACCCTTGGATGGACCCCCGCTCTTCATCTTAACCGCTCTTTAGCGCCTCACTTTCAGTCGTCGATCAGATCCTGAGGATCTGATCTCCACCCTCCGCTCTTACACCCATTCCAGCCGTTGGATCGTGAGATCCAACGGCTCGATCTTCGTCTTCTTCCTTTCGCGGGCCTTGCCCCCAGGCGTTACGACTCACAGCCCCTCCTTCCCCTTCCTTTTTTAGCTGTCGCACCAGCCACCTCCTTCCTCTCCTAACTCCTCCCCCTCACAGCTCTCTCTTCCTTCTTCCTCGCGTAACCCCCATCTCCACCCTCCATCACTCCACCATTAAACCATCGACCATTGAAACCCCCCTCCCAACCACGTAACCTCTGACTACCCCCACCTATGAAAGCTTCGCCTCTGCCTCCATCACCTTCGTCCACCATTATTGGGCTTAATCCTAGCTTCCTCCGCTCCTCCGGTGACAGCGGAGGGGCGGAACGTTGATGCGACGATGGGTTTTTGCCCGGTGTCGACCCTCGGCTCCTCCGTCGTGTAGTGGCGCCTCTGGCGGCCGCCGAGCTCGCTGGCCTTGCTGACCAGCTGGCCGACGACTCCGAGGCTCTTCTGAGCCACCTCCCAAGCAGCTTCATCCATCGGACTCCCCTCTCCGACGAGGTTTCCCTCCCCCTTCTCTTTCATGTGTTTTATCCCATTTATCCCGATGCCTATAGTCACCGTCACCCTCATCCGACCTCCTCATTAGCTCTGCCCGACCACCAGCACCCTCGCCGACCATCATTCCCTTCTCCAGAACCCCTCACGCTCCGACTCCCCTCTTCCCCTGCTCTATCGGAGAAGAGACCACTGGCCACCGCTTCCAGTCGCTCCATGGCCTTCCACTCACCTCACAAGCGCTCACACACCATGCGCTTCGGCTAAGCTAACATCTGCGGGTCTATCTTCTTCAATGGCTGGAGCTGGCACCTCCTCTCAGGTCTCGAGCTCCTCCTCCGACGACCGTGCTTCGCCAAGAAGCTCCAGACATCTATGGAGCTCCGCACCGTCTCAGGGACCTCCGCCAGACCTCCATCTCTCTTCGCTGACCTTCAGACCACCCTCTGGAGCACGGTGGAGCATTTCGCGTGTCGTCGGAGCCCCTCCTCCTCCGGTGGCCCGCGGCGGAGGAAGAAAACACAGGTGCCGTCCGATCATCTGGATCGGACGGCTATGATCAAGCCAAGTGGTGCCCGAGCCACCTCCGTCAGACCTCCAGGCTCGGTTCCACCGACCCTTGACCCGAGCCTCGAGATACGCCCACGTGGCCCGAGCCAGAAGCAGCTTCCCGAGCCTAGGCGCCTCACGTGCCCCGCACGTAAGGACTTGGGTAAATTACACGAAGGATCCTGATGTTTTAGATATTTGCAGAATGGTCCCCAAGCACGTGCCTCACGTGCATGCCTGGGTATTTACAGGGAGGTCCTCCAAGGTTTTGGAAATTACAAAAAGGCCCCCACGCATGGACAATTTACACAGGGGCCCAGGCAATTTCTTTTATTCGCATTTAGGTCCCTCCAAGGACCTAAATGCAATATTTATCCTTTTTATTTCTTGCATTTTTATTACAATTATGCCCCTGCATTGTTTTCTTCATTCTTGAGCATCGTAGGTCGAAATTGCATGATTTTAGTGTCGTTTTGATCCTTGTCTCATCCTCTACATCATAGCATGTTTAATTTTCTCATCTACCACTATTTTTAATGAAGTGATTTTTAAATGAGACATGGCTATCCTTGTTCTTGCTCTGATTTGATGACTGCTCTTCATGTTGTGATTAAAATGACACTGATTTCTAATTCTATTCTGTTGCTCATAATTTTTAGGGTATATTTGTAATCTTTAGTCTGCATATAAATTCTCATGCATTATTTTCTTGCATTCTCTTTTAATTGCATAAAAATCAACTAAAAATTGCATGCATCATTGCATTGCTTTGTAATTCACATAGTGCATCTTGCGGACCTGAACTTGAAATTAATTCGTACTTGTGCTTCCTAATCGAAATTCGATAAATAAATTAAGTAGTTGTGTCCTTGCGTTCGACCTTGGTAGACTTGCCAAGTATAAATACTCCACAACATTCAAAGTTTATGGTGTTTTGATCGACCGAAATTTGTCTCCTATATACTACAATTATCGATTATTAAAGAGGCGAATTTCACGTTCATCAAATGGTGTCGTTGCTGGGGACACGGCTCAACTTAATTATTGAATTTTGATTTTCTTTGTTGAATAACTTTTTTAGGTCCTCATTTCACGCAATCATTGTTTTGCATCATATATACTGATTTAATTTATTTGTATGTTCTAACTTTTCTCTTTTGCGGCAGGGCCCATGATCATCAAGGACGCTTGATCTTCATGGAGGCGTGAAGTCGGGAGCTTCCGCTGAAGAGGCCACAAAAGAATCTATGAAGATATTCTGGGATTTTAATCAGTCAGCCTGCATTTGCATCCTGTAAAAAAAATTGCATGTGAATATTTATTTTCATTTCTTGCATGTTGTAAAAAAAAGAGGTAGATCACTTGATGATCTGCCCCCCCCCCCCCACACACACTTGCACATACACACTCCTCACCCCATCTCCCTTCCCTCTGTAATTTTCACAATCTCTCACTCTCTCTCTGTATATTGAACGAACCCCCCCTCCCTCACCCTTGTATCATAGAACAAACCCCCCTAATTCAGACCTTACTTAGGCTATTTGTAGCCTAAGTGTAGGGGGGACCTGCCTGCTCATCCCTCCCTCGTACTGTCTTCTTGTACTTAGGTCGAATTCGACCTGAGTATAGGGGGATCCTCCTCCTCGGTTCCTCTATATCACCCTATACTTGATCGAGCCTTGGCTTCATGGCACTTATGCTATGAGGACATAGCAAAATTTAAGTATAGGGGGGGTATACCGTATATTACTGTATATTTACTTAGCCTTAGCTCGTGTTTTTAAACTTTTTAAATTTTATTTCGGGCTGGGTTTTGGTAAACTAGTGAACTGAGTTTTGTAAAAACCTTGTAAAAATTGTTTATTAAAATTGAGGGATTAATTTTTGTAAAAAAATGAAAAAAAATTAAAAACCCTTAGACTCTGACTACTAGTCTTAGTAGACACTTTCAGTGAGGGAACCTCGGTCTCCCTTAGCAGAGTGGGTGGTTTAGAGGACACCGCATATGGCTCCGTCCTTAAGGATGACGGGTCCGTTTATCATCCCGTACTTACACCCATACTAGCTGAGAGTGGATACTATTATTCATTTGAGCCTGGGCCAGTCATTGTCTCTCCGAGGAATTAAAAAAAATAAAACCCATAAAAATCTGCAAAAGCCAAAAATCACACAAAAAACACTAACCAAGGAGTTGATGTATTCCTGACACATTCACACTCACTCAAGGCTTGAGGATTTTGAGGACACTGGATTTCTGCGATCTTGAGAGTCTGAGTTAACATGCCTTAGTCATTAGGGTTTTAAACTTAATTATCCATACTTCCCTAGTTTGAAAGATTTGAGCGCTATATTGCACTCTTCATCTCTACCTTCAAGAAAAATATGATCAGCACAGTCACTTCCACAACTGCATGATTGATGAGATGAGTTGAGACATCATTTGAGGAACTAAGATCAGAGATTTGAGTTTAGATCCAATCTAATGATATTCGAGGATGGGATAAAGTTAATGAAGGCTTCAGAAAACCTGAGTGTCAGCAAACCATAGCCAGTATGTGAACAAGATTCATATGTTATCTCTTTGATATTTACCTATGTGCCAGGGTGTGATGAAACTTAATGGAAATTATTGATCAGTGTGCGCCAACTTTTGGTAAAAGCAGTGGAGCTAGCCAATAAAAGAAAAGAAATGTCAAAGAAAAAGGCTCTAAATACCAAAGTCAAATTATAAATGAGCTTCCACCAATGGCGAGCGCTCCCAAACATTTTCAAAGTGTCCACTTGGACCAAGCGCTAATTAGGACCAAGGAGTCGGGCTGACACCACAAAAAGAGATCTGCATCGTAAGTGATACAAGTCTAGGTGTCGAAGGTATCTTAGACACTCAGAAAAGACACACCCCGATGTACTCCCAGAAAAACAAGTGCAGACGACTCCAACTATCTTGACGGACACATTGATCAACAACATAAAAATTTACATGTGTTGAGTAAAAGGCACTCAATAGGCCCCTTGTTCCAATGTGAGGGTGAGAAAAATAGACACAATCCCATTACCTCCATCATCTGGCCGTCCATTAACCTTTCAAGTCTGACAAACTAATGAGACGGTTGACTGAAGCAAGAATAGACTTATTCCCTAGTATTGAGGATTAGGTCTAGAGGAGAGTCTTTGGGACTGGAACTTTGAGTGATGCCTCGACTCAGCTCTCATGAAATGCAGTACACTAAATTTCAAATCCTTATACTATATGTACAAAAAGAGAGTCTGATAATTAGAGAAGTTGGATTCCTTCTGACTAAGGCTTGGATAAACCCAGAATTTTGGGATCTCTTAAATTAAGAGTCTTCAAAAGATTGAGCCTTGAAATCATCACTTGCACTGTCAGGAATTAATCCGACTCCTTCATTCTTTAGATGCTCGAGGACGAGCATGGTTTAAGTATAGGGGTATGATGAATCTCGTATTCATCATGCTAAAAGCCGCAAATTAAAACCCTGGCTTAACCATTCCAATAAAAATAATCTTTAATTCTTTATTTTTATCATGTATTATATTGTGTATATTTAACCCTTAATTATTTGTATTTAATTTCTCTTATTTTTCTTGTATTTATTTTATCATCAAAAACCCCTAAAAATTAGGTAGAATAATTGTCTATAAATTACTGACCATTAAAAAGACTAAAAAAATACAAAACAAATCAAAAGTTAAAAGCTGGTGTTTTTATCCCCCTAAAAATACCCCCAAAATTACTTTTTGTACAAATGACCTCTTTTGGCTTTTAACCAACATGAAAGTTGTAGATCTCGTCGAGACGAGCAACTTTCATGTTTTGACTTTTTCTTAATTTTGCCTCTAACTGTTTCTTCTGTATTTATCTTTGCATTTACATTCTGAATTTTTCTGATTGGGCCACGTGGCGCCCTCTGGGCTGCCCACGTGGCCTGCGCCTCGTCTCGACGCCCGTCGCCCATCTGGGCCGTTGGATCTACTCGCCACTGCCTTTATCCGGAGCGTCCACCGTCGCTCCACATCCTAGCCATCTGATTTGTGCTCTGATCAGATCTGAGCCGTCCCCTAGTGCCTCGTTACCAGCAATCCGATCTTTCTTCCATCCAATGTCCCGCATCGCTCCATGTCGCCATTTCATCTCAGCCGCCCGATCTCACTTTCATCCTACGGTCGATAACGCTCCACGTCACCCCTTCGCCCCTCACCCTTGGATGGATCCCCGCTCTTCATCTTAACCGCTCTTTAGCGCCTCACTTTCAGCCGTCGATCAGATCCTAAGGATCTGATCTCCACCCTCCGCTCTCACACCCATTCCAGCCGTTGGATCGTGAGATCCAACGGCTTGATCTTCGTCTTCTTCCTTCCACGCGCCTCGCCCCCAGGCGTTACGACTCGCAGCTCCTCCTTCCCCTTCCATTTTTAGCCGTCGTGCCAGCCACCTCCTTCCTCTCCTAACGCCTCCCCCTCACAACTCTCCCTTCCTTCTTCCTCGCGTAACCCCCTTCTCCACCCTCCATCACTCCACCATTAAACCATCAACCATTGAAACCCCCTCCCAACCACGTAACCTCCGACTACCCCCACCTATAAAAGCTTCGCCTCCGCCTCCATCACCTTCGTCCATCATTCTTGGGCTTAATCCTAGCTTCCTCCGCCCCTCCGGTGACAACGGAGGGGCGGAACATTGAGGCGACGATGGGTTTTTGCCCGGAGTCGACCCTCGGCTCCTTCGCCACGTAGCGATGCCTCTGGCGGCCGCCGAGCTCGCTGGCCTTACTGACCAGCTGGGCGACGATCCTGAGGCTCTTCTGAGCCTCATCCCAAGCAGCCTCATCTATCGGACTCCCCTCTCCGACGAGGTTTCCCTACCCTTTCTTTTTCTTGTGTGTTCTCCCATTTATCCCGATTCCTACAATCACCGTCACCCTCATCCGACCTCCTCATTAGCTCCGCCCGACAACCAGCACCCTCGCCGACTATCATTCCCTTCTCCAGAACCCCTCACGCTCCGACTCCCCTCTTCCCCTGCTCCGCCGGAGAAGAGACCACCGGCCACCGCTTCCAGTCCCTCCATGGCCTTCCACTCACCTCACAAGCACTCACACACCATGTGCTTCGGCTAATCTAACATCTGCAGGTCTATCTTCTTCAATGGCCGGAGCTGGCACCTCCTCTCAGGTCTCGAGCTCCTCCTCCGATGACCATGCTTCGCCTAGCAGCTCCAGACATCTGTGGAGCTCCGCACCGTCTCAAGGACCTCCGCCAGACCTCCAGCTCTCTTCGTCGACCTTCAGACCACCCTCTGGAGCACGGTGGAGCATTTCGCATGTCGCCGGAGCCCCGCCTCCTCCGGTGGCCCGCGGCGGAGGAAGAAAACACAATTGTCGTCCGATCATCTGGATCGGACGGCTATGATCAAGCCACATGATACCCGAGCCACCTCCGCCAGACCTCCAGGCTCGGTTCCGCCGGCCCTCGACCCGAGCCTCGAGATACACCCACATGGCCCGAGCCAGAAGCAGCTTCCCGAGCCTAGGCGCCTCACGTGCCTCGTATGTGAGGGCCTGGGTAAATTGCACGAAGGATCCTTGTGTTTTAGATATTTGCAGAATGGTCCCCTAGCACGTGTCTCACGTGCGTGCCCGAGTATTTTACAGGGAGGCCCTCCAAGGTTTTGGAAATTACAAAAAGGCCCCCGCACATGGATAATTTACACATGGGCCCATGCGGTTTCTTTTATTTGCATTTAGGTCCCTCCAAGGACCTAAATGCAATATTTATCCTTTTTATTTCTTGTATTTTTGTTACAATTATGCCCCTGCATTGTTTTCTTCTTAACTTGAGCATCGTAGGTCGAAATTGCATGATTTTAGTGTCGTTTTGATCCTTGTCTCATCCTCTACAACATAGCATGCTTAATTTTCTCATTTACCACTATTTTTAATGAAGTGATTTTTTTGTGATAAATGAGACCCGGCTATCCTTGTTCTTGCTCTGATTTGATGACTGCTCTTCATATTGTGATTAAAATGACACTGATTTCCAATTCTATTCTGTTGCTCATAGTTTTTAGGGTATATTTGTAATCTTTAGTATGCATATAAATTCTCATGCATTATTTTCTTGCATTCTCTTTTAATTGCATAAAAACCAACTAAAAATTGCATACATCATTGCATTGCTTTGTAATTCACATAGTGCATCTTGCGGACCTGAACTTGAAATTAATTCGCACTTATGCTTCCTGAATCAAAATTTGATAAATAAATTAAGTAGATGTGTCCTTGCGTTCAACCTTAGTAGACTTGCCAAGTATAAATACTCCACAGCATTCAAAGTTTGTGGTGTTTTGATTGATCAAAATTCGTCTCCTATACTACAATTATCGATTATTAAAGAGGCGAATTTCACGTTCATCGGTCACTTCCAAAGTACATTCGATGAGAGATCAAGACTGTAGAGACATACCAACCCTAGGGTTGTAGTCCTATTGTCTATTTAATTGTCACTCCTCATTATTATGAGGAAACTTGCACGTTGCAACTACATACAATATGTGTCCAACTGCAAGTACAATATCTTAATCATGGATCCAATCTATGACATTTTACTGGTTATTATTGAGTATAGTATTGAGTGGGTTTAATGAAAAATTTATCTGAAATAAGAAATTTGTATAAATATATATAAATATATACACACTTTTTACTTTGATTTAGGAATTTTCATATCAAAGTTGTCTTGCCTTGTCAACACTGAAAGTTCTTTCCTTAATCACTTTCAATGTAAGAGATATACTTACCAATATATCTCAAGCAAGATCTGGGATCTCCTTCCTTATCTTTGTTACATCCCAATAATATGAGAATCTACAATTCCGATAAAAAGAAGCGGGAACATATTCCGCCTTGCAAGTCCAACTTGCATTCCCAATTCGGTCTTTAACACCCGGGCCCACCACCCCTAAGGTGATGTTGACCCGTCGTTAATTGAACCAACCTTCAATAGGATTAGTACTCGCTATGCGCAATCCAATATCGCCTCAATAATATGAGGATCCGATATTGGGGTCACTACGCATACGGCCTTATTCTTTCGAGAAGCAAAGAGCTCGATCCAGATGCGCTTGCATATAGGAGCTGCCACTTTGTACATGCGTCTCCTATATGCAATCCCTGGCGATGGAAACCCTCCGCCTTGACGTGAGACCATGGATGTCACTTATGTGATCCTCCACCTCATATTCAAATTTTAATTAGTTATCATGAATCATATTCATATAATTAATTCTTCCAAGGGAAATACACAACTATTCATAATAGAGTGTTTTAATTGGATATAATTAATTCAATCTCATTAAATCAATTATCAATCAAATTCAATCAACAAACTTGATTAGTTTTACTTGAATATATACATGGTATTATCTCAAAGCATGTATTAATTCGAATTTTAATAATTAGAAAAATACATCTTGATTTCTCCGGCATTATCGAGTCCCTACCCGTTGTCATGGCCAGTACCGACGAAAGTGGGACGGACTGCAACCGGTGCGACCCGCTACCCCAATGCTTCCCCACTAGACACCATATCCACCTCAGGAAAGGATAATGCCAAATAATTCAATATGTACTTGAGATGATCATTTGTTCTTCAACCGAAATTATACCATATAGTAATAATCAAAACAATTTTGATTATAAGGAAATTTGCTAGACAATTTCCCAATCCTATTCAAGCAAGTCGTTTGTTGATTGTGTTTCCAATTATGATCTAGATCAAATCTAATCAATTTATTGGTCGAGACCAAGTCAATTAAGGAAATAATCATCATTAAATATTTCTCAAATATTTTCCATAATTATTTCATGAAATTAACAATTAATTTCACTAATTGGCAATCACATGGTTCTTGATTAGGAAAGTAATTTCTAGCAGTGACCCTCACTTACTAAAATTAACATATCTCAATCAATTTAAATCCAAATTAAGCAAAGTAAGTTTCCAAAGTTTGCTAATTTAATCTATAATAGAACCTACGTGGTTTGCATGTATTTCTAGGCATTTCTAAATAGCAATTAACTCCTTGATTACATTGAGATTCGCAGTCCCCGAAACAGTGGATACATGTTCACTAATTTGATCATAACTTGAGCAAACGGATTCGAAATCACACAAACTCAGATTCTACGGCTTCCTTATTTAATGGGGAACAAAATCTAATTTTTTTCGTTTAAACAATTTAAACAGGGCCGAAAATAATCACTAAACAGAGATGCGAAAATGAAATGCGATAAAACTTTCGCAAACCCTAACGAACCCAAGTCGTCCTAGGTTTGTGGATCGTATCCGAAACCTCCGACCCAAGGCTCTGATACCTCTTGAAGAATATGGAGAGATCCTCAAGCGCATCATGGAAGCATGAGCGTCGTATCGAATACGATGAGGAACGACTAGTCACACTAGTTGTTCTATGCAGCGGAAATTAAAATTTTTCATGTGACGAAATCACATGATCCAAGAACACTTCTTGTATTGTTTCGTCTAAACCACAAACAAGTAATAGGATTACCTCTTGAAGCATGATTGGGATCGAGTATCTAAATGAAGAGACATCCTGTCTCAAGTCCGATCCGACGGAGGAGATGCTTGCGAGCGCATGGATGAAACACGTGCTTCTCGCAATCCATGTTGATGATCCAAGCGGTGAATCTCCTGATCTCGACAAACGAGATCTGACGTCTTCTTCACGAGCGAGGCGCACCGAAGGAGATGAAGATCCACGAGCAAACGATCGGGCAACATAACGACGACGCTGCGGTGATGGAGAACCTCTCTAGGGCATCCATGGTGGACGGCCATGAGAGAAGAAGGGAGAGGGCACGAATAGAGAAGAGAGAGAGAGAGACTTGTATTTCTCATTGTGTAAAGAAGAGCAAAGGGGTGCTTCTCCTTTTATAATATTTTGGGATCCATGGATCTCAATCCATGGTCAACACAAATCCAATGGCTCTCATTGATTTGTGTTTCTTTTAATGGCCAAGATTTGTGTTGGTAAAAACCAGCAACAATTGATTTAATTTAGATTAAATCTATATTGATAAATCAATATAAATCAATTCTAAATTAAATCTAACATACACAGAGATCTTGCATGGAGATTTCATTATCCCATGATAATAGGTGGGACGGCCACCAATTTCCTTACGGGACATGGTGGCCGTCCACCCATATCTCATGGGAGATGCAATCTCATGCAATCTCATGAGATTGCATCAATCCATGAAAATCTCTAAGATTTTTATAACAACTTTTGTTGTAAATTATTCAACAAAAATAATTCATAGTTATTTTGTGAATATTGCAATCTTGTCATTTGAAATTTGTGAATCAGATTCACAACCTAAAATAAAATGTAAATTATATTTTCAATTAATTGTCCAAAGTGAATCCAATTCACATCAACATTTAATTAACAAATGTAAATAGCTCTCTCTTATATATTATAAATCACATTTATAACATATATGATCAATATAGATAGTACTATCCACATTATTCATATCCATGATAATTAAATCGCATTTAATCATCTTGGATATCTATTCTCATGTTTCCAAATAATATGAATCACATTCACATTATTGACATATTTTGATAATTAAATCACATTTAATTATCTAAGATAACTCTCCATATAATATGAATCAAATTCATATTAATCATGATAATTAAATCACATTTAATTATCCATTTTCTCAATGCTCGGATACTTATATCAACAATGAAATTATCCTGAACTCTTTCAAGGATAATGTGCTTTCTTCGCGAATACTTGGAGATAAGGACAGGGCGATTACATTGTTCCACGTATAGTGACTTGGATATTGAGATCACATCTCAAATCCAGATCTCGGGCCTCCCATAGATGCTTGATTAAATCAAGACCGTAAATCTAATCTTCTCATTGAATCTGAATCACATTCAGATCAATGTCCAACATTTGGACTAAGATCAGATTACTTCTCTACTGAGAGGAGTCACTAAAATCCAGACCCGTTTCATCACTCCCTAGGAATGGAAGCGTCATGGTTATACAATCGTTTATGATCACATCACCCTCAGGTATTCCCAATACATGTACATCCTGCATACTGGAAGACCTAGAATAATCCCGAAGTATAATATCAAATTTACACTGTCTACTTCAGGAATTTATCATTAAGTTTCTCATTCGATCATTGGGAGTTGGTATCGATCATATACTTTCCTAAAGCATATATCATACCTAGGTGTTGATCATATACTTTCCAAAAGTATATATCAAACCTACAAATTCAGTCAAGCTTTCGAAGCGAGACGACCGTGCACGGAATTTAATCTTCCCAATATCTCATGAGTGCGCTCATGTCTTCCGGTTTAGTAATGAACCTGTATTCTTTGAGAGATCGTACTACTCATATGCCCTTGTATGCACACCAGCGCGCCGGTGTATAGACCTTGATTAGGTCATCAACCTATTGGTCTGCCAAATGTACATACTCAAACATATAGTAACACATCTGTCTCCGATCAGAGGATGTGTGCCTATATCATGACAGCATACGATATAGGACTTTGGTTATCTCGATCTCGTTAAGTTAACTCTTTGACCTAACTAATCTGACACCTCCGAATCTCTATTCCCATGCAGAGGACATGCATCAAGAGGTCGATCATATATCAGCCTAACTGAGAAAGGATTTCCATCTCATACTCAGGCTGGAGATCATTTCTCAACAATCATTTGACGGTGCTTGATGAGTCCTCAATCTAACTCTTTAGATATTCATCCAAGCACCAGCCTCTATGATTCAATATTTGAATCAACAGCTGTATGATCATCAAGATGGCCATGGTACATAACCCTAATTGTACTAAGGGACCTATTATGCAAATTATCTGTTCTTCATTTCAGATCAGGGAATGATATGCGCAATAACATTTATTGCATAATGGTTCGTCGTGGGCTTGCATGTCCAACACCTCGCCCTTCCTCAGATCGTTCCATGTTTCCTCGCCATTACACCTCCATCGCCTCACGCACATAGCGGTCGTTGAAGCCCGTGATCGTTACACCTCCCTCCACCTCCACGACCGTTATGACAGCCCCCATTTCCTCCTCAAAAGCTCACATACTCCAACTCCCTCAGTATTCGCCATCAACAACAACATCAAGAGTGAGTCGAGAGGTAGCCGGTGACATCGACCACCACCTCAGGTGAAGACCTTCTAAAGACGTGATCCAAGGATGCTCAAAGCACCTTGCTGCTGCTTCGTCTCAACGAGCGGCTAAGACTTGAAGGATATGAAGAGATCCTCAAGCGCGTCATGAAAGCATGAGCATCGTATCGAATACGATGAAGAACGACTAGTCAGACAAGTTGTTCTATGCAGCGGAAATTAAAAAAAAAATCATGCAACGAAACCACATGATCCAAGAATACTTCTTGAATCGTTTCGTCTAAACCACAAACAAGTAATATGATTACCTCTTGAAGTGTGGTTGCGATCGAGTCTCTAAATGAAGAAACCTCCTGTCTCAAGTTCGATCCGACGGAGGAGACGTTTGCAAGCATGGGGATGAATCACACGCTTCTCGCAATCCATGTTGATGATCCAAGTGGCGGATCTCCTGATCTCGACAATGAGATTCAGCGTCTTCTTCACGAGCGAGGCGCACCGAAGGAGATGGAGATCCATGAGCAAACAATCGAGCAGCATAACGACGACGCTGCAGCGATAGAGAACTTCTCTAGGGCATCCATGGTGGACGGCCATGAGAGAAGGGAGAGGGATGACGTGTAGAGAGAGAGAGAGACTTATGTTCTCTTTTGTGTAAAGAAGAGCAAAGGGGTGCCTCTCCTTTTATAATATTTTGGGACCATGGATCTCAATCCATGAGCAACACAAATCCAATGGCTCACATTGATTTGTGTTTCTTTTAATGGCTAAGATTTATGTTGGTAAAAACCAACAACAATTATTTGTTGTCTTTGAAATAAATTAAATATATATTGAAAATCAATCAATATATTTCAATATAAACCAAAGCAACAAACATGGAATATCTTGGAAAAGAATCAAGCCTCCTTCCATGTATAGGGTGGACCGCCAGCAACTTGGAGAGCCCAAGTTGGTCGTCCACTCCATGTATGGAATGGATGCCTTTTCATTCCAATTATACTTAGATCTTATATCTCACATAATATTCCACATATGTAACAACTTTTATTGCAAAAATATTCACCAAAATATATCCAAATTATTTTGTGAACATTGCAATCTTGCCATTGGAAAATTGTGAATCACATTCACAACCCAAAATGAAATGTGAATTACATTTTCAATTAATTATTCAATGTGAATCTAATTAACATCAACATTTAATTAACAAATGTAAATTACAAATAGCTCTCTCTTGTATATTATAAATCATATTTATAATATATATGATTAATATGGATATTGCTATCCACATTATTCATATCCATGATAATTAAATCACATTTAATCATCTTGGATCTCTATTCTCATGTTCTCAAATAATATGAATCACATTCACATTATTCACATCTTTGATAATCAAATCACATTTAATTATCTAAGATAACTCTCTTTATAATATGAATCAAATTCATATTAATCATGATAATTAAATCACATTTAATTACCAATTTACTCAATGCTTGGATACATATATCAACAATGAAATTATCCCGAACTCTTTTAAGGATAATGCGCTTTCTCCGCGAATACTTGGAGATAAGGATAGGGCGATTATATTGTTCTACGTATAGTGACTTGGATATTGAGATCACATCTCAAATCCAGATCTCGGGCCTCCCATAGATGCTTGATTAAATCAAGACCACAAATCTAATCTTCTCATTACATATGAATCACATTCAGATCAATGTCCAACATTTGGACTAAGATCAGATTACTTCTCTACTGAGAGGAGTCACTAAAATCCAGACATGTTTCATCACTCCCTAGGAATGGAAGTGTCATGGTTATACAACCGTTTATGATCACATCATCCTCAGGTATTCCCAATACTTATACATCCTGCATACTGAAAGACTCAGAATAATCCCGAAGTATAAGATCAATTTTATAATGTCTACTTCAGAGGTTTTATCATTAAGTTTCTCATTCGATCATTGGGAGTCGATATTGATCATATGCATTCCAAAAGCATATATCATACCCATATGTTGATCATATACTTTCCAAAAGAATATATCAAACCTACAAATTCAGTCAAGCTTCCAAAGTGAGACGACCGTGCACAGAATTTGATTCTCCCCAATATCTCATGAGTGAGCTCATGTCTTCCGGTTCAGTAATGAACTTGTATAATCCCTTTGAGAGATCGTATTACTCATATGCCCTTATATGCACACCAGCGTGCCAGTTTATAGACCTTGATTAGGTCATCAACCTATTGGTCTGCCAAATGTACATACCCATACATATAGTAACACATCTGTCTCCGATCAAAGGATGTGTGCCTATATCATGACAGTATACAACATAGGACTTTGGTTATCTCGATCTCGTTAAGACAACTCTTTGACCTAACTTATCTAACACCTCCGAATCTCTATTCCTCTACAGAGGACCTGTATCAAGTGGTCGGTTAGTTATCAGCCTAAATGAGAAAGGATTGACATCTTCTACTCATGCTGGAGATCATCTCCTAACAATCATTTGATGGTGCTTGTTGAGTCCTCAATCTAACTCTTTAGATATTCATCCAAGCACCAGCCTCTATGATTCAATAATTGAATCAACAACTGTATGATCATCAAGATGGCCATGGTATATAACCCTAATTGTACTAAGGGACCTATTATGCAAATTATTTATTCTTCATTTCAGATCAGGGAATGATATTCGCAATAACATTTATTGCATAATGGCTCGCCGTGGGCTCACATGTCCAACAATCTCCCACTAGCCCAAAGAGCCATTAATGGGCTAATCGTTTAAACCCACACTCATGTGACAATCATAGGCTATTTAGAAAATAGCTAGGTAAGTTGATCAGTCATTCTGTTCCCAAGAGACTACGCCAAGTCCTTTTACGGCACTTGCATATCCCCTAATAACAGTGCTCGCATCCAATGCGAGTGTTGCATCTTATGCAACCAATACTCAATTTCGTTATAGTGTCCTTGGCACTATAGCTCGATAATTATTATAACCAGTATATCCATAATCCTTATTAGAATACCTTTATTCCTAGAGATCTCTATCTCCTAAGGTATCTACAGTTAAGACTCTTATAGATCACTATCTACATGGTCTTAAACTTTATAAGATAAGACTTTAAGATCACTATCTCTAAGTTTCACCATCTTTTGAAGATATTGTTATTACTGCAATCAAGTGTTTAATCACCATAGTAGGATCAACAACCATTTACTACTCCCACTGCATGGCATACATCTGGCTCAGCAACCATTTACTACTCCCACTGCATGGCAGACATCTGGCTTTTGTACACATCTAGCATACACTCGGATTCTCGAAACCGATGCACAAGGGCAAGCAGTTTTAGCATTCACATCCTCAATTCTTTGAGGTGCTATTCCTTTAGATAGTCCAGTACCACATCTTGAGGGAAAGAATCCTTTCTTGGAATTTTCCATGGAAATGTCCAAGGTATACCATTAATGTGACGATCCCAATACCCTCTTTTCTTTGCTTCGGAACAACTTCAGAACTAAGATCTAAGAGGTATACTTGAGATCATATCTCGAGGTATGGAACAACTAGATTATAAAAAACTTATTATTATTATCCTTAGATCATTCCAAATGATTAGGATATCTACATTTAGCACGATGAACACGATGGCACTCCCACTAAGCTTCATATGGTTTATCAAGATTTTATCTGAAATCATAACATTTATGATTTCATCAAATCCAATATTCCAACTACGAGAAGCTTATTTGAGTTTAGCTATGGTTAGACTTGATAATCCAACCATCTAAGTCCTTCTCTAAGGATTCTAGACAGACTTGATAGTCATACTATCAATACATCGGCTTATTGTAGTATCGGCATTCATCCAACTATTTGGATGTCATATGGAAGTTACAGAAATGCAGTCAACTCTTTGACTTTCCTTCTCACTTGCGTCCAACCCATGCTTCCACTGTGCTCCCTTTATCTATAAGCAACCATTGCTAAAAAAGAAAGGATCTCTTATGTCGAAATAAAAAATTTCAATATAAGAGTATTTCAACATTTATACATGCTTCATTCAATTCATACAATATGAATAATATGAAGCTTCATGAACGACTAGAGTATAGATAGTAGAATGATGACACTCATCGTATCTACATCCATCTAAACTCTTAAAACATTGGTTCAGGTAGGTATTCAAACAATTTGAATACAACATCTCTTATAGAGCCACCATTCTGCATGATGCAGAGAACCATGTCATTCATGATTAAATGTCGAGAGCACATATGCATACCAAAATATCTTCTTAGATTTTATAAGGATTATTTGACAATTACGATCATCATCGACATGTCACTTCCAAAGTACATTCGATGAGAGATCAAAACTGTAGAGACATACAAACCCTAGGGTTGTAGTTCTATTGTCTATTTAATTGTCATTCCTCATTATTATGAGGAAGACCTACACATTGTAACCACATACATTATGTGTCCAACTACAAGTATAATATCTTGATCATGGATTCAATCCATGATAATTTACAGGTTATTATTGAGTATAACATTGAGTGGGTTTAATGAAGGATATCTGAAATAAGAAATTTGCATAAATATACATAAATATATATACACATTTTACTTTGATTTAGGAATTTTTATATCAAAGTTGTCTTGCCTAGTCAACGTTGAAAGTTCATTCCCTTAATCACTTTCAATGCAAGAGATATACTTGCCATTATATCTCAAGCAAGATCTGGGATCTCCTTCCTTATCTTTGTTACATCCTAATAATATGAGAACCTGTAACTCCGACAAAAAGAAGCGGGAACACATTCCGCCTTGCAAGTCCAACTTGCATCTCCCAATTCGGTCTTTAACACCCGGGCCCACCACCCCTAAGGTGATGTTGACCTATCATTAATTGAACCAACCGTCAACAGGAATACAACTCGATATTCCTCTGATCGTTCTATGTTCCCCTGCCGGTACACCTCCATCGCCTCACGCACATAGCGGTCGTTGCAGCCCGTGACCGTTACACCTCCCTCCACCTCCACGACAGTTACGACAGCCCCTATTTCCTCCTCGAAAACTCACATCCTCCAGCTCCCTCGGTATTCTCCATCAACAACTAGATCAAGAGTGAGTCGAGAGGTGGCCGGTGACATCGACTACCACCTCAGGTGAAGATCTTGTAAAGACATGATCCAAGGTTGCTCAAAGCACCTTGCTGTTGCTTCGTCTCAACGAGCGGCTAAGACTTGAAGGATATGAAGAAATCCTCAAGCGCATCATAGAAGCGTGAGCATCGTATCGAATATGACGAAGAACGACTAGTCAGACTAGTTGTTCTATGCAGCGGAAAATTAAAAAAAATCATGCAACGAAACCACATGATCCAAGAACACTTCTCGAATCATTTCGTCTAAACCACAAATAAGTAATAGGATTACCTCTTGGAGCGTGGTTGTGATAGAGTCTCTAAATGAAGAGATCTCCTGTCTCAAGTCCAATCTGACGGAGGATATGCTTGCGAGCGCGGGGATGAATTGCGTGCTTCTCGCAATCCATGTTGATGATCCAAGCGACGGGTCTCCTGATCTCGACACACGAGATCCGATGTCTTCTTCACGAGCGAGGCGCATCGAAGGAGACAGAGATCCACGAGCAAATGATCTGGCATCATAACGACGACGCTGCAGCGATAGAGAACTTCTCTAGGGCATCCATAGTGGACGGCATGAGAGAAGAATAGAGAGGGCTGACGTGTAGAGAGAAAAAGAGTGAGAGAGACTTATGTTCTCTTTTGCGTGAAGAAGAGCAAAGGGGTGCCTCTCCTTTTATAATATTTTGGGATCCATGGATCTCAATCCATGGGCAACACAAATGCAATGGCTCACATTGATTTGTGTTTCTTTTAATGGCTAAGATTTGTGTTGGTAAAAACCAACAACAATTATTTGTTATCTTTGTAATAAATTAAATATATATTAAAAATCAATCAATATATTTCAATATAAATCAAAGCAACAAACATGGAATATCTTGGAAAAGAATCAAGCCTCCTCCCATGTATAGGGTGGACCGCCACCAACATGGAGAGCCCAAGTTGGTCGTCCACTCCATGTATGGAATGGATGCCTTTTCATTCCAATTATGCTTAGATCTTATATCTCACATAATATTCCACATATACAACAACTTTTATTGCAAAAATGTTCACCAAAATAATTCCAAATTATTTTGTGAACATTGCAATCTTCCCATTGGAAAATTGTGAATCACATTCACAACCCAAACTAAAATGTGAATTACATTTTCAATTAATTGTTCAATGTGAATCCAATTCACATCAACATTTAATTAACAAATATAAATTACAAATAGCTCTCTCTTATATATTATAAATCACATTTATAATATATATGATTAATATGGATAGTGCTATCCACATTATTCATATCTATGATTATAAAATCACATTTAATCATCTTGGATCTATATTCTCATGTTCCCAAATAATATGAATCACATTCACATTATTCACATCTTTGATAATCAAATCACATTTAATTATCTAAGATAACTCTCTTTATAATATGAATCAAATTCATATTAATCATGATAATTAAATCATATTTAATTACCAATTTACTCAATGCTTGGATACATATATCAACAATGAAATTATCCCGAACTCTTTTAAGGATGATGCGCTTTCTCCGTGAATACTTGGAGATAAGGAAATGGCGATTGTATTGTTCCACATATAGTGATTTGGATATTGAGATCCCATCTCAAATCTAGATCTCGGGCCTCCCATAGATGCTTGATTAAATCAAGACCCCAAATCTAATCTTCTCATTGCATCTGAATCACATTCAACATTTGGACTAAGATCAGATTACATCTCTACCGAGAGGAGTCACTAAAATCTAGACCCATTTCATCACTCCCTAGGAATGGAAGCGTCATGATTATACAACCGTTTATGATCACATCACCCTCAGATATTCCCAATACCTGTACAACCTGCATACTGGAAGACTCAGAATAAACCCGAAGTATAAGATCAATTTTACATTGTCTACTTCAGATGTTTTTTCATTAAGTTTCTCATTCGATCATTGGGAGTCGGTATCGATTGTATGCTTTCCAAAAGCACATATCATACCCAGATGTTGATCATATACTTTCCAAAAGCATATATCAACCCTACGAATTCAGTCAAGCTTCCAAAGTGAGACGACCGTGCATGGAATTTGGTTCTCCCCAATATCTCATGAGTGAGCTCATGTCTTCCGGTTCAGTAATGAACCTGTATGATCCCTTTGAGAGATCGTATTACTCATATGCCCTTATATGCACACCAGCGCGCCGGTATATAGACCTTGATTAGGTCATCAACCTATTGTTCAGCCAAATGTACATACTTAGACATATAGTAACACATATATCTCCGGTCAGAGGATGCGTGCCTATATCATGACAGCATATGACATAGGACTTTGGTTATCTCGATCTCGTTAAGTCAACTTTTTGACCTAACTTATCTAACATCTCCGAATCTCTATTCCTATGCATAGGACATGCATCAAGAGGTCGGTTAGATATCATCCTAAATGAGAAAGGATTGACATCTCCTACTCAGACTGGAGATCATCTCTTAACAATCATTTGACGGTGCTTGATGAGTCCTCAATCTAACTCTTTAGATATTCATCCAAGTACCAGCCTCTATAATTCAATAATTGAATCAACAGATGTATGATCATCAAGATGGCCATGGTATATAACCTTAATTGTACTAAGGGACCTATTACGTAAATTATTTATTCTTCATTTCAGATCAAGGAATGATATTCACAATAACATTTATTGCGTAATGGCTCGTCGTGGGCTCGCATGTCCAACAAGACTCGTTGTCACATCGGTCGGAGTCGATCACCTTAGTGGAGCTTCGCTCCTTTAATCCTTAGATGAATCCCTTTCTACCTTCGTCTTCCTCGTTCTTTCTCTTCGTTTACTCCGCCTACCTCTGACGCTTCACTGTTACCCGATCTCACCCTCACCTCTACGTTCGATCGCAATGTCGCCCTCACACGATCATCCCTTACCACCCTTTGTGCCTCTGTCTCGCCCAACCTCATAATCCGCAGAGCTTCACCAGCTCCTTCGTACCACCAACAGAAACCTAGCTCCGCCTACTCTGCCTTGTGACACAACCAACCGCCTTGGCTCGTGCACCTTCGCTTCCATCTCTTCCCCCATCGCACATCTCACCACTTCACCCATTGTTGACTCCTTGATTCCTATACCACACCTCGCGCTACGGGTCAGCCCACACCAACCGCTTTTGAGCTTCAGCCACCTCTGCCTCCCTAGGCACGAGCCTTCACCGACCACCGCGCCTCTTGACACCATAGCCACCTCCACCTCCAGAGATATAAACCTTCACCGACCACCGTGTGTCCTTACGCCATGGCCACCTCTGCCCTTGCTGTCCACTGTGACTCCTTGCGCCACATACACCACCGCCCTCGTCGTCGATCACTGCCCCGCTACTCCGCCGAGCTCCCACAACCATTGGATCAAGACCCCAACCTTGATCCAACGCTTCTCCATAAGCCATGTCTCCACTCCAAACCTTAGCCCATGCCTCGAGGTTTGGGTGGGCTCGAGCCACTAAAGTGGACCACCGCAACCTCGGATCCCCGAGACTCAATCAGAAACACCCAAACCTACCCAACCACGCTACATGGTGCCTCGGGGCCCCGATCTCAGCCCTGGTACCAAGCCTCTACCCGAGCCTTCTTTAACACATGAGAAGAATGTGGAAGATGTGGATAATTGTAACTAGACCCTCAAAACTTCCAGAAATCACAAATAGGCCCCCGTCTTGGCAAATTTTAGAGACATCCCTCCAAGTTTTGATATTGACAGATAATTCCCCCACTGGACAATTTGAGGTAAAAACTCCATTTTTCTTGCATTTTAGTCCTATAAACATCATTTTATCGCAACTTTCTCATTTGAACTTCATTTTCAACATACTACATGTCATTTTGAAGCTCATTGCATGCTTTTTTATATTTTATATCTTATGAACAGATCAAGGCTATAAGAATTTGGAATATTATTCGAGGATTCATTTGATCTTTGTAGGCTCAAATCGACTTATTTGTGCTATCATGTTTTGAGGAAGAATTGATCTCAATTACATGATCTTGTTCATCAAATGAATTGATCGATTTATTCCCTTTGTATTATTGTTTTGATTATTTATCAAGGATTAAACTTCAGAGAAGACTAGGGGTCAACTCTTTTGAGGATAATCATTGTTCTCATTATTTGCAGGATTTTTGATTAATGTATTCTAGCATGCATATTGAATTTAAATTATCAAGACATTTCTTAAGATTTCCTCAGATTTGTGAATTATTTAGGTGTTTATTGATCATCATCTATTAGATTAAAAATCATTATCACATATCTTTGATGTCTTCTCCTCTCTCTCTTTGTTTCCTTCTCTATTTTATTTTCACTCTTTCTTTTCTTTCTTTATTTTCTGACATAGAATTTCTTAGTGCAATTGATTAATCACTTAAATTAATTTGAAACCTTACAAATAAAATCAATATTCCTTGAGTTCGACCTTGGTACACTGTTAGCATGAGATCTTCGAGGATCGATAATTATTAATGATATGAGTCGTTGCTATCCCCAAAAATCCCATGGAAGACAAACAATTTTTTCCTTCTCTTGCAGCAAAAATAATTACAAAAAATAATGTGAAGCAAGAGAATATTTTTTACTACTTATTTACAAGTATAGCGAACATGGTCGAACACAGGGAGGCTACAATTCCCGAGGGTTATTCAATTAATCAACAAAAAATCAATTAAAAGAAAAAGGAAATCTCAAAGGCAAACTATCCTTGGTTTTTGTGGAGTTTTTCACTTTTTATTTTTTTCATTTTTCCTATTTTTTATTTCCTGATTTTTAAAGTTTTAGTAATTTTAATTTTACAATTTTTTAAATTTTCAAATAAAGAACAATATGCTAAGCACACCAAACACTTTTTGTATTTTTCACTTATTTCAAAAAATGACTATAAAAATTCAGAGAAAATATTTTTGTGTTTTAAAGATTTTAAAATATTTTTAGGATTTTTTTAGAATTTTCAGATGTTTTCGTATTTCTCTAAAAATTAAATAGTGATAAAAATGAGAAACAGTGCACATCTTGGAGTAATTTGCAACTTAAAAATATTTTAATATCCAAAACTCTAAGCAATTATTTTTATGATAAAATATGGATAAATATATACAAACAAAGACTGAAATCACAATTTTTTTTATTTTTTTTAGATTTTTTTATGATTTTTATAATATTTTTAGTATTTTTCATTTTTTTTGGGTTTTATAAATAGTTAATGTACAAAATTTGGAAAGAAATTAAAAGACAATGAAATAAAATTATTCTAATTTTTTGGAAATTTTGGAGTAATATTCAAAATTTTATGAATTTTAGAATTTCGGGCAAACACAAAGACCATGTTTTTGAATTTTTAAAAATATTAAATGTCAACAAAATGTAATGAAAAAATTAGACAATGATAAATGACATAACATGAGCATATACATTTTTTTGGAAATTTTTAGACCATGAAAAACATTTGTTTTTATCAAAAAGAGAAGGCAAATTTAATGTCTGAAATACAAGGACCGGAATGCAAATAACCAAAGTTGTTGGACTGAAAGGTAGCGAAAATAAAATGTAGGATAAAAAGGTGTAATTTACCCAGTAGGGGGGTGTGGCTCATCGTGACTTGCTTTGGAGGCGTGGGTGATTCTGCAATTTTGAACACTTTCGAGTGCTTTTCTGTAGTTTACCCAAAAGATTTTTTATCATCCAAGGGTTCTTTCCTTGATTTCGTATCTTCTCAATATGTAAGAGGGCTCGGCCGCCCCTCCTCTTCTCCACGTGCGAGTGGCAAGGTGCTTGGTCGCGGAGGTGGCGCTAAGCGGCAGGCTGGAGATGATGGCGCGAGACAAGGCTCGCGAACGAGGAAGAGGGAGTAGCTGCACAGACGCTGCACCGCACGGAGCACCCTGGAGGCGGGACTGGATGCGATGGGCGTCAGTCTGGGGCACGCGACGTAGGAAGGTGGTCGCACGGTGCTGGCAGCTCATGGTGGTGGCTCGTGTGAGGCGGTAGGAGGTGATAGGGGAGCCGCACACTCGCGGCGGACGCGGCGACATATGTCGCGTGAAGGGCAAGCGGAGTAGGTCGAGGGCTCTTCGACGTGGAGGCACCGTGGGCTGAGCGGGAGGCACGACCCTGGTGTGAAGCTTCTGCGACGGAGGAGTGACGGTATTCAGGCGACAGGGGGAATCGTCGTCGGGCGGAGGAGCACGGGCCGGCGGACCTGCTGTTGAAATTATTTTTTTTGCTTTTCTATATATAATTGTTATAAACTGTGAATAAGAGTAATGAGAAAATTTTTTTTTTATTTTTTTAACAAAAATTGTACTGTAAAAAGGAATAAAAAGATTTTTTTTATTTTTTATATTTTTTATTCATTTTAAAGATGAACCTGCAAAACAAATGTTAGAGAGATAAAAACAATAATTTTTTATTTTTTATTCTTTTTATTTATGGACAAATTAGGACGCGATGAAGACGACTTGGTCCTAAAATCAAAATGGAATGTGTGAGCGGACATCTGGCAAAATGGAAGAATCGGATCCGAGTTTCCGACCACCGTGCGTGGCCGGAGTTGAGAGATCGTGGATGATAGAATGCGAATGTGGAGAGATCGAGAAAATGAGATGAAAAATAGAGTTGGTGGCGGATCAAATCGTGATGGATTTTAAGATCTAGAAAAAAATGATGATGAAATAAAGCGTGAAAAATTAAACTAAGGTTAATCTAGATGAAAAACGAGAAGAAAATGATGGATCTCACCTTAGGAGCGGAAAATACCTTGATCACCTTGACGAAGGCCGGCGCGCTGTCACCGGACGGCTCGGAGGCTAGGCACCCTTTTGCGATAAGAAGAATCTCAGAGATCGGGCTCCTCTCACCAAAGATTGATCAAGTTAAAATGGTGAAGAAGGAGCCATACAAATAGAAAAGATAATAGAGTTTGAAATTTGTTTTTTTTCTGAATTTTTACATGAAGATAAGAGATAAGAGAGAAAAAACAAATGAGATAAAGAAAAAAAGAGATAAAAAAATTACAAAAATTAATTAACTTTTGTGTATTTTCGTCACTTTATTTATTTGAAAATTAATTGTTATTTTTTTTATCATTTTGTGGTAGTTAGTTAAGAAAATTAAATATATACATATGCTATATACATATATGACATTATATACATGGGTAACTGAGCAAATTAGTTTTTTATTAAATTATTTTTATTTTTATTTTTATTTTAAATAAGTAGTAAAAATATTTACAAATATATACAAATACAATATGTACAAAATACATGAGAAATTGCACAAACCACCCCGGAAAACCAACTTTTTACTCGTAAATCCAAAAATTATGAAAACACAACTATTTTAAAGATTATTTAATTTAGAATACAATGGAAGTGAGATTGGTTCAATTTGAGTTCATATGGAGCCAGAATTGGTCTTTCAATTAGTGCTTAGTGGCTTTTTCCAAGTGTGGTTGCTTTTATTTTGTACATGATTTAATTGTGCAATTATTTTTATTAATTAGAAGATATTTTTATTTACAACTTTTGTTTTAAAAAATATTTTGTTTGAGCTCAATTAATGTATAAATAAAATAGTGTAGTATACAAATATACACAACATACAATTTTTTTGGATTTTCTGAATAAAGACCCTATCTCCCCCTACTTTATTCCTGGTCGATCAGGTCAAGTCTTGACCTTCTCTCGGGGTTCGGGTCAGCCTGCATCTATTACATATATACAGTCTTCCTTTTTTATTTTATTTCCTTTATTTTTCCTTTATTTCTTTATTTATTTTAGGTTAAAATGGTAAGAAGTGTACAATATTTACACACACATGCAAGTTAGTAAGAATATGGAGTTGGTGTCATATAGAGGTGTTTTATAAGGGATTTTAAGCTAAAATAAATGAATAAAGATGACGAATCGCAGATTCATCATCCCCCTATGCTTTACCTTTGCTAGTCCCTTAGCAAATACTTATTTGAAAGAATAAGTGGATAAAAAGAAAAAGAAAGGGAAAATAATGAAATTAGGACTATATTGAGTATTAAACTTTTCTTCATAAATTTGTAGTTTGGAGCTCTGTCAGACCTTTAGATTATCAGTGTGTCGGAACCTTAATGAGAGATGGATTTGAAACCTAACCACCTCTAAGTTCCATAGGACTCCTATTCAGGCCTCCTTAAGAGTCAGGTCAGAACAAGTCTACATACACCAATTCTTATGACTATGAATCTTTACTTGTACGGTGTAAGTGAGGTATAGCTCCCCATCTCAGAAGTAGCAAAGAAACAACCTCGCTCAACAAGGTAACTCTAGTTCCATGGTCTTGCAACTCTTTCCTCGAGGAGCGGAAATATTCCCTTCTAAGTTCAAGTACAACCAGCTCAAGAAGAGGGGGTGGAGAAAAGAATGGACGGTAATCAGTGTAGATACCTATCTTCGGATGCATGACCAGTGTAGCCAAGTCATCCGCTGCAAGCTTACAAAAATTTATCTTTGAAGCTCTTATTGTATTTTTTTATCCTTGTATATACACTTCGGCAGGCATTTTACTTTTCAATCAGGCCTATCCACTTTTGGAGATTCTGCATTTTTCCATACTATTTTTAAAGCATATACAAGGTACATCATGTACATAAGGAGTTTTTCCTCTTGAGCCAGTATACTACCCCTCTTTTTGAAGCATTATTGCAACCCCACAGCATCCTGTCTTTAGACCTCAACATCGCTAGACCAGGTTGAGACGCACTTCCTTCCCTATAGGAAGACGAGAGGTTCTGCCTAGATGTACTACCCTCGTATGCTACCCCGGGTCAAAAGATTTTGCCTCCTCACTACCTCATCCATGAAGAGCTACGTGTAGAGTGCTTGTCCAATATAAGCCACGGTCTGAAAGAATCATGCATGTGTTGTTAAATGTTCTACTTAGACTAATCAAGATGACACGTGAACATAGTCTTATGGACTCAAAGAATTAAGTCACTAGGACCTGAAAAGTCTTAACTCCATTTCTTATAAGGTTCCTCTGAAATTAAGTGGATTCCAGACTTAGTTTAAATATCAAAACTATCCTGAAAAATGCACATGCACATGCAAGAAAATATGAACAATGCAAGAAAGTTTTTTTTTTTTGAAAAAATGATGCACATGTGAAAAGAACACATTTTTTAAACAATTTTCTAATTTTGAACTTTTTATGGATTTTTTTGGAGAAAAATGTAGATGTAAAAGGAAGGGTTTTTTTATTTAAGCAAGTTTTTATAGATTTTTGGTTTTGTAGTTTTTTTAAAGGAAAAGGGTTGGTAAAATATATACAAGTATATACAAGAATTTTTTTGTTTGCTTTTTTTTGTTTATTGTTTTTTTTGTTTGATTTTTTACACTTGTGGATTTTACCAAATTATAAACATATTTAAAGTACGAGTTATGTCTAAAGTATATATACAATATAAATGACACCCCCTATACTTAGCTCGAACTATATCCTCATAGTGATCAGAGAGCGAAGAAGGAAGACATAACTCGTGCTAAGTATAGAAAAATGAAAAGTCTCCTATGCTACAATGACTCAAAGAAAAAATAAAAATAAGAGAAGTTGGTGATCCCCCTTATACTTAGGATCAAGTAATCCTAAGTATAGTAGACTGCACAAAAGGGGAAAATCGATGGAGAGAATGTACAGACTCAAAAATACAAAAGACACAATACGAACATCACCCCCCATACTTAGATTAGAGTAACAGCAAGAGTGATCAACAAGATGAATATGAACAACACAAATCATTCACTCCCCCTATACTTAGGATAAAGCACATCCTAAGTATAACATACACACACACACGGAAAAGGGGCGAACGATAAAACGGGAGAAGAAAGAGTAAAACGAAAGGATATATAAGAGGAGTGGATGTACAAAGGTCAAGAAGGTCGAAAGCGAACCTTCTTGCAGGACCGATGAGGTATGGATCTGACAAGGTGTAGGTCGATATTAGGGTTATCATTAGATATGAACTGATCAGGATCGACCAAGAATGTATCCTCACCAGTCTCAGAGTGTGCATGCAATAATCGGTTCGTGGAAGTAGTGTGGTCATGTCTTGCTTGGGAAGTCTCGCAAATATCAAAGTAAAAAGGCTCGAGAACATTATCAGAAAAAGTAGGATCAATTTCAGCCTGACGAGCCTCTACTGGATCATCATCTTTATCAAAAGGCCTAAATTCCTTTATAAAAGCAATCGAATCAAATTTATCCTGATCGGTCTCGTCTAACTCAGGGTGAATAGGAACAGACTCATCACTGAAAGTAGCCCAATCATGTCCGCACTGTCTAGTCTTGGAGTCTGCCTTCCGCTCTTGGGTGTATATTGTGTAAAACTCGCGGACGTCATCAATGCATCTCCATATACCAGAAGGGGGAACTCCAAGGTCTATGCTTTCCGAGTCTTCCTCCTTGAAGAGGAATTCCTGGGTTTCATTATCATCCAACATATAACAAGAATCTCTGATATTATCATCGAGGTCAAATTCCTTGGGGTTGGCTAACACAGGCGGGCTCTCATGGGATGCAGGTCTCTGGTCAGTAGTGGGTGTAGTGATCAACACATCGCTCCCTACGTCAGAACGAAAGCGAATCTCTCCTAAACCATAATCAATAACGGCTCCCGTAGAGGCGAGGAAAGACCGTCCCAGGATGATTGGAGGGTGCTCCATAGGGGTGGAGGTCTCCATGGGCAATACAACAAAATCAGAAGTGAATTTCATGCCCTTAGTAAGAATGATAGTATTTTCTATAATACCCTTTGGCCTCTTGATAGATCCATCAGCAAATTGAGCTATCATCCTGGTTTTCTTGAGAGGCCTAAGATGAAGAGACTGTACCATAGAGACGGGTATTATATTGATTGAAGAACTGCCGTCAAGGAAAGTGTTATCACAAGAATGGTAAGAGATGGAGCAGCTTACAAGAGGTATGGTAGTGTTCCCTTTCTTAAAATGTGAACGGTGAGAGATGGCATAGGCAGTGGCCATGGTCAAGATGTGACGCTCAGATCTTTTCCTCCACTTTCTCTTCTTGTGTTGAGTAGCAGATAAATGTATCATGGCCCGGTGAAGTGGGCTTTTAATGATATCATGAATGGTGGCCATCACTTCAGGTTCAATCAATATTTTTTTGAATTTTTGGACCTCATCCATAGAAGGGAGGAGGTCGGAATCAACACTTACACGAGGATTACCAAGAGCAGTCTGTATAATGGAATCCTTGGGGTCAAGGTCGGGACATGTCGTGGATGACTGTGTGAGAAATTAGTTTGGCATGGGTGCCCTCTCCTCACAAAATGAATCAATAATGTGTCTCCCGGAATCTTTTTGGATTTTTAAAATTTTCTCATTTTTTTGTATTTTGGGCGATTGTAAGCTCTCATGATTATCCTCGAGTGAATTCATATCCTCAAACAGTGGAGCAGCGTTCTGGCTCTTATTTATGATAAATAGATTGCTAATCTTCGAATTCATATGCTCCATTATCTGGTCCAGTGTCTCAAGTGTGGAAATCATGAAAGGTGACTCCAAAATCCCAGGATTGGGTGGGTTGAATGAGGGTGGGCGAGAATCAGAGTCCGTCTCCTGAAATAATGGGTTAGGCGGATATGCACAAAAATCAGGAGGGGGTCCTCTTGGAAAAAGGAAGGTGGATCGGCTGGAGGGTACGAGGTATCCGCGAAGATCGGATTAAAATAACTCCAGTCGGTCATCTCCAAAACAAAAGACGGGATCGAGAGAACACGAAGGTCAAGTAAAAAGATATGGAGAAAAAGGTGCAAATGCATGAAAGAATCTAGTATGCACACAAGCAGTCAAACACAATACAAACCCCCAGTTCACCAACTCAACTCAATGTGAAGACCATGAAGGTTTGGTCAATTATATTGTCAATTTTAGAGTTTGGTGAGAATACAATCTATCAGAGCGGTTAAAGAGAGCTGTTAGGAACCCAATGCTCTCAGGAGACTGGCCCAATCCCAAAGTTAGATCTTTCCCAACCAGTATGAATTGCGGATCATTTATCGGATACCCGATCAATTCAATCTGTTAAGGACGTCGCGGGCCGCTTTACCGGCTACCGAAGAGATCCTCACTAGAGAATGACTAACCCAAGATAGTAGTCTGAAAAGAGTTCAGGCGTGGTTCTATCCTAGTATGCAGGTCGCTCTCTCGCTACATACAAATCAAACAATGAGGTGGTTACTCTCCCAAAAACAATGATTTTTCCTTGTGTTTATTTTAGGGTCGAGTTTTCTTTAGCAGTCCCGTATTTTAGGCAGTTGTCACTTGGTTAAAATATTTTCAAATAATCGCCTACCGAGTGTCCAATTTCCTTTTTAACTAATGTGAGTGAAAACAAGGAAGGAGATCGAAAATGCCAGTATGCGATTAAAAACAATGATGCATTCAGGGGTTAGAGATGTGTACCTTGTCGCCATCACTCTACATGCAAGTGATCCACGCAGAATTGAAATAGAAAAATAAACTAACCTATATGATGCAAGTGAACCGTCCTAGATGATAGCTTCCATTAACGGCAAGAACAAGTTAATTTGACTAAGTCCAAATTACGCTCTACTCTATAGGTACAGAAATTATTGTTTAGGGTGTTTGGACCTAATTAATTAGCTGGCTCAAGCAAATTAATTAAAGCAATCAAGAGGTAGCTCACGAAATCCACAGGAAACAAAGAAAAAAGGCGATGAAAACAAAATCGGTGAGGTCCCCCAAGTGCACTGCACTTGACGAAACAAACCCTGCAACAAATGAATGTCTGTTTACAAGAGTTCAAGTGCTAGAAAATCTCTCTCTCATTTTCATTTCCTTCACTTCTTCTCCTCCTCTTCTCACGCTATCCTACGGCTTGGTGAAGAATCAAGCTGCCTCCACGTCGCTTGGGTGCTTCGGCTCTCCTAGGATCGCCTCCTTTGCTTCGCGGGCCCTCGCAAGAAAAAAAAGAGAGAATGTGTAGGAAACACAATTATCAAATAAGAGAAAAAAATGAAATGAAAAAACGAATATGAATAATGGAGTGAAGTTGGAAAAATATATTCAAATATATACAACCAAGAATAGCAGGTCAAAAGAGAAATCTAACTACCCTCGTCGTGCCTCCCCGGCAACGGTGCCATTTTGTTGGCACGGACTCTTCGAGGATCAATAATTATCAGTGATATGAGTCGTTGCTATCCCCAAAAATCTCGTCGTCGATAAATAATTTTATTTCTTCTCTCGCTGTAAAATAATTCCATAAAATAATGTGGAGCAAGAGAATTTTTTTGCTAATTATTTACATGTATAGCGGACAGGATCGAACTTAGGGAGGCTACAATTACCGAGGATTATTTAATTAATCGACAAAAAATAAATTAAAAGAAAAATGAAATCTCAAAGGCAAACTATCCTTGGTTTTTGTGGTTTTCTTCTCTTTTTGATTTTTTTTTCATTTTTTTCTATTTTCTGATTTTTAAATTTTTAGTAATTTTAATTTTGTAATTATTTTTAATTTTTAAATAAAGAACAATATGCACAAGATAAGAACTACACATGCCAAACTTTTTTTATATTTTTCAATTAATCAAAAAATGACCAGAAAAATTTAGAGAAAATATTTTTGTGTTTTAAAGATTTTGAAATGTTCTTAGGATTTTTTTGAGAATTTTCGGATATTTTTACATTTTTCTAAAAATCAAATAGTGACAAAAATGAGAAACAATGCAAAACCTGGAGTATTTTGGAAATTTAAAATATTTTAAGTGCCCAAAACTCTAGGCAATTATTTTTATGATAAAATACGAACAAATATCTACAAACAGAGACTGAAATCACGATTTTTAGATTTTTTAGTTTTTTTATGATTTTTATAAGTTTTTTTTACTAATTTTCATTTTTTTTGGGTTTTATAAATAGTTAATGCACAAAATTTGGAAAGAAATTAAAAGACAATGAAATAAAACTACTCTAATTTTTTTGGAATTTTTGGAGCAATATTCAAATTTTTATGAATTTTAGAATTTCGGGTAAACAAAAAGGCCCTGTTTTTTAATTTAAAAAAAATAAATCAACAAAATGTAATGTAAAATTTGTACAATGATAAAGGACATAATAGGAGCATACATAATTTTTTTGGAAATTTTTAGACCATGAAAAACATTTATTTTATCAAAAAGAGCACGTAAATTTAATGTCTGAAATACAAGGACCAGAATGTAAATAACTAAAGTTATTGGACTGAAAGGTAGCAAAATAAAATATGGGATAAAAAGCGCAATTTACCCAGTAGGAGGGTGCGGTGCACGTGTCTTGCTTTGGAGGTTGTGTGATTCTGCAATTTTGAACACTTCCAAGTGTCTTTTCTGTAATTTACCCAAAAGATTTTTTTATCATCCTAGGGTTCTTTCCTTGCTTTCGTATCTTCTCGATAGGGGAGAGGGCTCGGCCACCCCTCCTCTTCTCCACGTGCGAGCGGCAGGGCGCTTGGTCACGGAGGTGGCGTTGAGCGATGGGATGGAGATGATGACGCGAGACGGGACTCACGAATGAGGCGGAGGTGGCGGCTGCACAGACGTTGCACCACGCGGAGCGCCCTAAAGGAAGGGCCGGATGCAATGGGTGTCGGCTGGGGCGCGCGACATACACGGAGGAGGTCGAGGGCGCTTCGACGCAGAGGCGACGCGGTCTGAGTGGAAGGCGCAACCCTAGTGTGAAGCTTCTGCGACGGAGGAGCGGCGGTAGTCAGGTGGTAGGGGGAATCGTCGTCAGGCGGAGGAGCGCGGGCCAGCGGACCTGTTGTTGAAATTATTTTTTGTTTTTTATTTATATATATATATATTTATAATATGTGAACAAGAATAATGAGAAAATTATTTTTTTATTTTTTTATTTTTTATTTTTTAACAAAAACTGTAATGTAAAAATGGTATAAAAAGGTTTTTTTATTATTTTCTATATTTTTTATTCATTTTTAAGATGAACCTACAAAACAAATGTTAGAGAGATAAAAACAATTATTTTCTTATTTTTTTATTCTTTTTATTTATGGACAAATTAGGATGTGATCATGACGACTTGGTCCTAAAATCAAAATAGAATACGTGAGCAGAGATCTGGCGAAATGGAAGAATCGGATCCGAGTCTCCGGCCACCGTGCATGGCCAGAGTTGAGATATCGTGGAGGATAGAACATGAACGTGGAGAGATCGAGAAAATGAGATGAAAAATCGAGTTGGTGGCGAATCAACTAGAAAAAATGACAACGAAATAAAGAGCAAAAAATTAAACTAAGATTAATCTAGATGAAAAACGAGAAGAAAATGATAGATATCACCTTAGGAGCGGAAAAGACCTTGATCACCTCGACGAAGGCCGACGCGTTGTCACTAGACGGCTCGGAGGTTAGGCACTCTTATGCGACAAGAAGACTCTCGGAGATTGGGCTCCTCTCACCAAAGATTTATCAAGTTAAAATGATGGAGAAGGAGCCATATAAATCGAAAAGATAATAGAGTTTGAAATTTGAATTTTTTTTTTGAATTTTTGGATGAAGAAAAGAGATAAGAGAGAAAAACAAATGAGATAAAGATAACAAGAGAAAAAAATATTCACAAAAATTAATTATTTTTTTGTATTTTCGTCACTTTATTCATTTGAAAAATAATTGTTAGTTTTTTTTTCATTTTGTGGTAGTTAGTTAAGAAAATTAAATATATACATATATTATATACATATATGACATTATATACATGGGTAGATGAGCAAATTACTTTTTTTAATTAATTTTTTTTATTTTTATTTTAAATAATTAGTAGAAATATTTACAAATATATACAAATACAATATGTATAAAATACATGGGAAATTTGCACAAACCACCCTGGAAAATCAACTTTTTACTCGTAACTCCAAAAATTATGAAAACATAGCAATTTTATAGATAATTTAATTTTGAATACGATAGAAGTGAGATTGGTTCAATTTGAGTTCATATGGAGCTGGAATCGGTCTTTCAATTAGTGCTTAGTGGCTTTTTCCAAGTGTGGTTGCTTTTATTCTGTACATGATTTAATTGTGCAATTATTTTTATAATAAAAAGATATTTTTATTTACAACTTTTATTTTGAAATTTATTTTGTTTGAGGTCAATTAATATGCAAATAAAATAGTGTAATATACAAATATACACAACACATGATTTTTTTGGATTTTCTGAATAAAGACCATGTCTCCCCCTACTTTATTCCTGATCGATCAGGTCAAGTCTTGACCTTCTCTCGGGGTTCAGGTCATCCTACATCTATTACATATATACAGTATTCCTTTTTTATTTTATATTCTTTATTTTTCCTTTATTTATTTATTTTAGGTTAAAATGGTAAGAAGTGTACAATATTTACACACAAATGCAAGTTAGTTAGAATATGGAGTTAGCATTATATACAGGTGTTTTATAAGGGATTTTAAGCTAAAATAAATGAATAAAGATGACGAATCGCAGATTCATCATACACTTACCAAGTTAAATTTTCGCATATTCTAAAGTGTGGTTTTCGACGAATTGTATTCCAACTCCTGTACTATGACAACTATTCATTATTAAAAAGGTGGAATTCTAGTTCATCAGATGGTGTCGTTGTCGGGGAACGATGAATTTTTACGATTTTAGATTATTTTTTGTAAGTAAATATTGTGACTTTTATTTCCATTTCTATGTTCTTTCATAAATTTTATTAATTTTCTTATATTTATCTCTCTCATCAGAAGGAAACCATGTCTTCTCTATTCGCAAATAGCTCGAGAAATTTTTTTTGAAAAGATCAAGCTTTTGCAAGATTTTTATCAATTTTCAATTTTTGTGTGTGAGAGAGAACTTAGTTTATCTTTGTAGTTTTTCCCATGTCTCTCTGAACCCTAAACTCTGTAATAACTAGGATTGAACTTTTTATGGTGTGTCGGGTCTGTTTCAACCCCTTCAGTGCGGTCAGGACCCGATTTGAGTGGCGCAGAAATTAGGTGTATACACGCTAGCTTAAGCTATTTATTTTTTTATTGTGCTCAAAATTTTTAGACCACACATATCACTAACAAGATGTACTAGTAGATCATTCCGACTTACCAAATCGAAACTTAAATTCTTCACGCTAATAGAACTATCTGCTTAGGGCAGTTTTCTCTATGCATATAATACAATATAAATATTGAATTGATTGTCTTGCATCTTTGAAGAATCATGATTCATCTAATTTATATGTAAATCTTGGCAAAATCTCCTTAATAAATCACTAATTAAATCCCCTGAATTGATTTATTAGCATTTATTAATTGTGTTCAAATTACGGTTATAAATATGTAATTAAATAACCCATATTTTTGCCTTGATTATACATATTATTTTATAAACAAAAATTTATTATTCTGAGCTAATTCTTTTTCTATTATATTCTTTAATTAACTTAGCATCGAGAAATGAAATCCATATAAATCACAATAAAAAGAGATGTTTTAAACCTGTGTTGATTTCATTTCGTATTTTTCTAACCTATAAAAAAATTCTTAAAAATTAGATTAATTACTTATATAATGTATATAAATTAATCCACTAATTAAAATCAAATTAAAATACAAAAAAAACAAACAATACAAAAATGTGCTATTTTATAATCTATAGAGTACCGCTAAAAATACTTTTTGTACAGATAATCTCTTTTAATTTTGATTCCTTCATGAAAGTTGTAGATCTCATCGAGTCAAACAACTTTTATGTTGACCATTTTTTATTTGACCTTATATTCTATATCTTTTTTTATTTTTTCTTCTTATTTAATTTTCGAATTTTCTAGTAGCGACACGTGGCTGCTGCTGGAGCCGCACAGGTATCACCTCTTTTTTTCTTTTATTTTATTGAATTTTTAATTCTTTATATTTATTTTAATTTTTTTATTTATTTTTTTGTTATTCTCCTTTTTCATTTTTCCCTCTCCTTTCCTCTCTTCTCTCTTCTCACTTTTCCCTCTCAGGTCACGTGTCCTGCAAATCCCTCGACTGATTTGCCCTCTCCCTATATCTCTCCTCGTTGCCCTCTATTTTCTTATTTTCTTTATTTCTTGCATTAAAAATATCATTTTGCATTAAAAAGTTGTAGGAAATTTACTTAAAGTTCATGGCGTCATATTAATTCATATACATATATATTTCGTAAGGCCATTTAAATTATTTGATATATTTAAAAATTCAAAAATATTGCATTTGGCCCCTATTTGCATTAAAAAACATAAAAAATAGAAAAATATTTTGAAAGAATCTAAAAAATTAGGAGTTGTTTATTACTGTATTTTGAACTTGCAGACCAAAACACTAAAAACTATAAAAGAAAAATAAAAAATTATAAACCCTCTCTAACCCTAACAAAATTCCCAAAATTTTCAAAAATTCCAGTTCTCTTTCTCTTTCTGTATTTTACTTATTATATGTATTATATACATTAAATTTAGTTTTGGAAATTTTAGAAATATTCAACTATTTTTAAAATCCAAAACAATCCAGGTTTATATTATTACTCATTATTTTGATGCTTTTATTCAATTAAAATAGAAAACTTGGCAAAAACTAAAATAAAAATATCATAAACATAGAAAAGAGTAAAAAAGTATAAAAATATTTTATTTTGGCTATTCTGATTATTTATAGATATATATATACACTAGTCTATAAACTATATATAATATTGTATTTATTCATATTATTATTGTTAAAAATACCCTATATAATTTTAAAAACCCCTGAAAATAAAAAAGACTATACTTAGGGTATTTTTATATTTTTCAATATTTTATACATATTTATATATTTTTATATCTATTATATAGTAAATATCATATATATATCTTATTTACACATTGCATATATTAAAGAGAAAAATAAAAATTAAAAATCAGGAAATGTACAACAACAACAAAGCCTTTTCCCACATTAAGTAGGGTCAACTAGATGGATTCTTTGCCTCCATTCAGATCTATCTTGGGCCATTCTCGGGCTTAGATCCAAAAAATTAAGATCCCTTCGTACAGTCTCACTCCAACATTTCTTGAGCCTTCCTCGCCCTCTCTTAGACGGCTCAACATCCCAACACTCACATCTCCTCACCAGTGCATCAACTTACCTCCTTTGCAAATAGCCAAATCACCTTAAGTTATTTTCTCACATCTTGTCCTTGATCAAAGCTACTTTAACTTTCCTTTTGATGGCATCATTCTGAATCCGATCTTTGCGTGTGTATCCACACATCCACCTTAGCATTTTCATTTCTGCTACTATCATTCTCTGCACATGTCTATGGTTCACCGGCCAACATTCATATGCATAGAGCATAACAGGTCTCACAACTACTTTATAAAACTTTCCTTTGAGATTCAAAGGAATTTTCTTATCACGGAGAACAATAGAGGCTCCTCTCCACTTTAGCCAACTTGTATTTATTCTATTTGTAACATATCCATCAATTTCCCCGTCATGTTGCAAAATAGATCCCGATTATCTAAAAGATCTTCCTTCTGAATGTTATCATCACCAATCCTAACCTCGATTCCTTCACCGTTGCTTCCATCAAAAGTGCACTCCATATATTCAATCTAAGCCTTTTCATACGGAATCCTTTAGTCTCTAATGCATGTCTCCAGACCCCAAGCTTCTCATTTACTACATCTCTTGTCTCATCAATCAACACAATATCATCACTAAATAACATACACCAAGGTATCTCATCCTGAATGTGACTTATCAACTCATCCACAATTAAAATAAAAAGGAATGGACTCAAAGTTGAACATTGATATAGACCAATGTTGATGTCAAAATAGTCAGTATTCCCAGATTTGTATCCTTACATAAGATGAAGCCATATCATACATATCTTTTATGAGGTTAATGTATAGGACATATGCTTGTCTCTTCTCCAAAACTCTCCACAATATCTCCCGTGGGACTGAATCATAAGCCTTCTCTAAATCAATAAAAATCAAATGGAGGTTCTTCCTTTTAGCTCTGTATATCTCCATTGTCCTCCTCAACAAGTAGATGGCTTCAATTGTTGAGAAATCTGACATGAATCTGAATTGATTTTCTTTTACTTTGAAAACTTACCTCATCCTTCTTTCGATCACGTGTTCCCAAATTTTCATGGTGTGACTCATCAACTTGATACCTTTGTAATTTGAACAATTTTGAATGTACCTTTGTTCTTATAAAGAGGCACAACGATGTTTTTCCTCCAATCTTCAGGCATTTTCTTGCTTGGTAAACTAAGATTAAATAAATTTGTAAGACAAGTCAAGCCATGCTCAACTAAAACTCTCCATACTTCTATAGGAATGTCATGAGGTCATATACCTTTCTCAGGCCTCATAACCTTTAAAGCCTCATCTATTTCCTTCCTTTGTATTCGTCTATAGCTTGTAAAATTCAAGTAACTTTCATTACTAGCTAGATTTCCCAAAGTGATCTCTCTATTTCCTTCCCCAATGAAAAGCTTATGGAAGTACTGCTTCCATCTAGTCTCTATATCCTTCTGAGTAATAAGCATATGACCTTCCTCATCCTTAATGCATCTCACTTAAGAGAGATCTTTGGTCTTTCTTTCTCTTGCTTTAGCCAACTTGAATATATCCTTATGGCCCTCATTAGAGTTGAGATTTTTATACAAAACTTCATAAGCTTTTGACTTAGCTTTGCTTACCGCCTTCTTTGCTTCCTTTTTCGCTATTTTGTATTTTGTGACAGTTTCATTTGTTTTATCCTTAGACATAGCTTTAAAACATGCTCTTTTAATTTTGAGCTTCTCTTTCACCCCTCAACTCCACCACCTAGCCTCCTTTTGTCCTGGAGCTCCTCCTATTGACTCGCCGAGCATCTCTTTGGCTACTCTTCGGATACAAGATGCTACCACCTCCCACATCCCGTCTGCACTTCCGTTACAATCCCAAGATAAGTCTTATAAAACCTTATCCCTGAAGCTTGATTGTTTTGATTGATGATTCCACCATCTAGTTATAGTGATCTTGGAACCAGACCTTTTATTTGTGCATCCATGACTAGCAAGCAATGTTGGGTAGTCGGACTATCTCATGGGATTACTTTGCAGTCTTTGTAACACAACTGATCTCTTCTCCTCAACGCAAAGTAATCTATCCATGTTCTAGTTGAGCCACTCATCTAAGTACTTATATTCTCCTCCTTCTTCTTGAAGAGAGTGTTTGCAATGAAAAGATCATAAGCTATTACAAAATACAGAATGATTTTCCCTCTTCATTTTTATACCTAAAGCCATGTCCACCATAAATGCTAGCAAACCCTAAAGTATCATTTCTCACATGTCCAATAAGATCTCCACCTAATCAAATCATCTCTCTTTGTAGGACTCCTTACATAATCTTATCCAAATCCTCCTAAAAATCTTGTTTGGCCCTTTCATCTAAACCAATTTGTGGTGCATATACTGAGATGAAATTCAGAATTTCTTTTTCGAGTACCACTCTTAGCAAGATAATCCGATCCCCCTATCTTTGCACCTCAACCACACAATCCTTCAAATCCGTACGAACAACCATTCCAATACCATTTCTACCCTTATCTGTACCTAAATACCACCGTTTAAAGCTTGTCTTCTCATATCCCTTGATTTCTCGCTAACCCAATTTGTCTCTTGTAGACATAATATTTGAATCTTTCTTCTTTCTATCATATCGACTATCTCCATCAATTTGCCAGTCAAAGTGCCAATAATCCAACTACTTATCCACAACTTCATTTATAACCTCTTTTGCCCTAATTTCTTTACCCTCATGCTCCCATCATGTGAGAACTCTTGCAAATTTTGGACTGCATCCGGGCAGTGATGCAACGAAACTAGCTCATTTACTCGCATGCGTTCCTCATGCGGGAACCCTTGCAAATTCTGAACTATATCCAGCCAGCGATGTAGCGACCCTTGCCCAAATTTTTATTGCATTTGGGCGATGTAATACATCACTGGTAGGGAAAGTCCCAGCGAAATCTAAATGTCTGCTTAAATCCATGTTTAAAAGATCCAGATTGTTTCGAGACAAATTCCTAAAGAGTGTTCTTAAAAAAACACTATTTACGATTTTGTCTTTCTTACGCTAGTTGTCGGCTACCTGATGCGCAACCCTCCTTAATTTATCTGGGCTTGGGATTGGCCATGATTGAGTTAAAAAAATAGAAAATATAAAAGTATAAAAGTATGAAATAAAAAGCATAAAAATATGCAAATTAAAATTCCAAAAAAATAAATATTAAAAACCCATAAAAATAGAAAATCCCTATAAATAAAAAACATATCTATTATTCTTTTTAACAATTTATGCGGTCTATTCCCATTGCACATTCATGGTTCAACCCCTACTCTTGCAAATTATACATATCATTACGTAGGGTATAATAAATTTTAGCTCACTTTATTCATTGAGTGAGCACTAGTGTGGGTTAGTTGTTGGCGCATGCGGATTGAGGATATCTGAGAGCCACGAGAGTGGTTGACACAACGATTGTTGGACCTGACTTGTCGGACACCGCAGACCCTCCAAGATCGGACGATAGGATCCCTCCTAGATTTCTGCATCCATCAATTGTATATATTTACTTTACCCACATCTCGTACTTTAATTGTTTTCAAATCAAAAATTACGATTGGGTAAGTCTTGTGTATGATATGTAGGTTATACAAAAAATTTTACGTATATAATACTTATTTTGAAAACCTTTCGTAAAATTAGGCGATATAACAAACTTTTTTTTAAAAAAAATATTTTGGTGATAATTCTGATTACAAAATTTAAAAATGTCTAGCTACTTTTCAGCGAAGGAACTACAGTCTCCCTAAGTGGGTTGGATAGTTAAAGGACAACGCATAAGGCACCATCCTGAAGTAATATGGGTAGCCGTTCTACGGCATGTACTTACACCCATACTGGCTTAAAGTAGCAGCAACTAGCCATATGAGTTCGGACTAGTCATTATGTCACTCTAATCTTCTAACATATTAACAACAAAAAAAACAAAAATATCTTCTTATAATAAAAATGGCTTCTTATTCATTCTTGCATAAAAAAAGATTTTCATTCAAAACATGCACTTCATTCATATGCATTGCATTTGTGCATTTCATGTCATGCATATGCAATGTAAAAAGTCAGCGAGTTCTGAACCGAGTTATGAGTAAAACCTAAGAATGGACTCGACCTGACCTTAATCCACTTAGATTTTAGAGGAACTTCATTGAGAAGTAGGTTTTTAGAAAATTTAGGTCATATACTTAATTCTCCAAGTACGTAAGATAATGTCTAGACTTTGAATCTTAGTGTCTAATCTGGTCGCCTCATTTTGAGTAGACTCTTGGATAAGGAATTAGTTTGTACTCTATACCGTGCACTTAGCTCAACTCAGACAAGGTGTTGGAAGACCATGTGTCTTTTTCTTTGGTAGCGCAGACATCTAAAGATCGGAGTACCGGATTGAAATAAAGCTTCAGATGAGGGATGGAGTGATAGCACGATTTTTTTTCTAAGACCCCAAAATATGGGCGAAACAAAAGATTCTACATCCGTCGGGACATAAAAGATCAATGCAAAACAACCACAATTCCTACCAAAAAGAAGCCAATACGAAAAGAAAAATAGTTGACCACAATAGTCCAAGCCTCAGATAGCCTGCAAATCTAGTGGAGACTTGGCTACACCAGTCAAGCTTCACAGGAGAGTTGACTACACTTGTCACTCCCCACTTCTTTCTCCCTTCTTATAGACTCCCCCCCCCACTTGCTGTGAACTAGCACATTGGTAAATTCTGGGCAGTTGAGATATGAGAGTCTCCAAATCGCTTATCTTCTTCTTGTGTTCTTCACATTGACACTCGGGGAAATTTTGGTGTTGAGCATTCTTCACAATTGTTGTTGTTGAACAATCTTCAAGTTGCCGTGTGTGTGGTACAATGATACGCAAAGCATAAGCATTTGAAATGAAACCCTCGCTAGGCAAAGGTTTCATAATCAAATATGAATTCATTTGTGTCGACCTTGAATATCTCTTTTTCTTCAAAATTCAGCTGGACAATAATCTAATGCAAGGAAGAAATATTATGCTCAAGTAAGATATATATTACGAAAAATAAATATGTATTATATTATTTATACTGCCATTAGTAATTTTATTTACTGTATTAGTAAGTAATAAAGTTGCACAAGTATCAAATTGCAATATAATAGTATTAGTAATATTATGTTAATAATAAGTATTTTGATTATTTTTATGTTATTTGCATAAATAATAAGAATGTCTCGTAAAATATTTTTAATTATTCGTAACATTCCGAGCTTGCTTAAGTAAATTATATTAATGAAACCATAAGAAGTAATATTCATATTGTGAACAGTAATTTTCCTGAATGTATCAGTAAGACATAAAGTTGCATAAGTATCGTATTCTTCATAGTAACAGTAAATATTTCTCCTCATTCTATTGCTCAAAAAAACATATAGTGAAATTTTGTAACTTTCCTTCTATAGATTTGAATAAGAAACATAAATGAAAATTTAATAAAATTCACTGTACCTGATCTTCATCAAAATTCAGGAATTGCTCAATGGTAACTTTGCATGGAGTTGATCATTTTCTAATTTCTTGGCAAGAGATTATTGTTTAATGCATGTAGTGGAAATAGATA